>JAIRCJ010001060.1:5475870-5818370 GCA_020883675.1 Bruguiera gymnorhiza
GACTCACAACAGACAGCTATATCATGGAGAGAGGACCCAGATACAGAGCGTATGCAGAGTTGAGAGAATCCAGGCTTAGAATGAAGAGTCTAAGGCAACAAGAACGTGAAGAAAGTGATTTCAAGCAAACCCCACCAAAAAAGCAGGTCAAATTCCAGGCCAATTTGGCTACTTCAAGAAAAGGGTCCTCTGTTCTCGCCCAGTCTGTCCCTGATTTCTCTGCTACTCTGAGAAAAGAGAACCGGAGGCCGCTGCCGAGGCAGGAACTGACACCCCCATCAAAGAACTGGACTAAGGTGAATGGGATTTTGTCAAATTCGAGAGGAAGCAAGTCGGCGAATGCGGGAGAGAAGAAGAATGGCAATGCTGGTGGGCTGATGGCAAGAAAGAGCTATGCAAATGTTGAGGAATTGAAGGGGTTGTCTATGGCTGCAGCCACTGCCATCAATTGCGAAAACAGGGGAGGCAGACGTGAT
This sequence comes from Bruguiera gymnorhiza, assembly GCA_020883675.1. Lineage (NCBI taxonomy): Eukaryota > Viridiplantae > Streptophyta > Magnoliopsida > Malpighiales > Rhizophoraceae > Bruguiera > Bruguiera gymnorhiza. The sequence continues at coordinate 5,476,347 of JAIRCJ010001060.1, forward strand.
AGAGGATTCGGCAAGACTGTTTTGGGTTACAGGCAGTTTTGATCTGCACTCATTTGGGATTTATTGCTCTATTGCTTAATTGGTTCTTTTTTCTTTTTACATTGATTTGATTTTGTGAGGAATTGCTTTAGCACCACCAACACTGCTTCTACCACTTTTTATTTTTCCTTTTCTTCCCCTTCTCTTTTCAATGAAAAAAAAAATACTCCTGTTTGCTTAGTGGAGATATTTGTTATGAATGAATATTGATGTTCTTTTGATTTGATGTAAAGATCTGGATGCAATGGTGTTTCAGATGACATTATAGTATACTGGACATATTTTGTCTTTAGTAATTCGTTCTAGCATTATTTCCATTTCAATTTTTGTTGTTGGGTTTTTTTTTCCCTTCTTTTTATTTTTTTTCTCTATTTTTTCCCTTTTTAAGAACTCCATCTTGGTGCGCAGATGGTCAAATCATCATCCGAACGGGCTTTATGCTTGTGAATGGGAATGGCAAACAAAAGACAATATAATTGTAAGGATTTTTCTTTTTTTCTTTTTCTTCTTTGAACAAAGGCAACTTCATCAGTTCATTTCATTCGCAATGAAAGAAGTACATACTCATCATAGAAATACACGAAGACATACTCCAGTAAAAACTTAGACTTTTATTACCATTAAATAACTTGGGAATAGGCAATTTAATGCGGAAATTTGACCATAGTTAAATATCCATCTAAGATGGAAATACCATAATCAGCCAAAAAAAATGGCCATGCCGTTTACTGCAATTTCAATGAAAAGCATGGATGAAAAAGTTTGATCTCTCGTAGCGATTGGGCCAGCTCCAATGCCATCCAGAAACTGGTGGTTATGTTCCACACACTTATCAGTTATCATCTATGAGAGGTCTTGGATTCTGGTATGTCTTTATTTGCAGAACACATGACATTCGTATTTGTAGCCAAATGCCCGAATTATGTTTTCAAATATGTAATATAAATTATTGTATTCAGTTGTACAAGTGACAATTATTTGTTTGAAACCAAAAGCATTCTGATAAACTTTCAGCTCTCCATGCCATTGTTCCTCAGCAAAGCGTTGCTGGCGGCCCAATGGCTGGATATGGCCATCTGGTGTGGATTGCCAGCAGATCTTCAGTCTGTGCAAATATCCCACCTGAGACAAAAATAGGTGATCCTTCCAGCAGTGGCAATTTTCCGTGTATTCTATCTAAATGTCAGAGGACTCAGGAAAATTTTCGTAGAAAACTGGTTTTGAAATTTGACATTTAAATGCAAATGATGCAGTGGAATTGATCCGGTTATCGAATGCCATGGATAGAAATTTATTCTATATGCATCTCTTGTCTTGGAACACTTTGACATGTCCCAGGATCTATATGAAAAGTGTCTAATTGGAAGATTTCACTGATAAATTAGCATCACCCTTCATTTTTTTTTTTGGAAAAATGGCCAAGTCATCGAAGCCTTTGGAAACATGTTAGGTTGTGTCATATCACATAGCAATGAAATTTACAATTTCTAAGGTCTATAGACATTGTCAACGGGTAACTGAACTACACATCCAAAGGTCTGTCACGATTTCCCCAGCTAAGGCACCAAGTATGCCACTGTCAACTTCAATGCTAGATTCAAATGCTTCGATTTCGAAATCAGTCCATTTTCCTAATAAAATAATCTTTACCTTTTCTCTCTTCCAAGACAAAGGCTAAATCTCCGCCATTTCTGCTTGTAACGATGATTATATGCTGACATTGCCACTTGTTGCACATTTGGCTCAAACCTTGCACCTGGCTCTGAGGCAACAGAAGAAAAGGACATAAACCTCCACCATCTCTGCCGGGCAAAGCCGGAGCCAGTGCTATTCTTCAAGTTTCGCGGCTCTTTACTCAGGTCCTCAACACTTCGATTCTTCTTGATTTCCTTTGAGCACATGTGCCTTTTATCTAAAGCAAAATCTTCATCCTGAATAAATGCATGTAGTAGAGGCTTATTCCTCGGGGGAGCATTATTTAAATCATGGTCTCTAAGAAGTGCAGAAAGAGGCTTTAGCCTCGGGGGAGGCCCCTTGAACTTATCAAATTGAAGAAACGCAGTAAAAGGAAGCTTTAGTCTCGGCCGGGAAGCAATCTTTGGCTTGATTTCACCACGATGGATTTTCCCACTCACAGAGTAGCGTTTGTACGGTGACAAAGATTCCTGAATAATGTTGCTTTCATGACCATCTACTTCCTTACTATGATTAATGGGTTCCTTCAATCTTTCAAGTACGAAATCTCTGCTGAATTGTCTAATAGAATGTGTAGCATCAAGGGATGCATGCTGAGGTGGAGCAGGTATAGGTAGCCGTACATGGTTAGAGGAAGAAACACCTCTCCTGATTCCAATTGGAAGGATCTTTCCATTGAGAAAAAGATCGCCTGCTGATGCACATTCATCAGGGAAAATGGTGTTGCGGAAGGAGAAATTAGAATCCACAGAACTTGATTGGAGAGGTTGTTGCTTTGCTGCTGGAACAGTGTCTGATTGGCTAAGAGTGAGAAAGTGATATTCTGGGACTTGCAATGGAATAACTATCAGAGGACAGCTCTGTGCTGCGGCCATTCAAACTTTTGAAATTGGAAAAAACACCATATGCTATTTTGTAGTCAGAAATTGGCATTAGAATCCATGCATGTACAGAGTACCTGAAAGACACTGCCTGGAAGGATAAGAGATTGGAAATGGAACCTCATAGTTATGAAAATATATTTGCAGAATTTTCTGATTATAACTTGGGAGGTGCTCAAATGAACTAATCAAGTGCTCTGGTGGCTTTGATAGGGATTGAAACATATTGCAAGGTGGTTTTGGTCCTTTTAATCAAAGATTACATCTCTTATCATAGGTCAGTCCGGCGATAAATGCCACTTGGTTTCCTGTTTTGGTAAGACAAGAAATAGGACACTGCTGAATTATTCAACCCATGACTCATTGCAGCACCTATTTATTTCATCATTTTTTTATGTGGATTTAACAATTAATAAACAGCACAATTGCACAAAAGACATATAGAATGGTTTTCAGCCATAATGCTTTTTGGGAATTAGAAGATGTGCATGTTTTTTATGCTGAGTTTTTAATTGGTTCGGTTAAGAGACTAAATAAGAAAAGCAAAAATATTTTCACAATTGACATATCCACGACACAGCCAATGTGGTCCTGGAGCCTTTCTAGTCTTCTAGATGTGGCCGGCCTGGTACATTACGTACATGCCACACGTCATCTACTAATGGTAAAAAAATGTTTAGTAGGCCTGCGGAATTATTTCATCTAACTCATCTGCGAAATGGGTCAATTTACTCATACAGTTAACGGGCCAACAAAGATGATGGCCTGCATTCGTAGGTCTACATACTGTTGTGAATTATCCACCCCAAAAGGGCCAGAACAAACCACAATTTAGCTCCATGGATCTGATGATTGGGTTGGGGTCCATATTGTTGCTCAAAGCACTGTATCTTTGTGCCCGTTAGTTGACAAGGGAGAGGTAAGCTGGGGCTACCGCGTCATATCTGCGTAACAGGACAAAGGCTATCAGACTCGTCTGTGGGTCGGGGGCAACCTGTGCCTACCGATTACGTGGGGCAAAAACACGATCTTTATTGGTTGGATTGTAGATTTTAGCCCTGCTTTCCCATTTTACTTAACCGAAATAAAAGTACTAGGAAAAGAGAAGCAAATTATTATTTGGAAAATTATTTTGAGTATAATATAATGCAACATGAACAAACCAGAAAGCAACTACTGCCATCATCTGAAGGAACATGTCTATTTTCTGTTGTCCCACACCATGTGGAACGCTAAGCAACTCACCAACGCCAAAAAACAGGAAGAACAAATTCCCAGTTGTCTCGTCATTGTTGTTGAAATTGACGAAATTGAAGCATGAGAAGCTCACTTATTTCTCTGCATCTGGCAAGAATCAAGCGCCGGGGTTTCGGCCTATCGTGCAAAAATAGATGGATTTTATCTTTTAGATTGTAGATAGCCTCAATTCGATATTCATGCAGGGAAATTGACAATATTTGAGGTTCGTCATGAAATCACCGATCACAACTATTTGTCCTAGTATCAGGATCCAAAGGAAGATGTAGCAACGCAAAAATGACATTGGCTTCGAGCAAAAATATCCAAAGTTACACACCACAAACTCTCTCTTAGTGTAGAAGAGAATGAAGAGCTTCTTAGCACTACAAGACTTTTCACGCTATAAGATACGCGGAAAAGGTCTTACTTTTACGGAAGGTGGTTATTTTTGTGATTCGAGCATATTACCTCCAAAAATAATCTCTTTACATCGAAAGAATCAAAAGTATGTGCCCCATGTGTGAGCAAACCCAAAAGGCCAATTACAGCAGAAACAGAAAGCGACGACCATGAAAGCAATGGTTATGTGTGTCATATTTGGGGCTCCAAAGGCATGTGCCCTCGATCATATCATCCAAGCTCGGTCCCTCCAATGTCGACCATACGAATAAGACGTGTCTTTTTCTTTGCACTCCGGGTGCTTTCTTGGCTCATCTGTCACAAATTAAGACTCAACAGTAACACTGATCCTATCCTATATTCCTACGCGAATGTGATTAATTAGAAGAAGCGAAGCACCTCAATCGAAGAAAACTGGAAACGCAATTTAGACCAAAAGGAATTTCACACATTAGAGCTAATTAAAGTAAGCGTGATTGTTCATTTCTTCTTGTTCTTATCCTTGGCATTGGAGAAAATTGAACCTAAACCGAAAAGATTCCCGGATGGAACATTTAAAACGGGATTGACGCGAACACCGTTGCCATAGTTCTTCTTCAATGGGGGCTTTTGATAACTCACGGGAGCCTTTGATTTTGATGACGTCTTCGACGGAGATTGTTTATGCTGCTTCTGATTGATCTTACCAATGCTGTCTTTTGACAATGAGGCTCTCTTGACGCCTGGTGTTGACCCAGTAGAGTTGCTTCGTGACAAGAGCGGCAAAGGGCACAAACTCCTCCCATAGCCGCTCCCACCATTCAAGCTACTGCTTCTTTTGAAACCCCAAAATGATCTTGAACCGCTTTGCTTCTCTTCTGCTTCATCACATCTGCTCTTCGTTTCTCTTAACATTTCTCTCTTTGACCCGTCGCTACTCGAGCTGCAATTGCGTAGGGACAGAGGAGGGAGCGTTGAGGATCGGCCTTTTAATTTCGTGGCTGCGGGGGCGGGTTTTTCCTTGATTTCTGTGGGAAGAATCTTTCCGTCGGAGAAAAGCTCGTCTGCCGACGACGATTCTTGGTCGGAACTGTTGGGGACGCAGAAGTCGAAGTCCATGCTGCCGCCGGACGGGTTTGATAGAAGAGGGCGTGGCTCCACCCGGACAATATCCGATAGGCAAAAATCATGAGAAAATGAAATTCTAGGAGAACTGTCTGAACAAAGTTCTACTGCCATTTCTTGGGTTGAACCTTTTCCGGAAAGCAAGCAAACGTTTCAACGGAAAGCACGAAAAAACCAACGGAAAAGGGCAGAGCCTGTAGGATTGCAGGCTCGGAACCCAAAGCGACTGCATTTAAACCTACCTCTTAAGGAGAAGTCAAAGCTGTTAATTGGGAGACCAATTTTGTAATAAAGAAATTGTTTTTTTTTTTTTTTTTTTGGTGGGCTGTGACATGGACGACGAGAAGAGAACTTCTAGCACCGAAAGCCGGCTGGCCTCGGTGGAGAGTAAATTATAGGACTAAAATAGTCTCGTATTATTATTTACCACGGAAAGGGTGGCCACGTTTTCCTTTTGAAGATAATTACCAAATCATGTATTTAAGCCGATGTATTAAACTTTAATATCTATTAACTCTCATATGAGAAATATTAGGCCAACGTGGTGGGGTTGATGCGAGCTAAAAGATAAAAAAAAAAAAAAAAAAGAAACCATAATAGTCATTAAATTGTATGTTTATGATTTCATTTTTAAATAATTAATAATTTGAATTATAATTTATGTGGTCTCGTATTATTTTTGAGTCAAAAATTCGCATTTTATCTTATATAAAAGGGCACTAACCATGCAAAAAAAAAAAAAAATGATGGTGTCTTTATCTTAAGAACAATTCAAAGATTTATTTAAAAGTTTTAAAGGAAGATACGCCAGATTTACAAAATTGAGGAAGATGGTTAATTTTTATTGTGTTGTTGCAATATCTTATTGTGTGAAAAAAAAAAAAAGCGGAGATCAAATATAAAGAGACAATACAAGAAACGGAGGTCGGAGGAAAACAAATGAGATCTGTGTCACACCCGCCGGTGCGCGGAATCGTCTTGATCATTGAACTCAGAATTGTGGCCAACGGAAAGCAAATGCTGTGTGGTCAAACACGAACGTCACATAGGATTAAAATTTTAAAGTGACTAATTGTAGTTGCTGGAATTGGTGATCTGCCACCCCTCTGCTCTTCAAGCTACAAAAAAACCAACTCTAATTATTTAGGAAATTATTTAGATTTAAAATAAAAAGGTCGACAGAGGCATGCAATGAGTATATCAATATACGTATGAATAAAAAAATATTGAACTCGATGATTTATTTAAATTTAATAAGTTGAGTAAAAGTTGTAGACAATCTATATATGTATATATATAACTAAAAGTTACTTTCAAAATATATTGGGTCTATCTAACATCACCAATATGTATTTAAATATATTTTGATCTGTAAATAGTAAAAATTTTTTTATTATACAGTGACCCTTATTCATAATCAATCTGCAACTGTGAATAAGTGGTTGGTTCTAATTTGAATCTCGATCAATAGTCTATGGCTTTGACTTACTTCTCGAAGTAAATTAAAATAACTCACAACAAAAGGTAATAACTATTATTATTTTTTATTATTTTAAATCACTTTAAAAAAAAAAAGAGTCAAAATAGATTCCCTTCAAATGGTACTGAGAGTATTTTGAATCTCAAAATCAACTCAGGATACAACTAGCGAATAAACATGTAGGAATCTTGTGTCTACGTTTTCATACTTTTGGACAGCATAGTGACTTGAATTGTACTTGGCCATATTCACCGTAATTAAAGTAATAGTATTTTAAAACTTATATCTTCCATAATTTTTATTGTGCATAGAATTTCGTATGGAAAAAGCCAAGGGAACATTAACTGTCCAGCCGATAAATAAACAGAAAAAAATCAAGATAATCTCACTTCGTGTTTGGCCCGACAAAAAGTCGGAAATAGAGCTTTGAAGAACAGGCAAAACCAAAGGTAAGAGGGGGAAAAATAGAGTGGGAGGTTAGTGCCTTACAATCAGGCCATGAGGACCATATCCCAACTGATTTTAAAAAAAAAAAAACTTGGATCTTCATATGGATGGGGAAAAAGACTTGTATTCAAAGCATCTTACAAAGGGACCATTTCGCCGACTACAATTGATCGAAACACATTTGTGACTGTTCATTTGCAATACGTCCTGCCGTGATTTGGTCTCAAAGTGATCGAGCATTATCGAAAGCTAGTGTTAACGTACGTGATAAAAATGTCCAACGCTAACGTTTTTTATTTTGCTGGCCGACAAGCATGGCTGTCCCTGTATGCCACGACCCTTTGCAGTCATGCAACTTCTTGTTTTACGTATTCTGTTTCCCCATCAATGCCATAGGGCACATTTGAAATATTTCAATTTTATAAAGGAAGCTCCGCGTTCGTCTACTCATATGATGAAAGATTTGTCAAACTTATGTTATTTTTTAGTACACTCGAGTAGTTGTGATTCTTATTAATTATGGTTTGTTTAGGCTAGCAGAAGTTAGTGGGAATGATTATTTACACAAACAGTTGCCAACGAGTTGTTGGCAACTTGTTGGCCATTGGCCGATCGGCAATATCTGGAATGTATGCCAGGCGAGAAGTTACAAACATGCCTTGCCTTCTCTTCCTTCACCTCCCTGCCCCCCAACCTGCCTTTTTTTATTTTTTTTGTTGATCTCACACTATTCATTTTCGTTCCATTCATCTGAGACCCAATTGTGGGGTCCTGCCACTTTCATGTATATTTCTTCATTCTTTTGAACCTTTTGATTTGGGGCTACATGGTAATCTTTGATTGGTTGTTCACAAAATAGGGTAAAGATATAGTGCAATGTCAAATTGGTTTTTGTAGAGATAGTATATTAGCTTTGTTTTTCTCTAAACAGAGCTTGATTTTTGAAGCAACCGAGCTGACTTTCAAGTACCTCTGTCTGTCTCTCTCTCCCTCTCAAACACAGGCACCCGCGCGCACTCGCACGGAATTTAATCGCCCTGCATGGAGCATTAAAATGGTCAAACTGGTTCTCTAGGGGCTATAGCTGGTTCAGTATAGGTCAATTGACTATTAATCTGCATAACTCGAGCACGCAAAAAGCAGGTACAAACACCGATGAATTTATATATCGCTGTCCTATCAAGCTTACAAGTTCCAAAAGTTCCAAATTCATCGGATCGAAGTAAGCCAATGGATCACCCAGTATTGACGATGGATCCATCTATTTCCACCGTTCCCGAGGACATATAACACCCCGATTCAAGGGGAGAAAAGACACTGGGATTAAACAAAGATACGTTGATGTTAGGCGACCGCTTCGCACTTTCAAAACCAGTGATTACACTTTACACAGGACTTGTAGGCGGTTTAAATAAGCTTTCCATCGTTCTCCACCACTACCTCAATGTCATCTTAAGCTATGTGCCAGCAGGACAAAACTTGAGAAGCTACGTCTTAAGATTCATCAGTTTCCAACCTTGATATTTGCTAGAACCGGCGCGTGCAGATTAGATATCCAAATCATCATCTGGGTCCTCATCAGAATCTGGCATCTCATCATCTGAATCCCGAAAATATATTATCTTTCCTTCACCAGAGTCCTCTTTTCTTTGCAAAGTCTCAGTCGATGCAAATGCTGCCTCATGCCTGTTCTCTGTTAGAGATCTTCGACCATCATAAATTTGTATGGGTTTACCATTTCCTTAAGCAGGCAGAAGCAAAGCTTTTAGCATACGAAGAAGGGAATACAAAAGTGACAAATGTCTTAGCAAATCCCAAGTAACAGCTTGCATTCATTAACAAAAAGAAGAAGACATATACTGGTTATTTATTCACATTGCCACACCTTGATGCTCAAAAGGAAGTACAACCTTGGCCCTCTCAATTCGCTCCTTCTCTGAGAGCTGTAGATTAAACTGCACCTGTCAAAAGAAGCACTAATCTCACTGTAACGAATACAGCACACATGAAACACTTCAATTAGTTGTTGCCTCTCTATTTTTGGTACAAGTGGATGTATCCCTTTTGTGTTTGTTAGCAACCATGGTTTAAGAAGTGAATTTCATTAATTATCTTCATACAGCAAATCGGAGAACAGATATAGGTGAAGAAGGATAGTACTCATGCATCGAGTGCATTCAAAAGTACAACTGACCTTAGGCAAAAGGCCTTGATTGGTTATTCCTTCTTCAGATGAAACAGAAGTAAAATTGATGCCTGATGTTTCAATATGAAAATCTTCAGACTGCACGCAGGCAGAAATTGGTCTTATAGCAATTTTCCACCTCAGAACAGGGTAAACAAGATACTCGTAGAGGGTAAAACAGAGAAATACCATTGTGCGAACACGGCCATTTCGACGCTTGAATCGCACATTGAACTTCCCTTTACCAAAATTCTGTTCCAACAAAGAGAAGTTTTCTAGATCTCCTCTCTGTCCATTAGCAGACTGGTTTAGTGGTTCTACACTGGCCACCATAGAGGACATATACTCCAGAGCAGAAGAGACCTTGTCCTCATGAAGATCTGAGTGCAAAAGCCAAAAGATACTGGATACTTGTTCTGCAATCATTGAACAACAATGAAAATATAGGGTCAATGTAGAATTTGCATATCTAGTGAACAACCCTGTCAGTGAGTATATGCACATCCAAAAATCTTGACTGAAGATCAAAGACAGAAACCAAAAAGATCAAAATTATGTAGTTTAAAACACTAAAAATGCAGTGCACATTTGCTGCCAAGAAAATGGTACCAAATTGGCAGCACAAGTAAAGACAACCGCAGATGAGCAGAAAATATGCATACCATGGCTACGAAGGTTGCTGAAAAAGCCTGCAACTTTCGAGACAGATGCATGTCTTAACATTTCACTTGCCTAGGTAAATAGTTAAAAGGTCATTAGAACCAGATTACCAGAAAATAAAAACAATCCAATAAGAATCTTTTTCAATGCATTCGTTGGTACCATGATAATTAACGTTATATGTACATATGATTTTTCACAGCACTAATTAATACCATAGAATCAATAGATCATATCAAAATGCCTTGTGAAATATTTCTCTGGACATAAATCAACAGATTCTTTGTGCTTCAGAAGTCATATGATCAATTCCCTGCTTCTGTGAAACAAGGTGAATCCCTGAAGAATAACAATTTAGCATCTGATATAATCACATGTTTCAACTTTTTGCTAGCATAACTAGGAAGAATGAAAAAAGTAATATGTAATATCCACACATTTAACCCAAATACCTCTATATTCTGAAGTAGGACATTATTAGACATAAAAGGTCCAATAATGCTACTCTTTTTTCAGGTTAAGTCTATCCTACAATAATAACTTGTTACATGCTGGAGGTTTGAACAGAAATTTCCATGCATCATTTGCAAACCAGACAAGACCAGCTGCACAGGGGCATCCATATATGCATCCAAATTTGCTGTCTGGGTTGCAAATCCAGTGCCTTTAGAGAAGTTTCCTAGCGTTATGCCAAAAGTCACTATAATCGAAGAAAGAATAGACAGCCACAACTTATTTGGTCACATTCATACAAGACAAGAACACCATAAAAAGTTGGGCATAATGTCCAAAATAACATTTTCCAGACTACTCATCATAAAACACTGCTAGCCTTAATGAACTTCTGCTTCTTATTTCAAGCCAAAACAAGGACAGTTAAACTTCAATCAGACTCATCAATGGTGACATAAGACCTAGGTCCTTGGCCTCACTAGCACATCATAAAAACAATAGCACTAGCAAATTTCATCGAATACTCAGAATCAAAGATTGCCAAATTACCGAGTCCATGCCAACAGAGAAACGAACTTTGCCTTGTCCAACCAATCCTGCAACCGCAAACAAGCGCCCACAAATTGAAGAAAAGGTAAACAATGACAGAAATTTTACTCAAAGCGCTAAACTGAGCAATGAAATGCCACGTACAAATTACCTTTCCCTAATTCGATAATCGAAGCGTACAACTTGTCCATATCCCTCACATCCTTACAAACGCGAGCTACGCTTATACATTTGTAAGTAGTTTCCTTCAAGTTTCCAGACATCGCAAGCTGATGTTTCCAACCGAGAGGGTCCGTGTAGCAGTCCAAAATATGAATCCTATATAACTAAAATTTAATTATATGTGCTTAAGATTTCTTTCCTTTTCCTTTCCTTCACTTTCTCGGGAAACAAACAGAAAAAGGACAAAGAATTATTTTTGTTTTACCATTTTTGAGAGGAAGCATTGTCAACATCAAATCCTCTTGTCCTCAATAACTCGACGTAAAACGACGGGCTCTTCGAGAACGAAACGACCACCACGCCTCTGCATATCAAAGTTTAGATAAGAAGATCCGACGTCTTTATCCCTCAAAAAATCTTGGCAGTGAAAAGAAAGAAATGGACTTGGGACTGACCGTGACTGGGACTTTCCGGCGAGAATGGATGAAGAGAGGTAGGATAGCACGTGACTGAACACGTGATGGCCGTAAGGCGAAGCCGAGGTGTCTTTGATAGTTAGGGCCGGCGCGTGTTCGCCTTCCAGGGCTCCGTCGCGGAGCGTCCTGCAAATTGAATCCGCCATTGTTAGAACACTTTCACATGGAGACGGTCTTCTTTCGGAACGAATTTGTGATCATGAGTTTCGTCACACGGTGTCGTAGTACGAATGATTACTATTTGTTTTTTTTTTACGTTTTTTTTTTTAATTCCAGTCCATTGGGCCGTGGGCTTCGTCCGCTGAGAGCCCAATTGGATTTGGGTTCCGCAACAAGCATAATAGCCTCATCTACATATAGCGACATGTTCATGTTGGGTAAAAAGTGAGCAGAGACGATTTAAAACAACTGATTTATAAATTTTGTATTGTTAAGGAAAAAATTAAAAATTAAGAATTTTGAATTATTCAAATTGAAAAAAAAAACAGAAAAAAAGCAACAGGACAAGCTATCGCATGTACGTTGAGAAAGTAATCAGTTGGTTGAATGAGTTACGAATTTTGCCTACACACTTACGTGGGGGGTTTCATGTTCCTTTTAGCTTTTGTAATTAGTTGGTAGGCCTCTACTTAGACCCACCACCGCCCCCCCCCCCCAAAAAAAAAAATCAGATTGATTACGATACACATTCAAAGGACGGTTGGAGTCAAAACCATTTTAATTGATTAACGTCCAAGACTTGAGTAAAAGCGAGATGGGAGCTGAAAATCTTTGAGAGAGAGAGAGAGAGAGAGTGACAATTTAACCGATTTTATTAAATCTTGGGGTCCTCAGGTCTTGGACATCTTCATCATCGCATGGTGACGCCCAGTAACAACGTTTACATCGAAGCAGACACAAAGACCGACGTCGACTCCACCGAATGACTTTTATACTTCCCTGCACTTTAAACGTTGTTACTGTTGACTGCTACGTACTTGTAGATGCTGGCACCAGAAACCCAATGCTTCATTATTTTATTGATTTTTTTTTTATATAATTCAACAAATCAGGTTAAATTGCATGTTATTTGTATAAATTGGTAATCAAATTGTAGTAGTCGATGGATTGGTAGACTCACAACGCCAGTGGGACTTCAAAATTCCAATGGTACGTTATCTGTATTTTTTTGAGAAGTAGTTGTTACGAGGTAATATTCAACGTAACTTTCGTCTTGTGCGTCTTCCAAATTCTACGACGTCGTTTGAGATCTCCTACCGGTGCCACTGCCAGTCTGCCCCACCGACAGTGTCCGTGCTGCACGCCTCGCAGTGGGGCTCCCACCGCCGCCGCTCTCAACCGCCTGTCACGGCTCCCTCTCTAACTTCCTCCCTTGTCCGCCTTTTTCCTTTTTATTTTTTCGCGCTTTAATTTGATTTGCATTTTGAGTCATTAACTTCGACTCGGACAACGGTGACTTTCATTTTGTGTGTCTTCCAAGATGGTAATCCTTGGGAAATTTCCTCAATTTGGCAATCAAACCACTGACCGCTGGAAGATGAATTTGTGGTCTGGTGGAAGGAAGTTTGGCCATGAGCCCATGATTTGAATTTGCACCTTCCATGATGGACAAAGGAAGTTCCTTAAAGTGTAAAATAATTAAAAAAAAGTACATCAAGAAAAAAAAGAAAAAGATTTTTGGAAGGTAAGACTCAGAGAAAATACAGGAAGGGAGAAAGAGAAGGAACTGTAGTGAGAAAATACGAGAAGATCGGACCCCACCACTCAGTGCTAACATCCCCACTTTCTCGATCTATCTTTTTTCTCCAGTCTCTTTCTCTCTCTAACAGTTTCCCTCGCCCTTGTTAACCCTTTCAAACTCTGCGTAAAACCAGTTAGAAAGATACCGTCTTTTCATGGCACCCATACACCCATCTATAAATTCTCATTCTTTGTTCCAACTCTTGCATATCTAAGCATTTTTTGTATGAACTCAAGTGCCATGGACACTGAATTGAAGGACCCAAGAATACAGAGACTGAAATGTTCAGTGCAAAACTATGATTGGGGCAAGAGAGGGGCAGAATCCCGGGTTGCAAGGCTGTACGCTTTGAATTCTGGGTCTAGCATTGAGGAGGACAAGCCTTATGCAGAACTTTGGATCGGGACCCACGAGTCTGGGCCATCTTTTCTGCTGGAAAACGGGGTGGACAATGGGGTTGCTATTGGGTCTCGCAATCTCAGTTTGAAAGAGTGGATTGCTAAGAACCCTCATGTGCTTGGGCGTGAGGTTCTGGATAAGTGGGGTTGTGATCTCCCTTTCTTGTTCAAGGTATAGTTTATCTCCTCTCCGTTTGATTTTATATATGGATGCGAATCTCGGATTTCTTTTTTTATGTAATCCATGCATGTCGGTGTCAAGAGTTGTCTTGAATTGTTAGTACACGTATGTGTTCACTCACTCATATAAATCTGGGAAGTGCCCTGGGGTGTCTGCCTTCGTGTAGCTTTTGTTCTCAACTGGAACGCAGTTGTAATGTCTGATTATATTTTAAATGAGTTAGCTTGATTATTTGCTTAAAATTTTTCTGAACACTAATAGTTTAATATTTGATTCGGTTTATGGAGTTGTATGTAATGTTCCACTTCCATCTCTGATAGGTTCTTTCTGTGGCTAAAGCATTGTCGATTCAGGCTCACCCAGACAAGAAATTAGCTAAACAGCTGCATAAGGAGAGGCCCGACATTTATAAGGATGGCAATCATAAGCCTGAGATGGCTTTGGCGATAACAAACTTTGAGGCCCTTTGTGGCTTTATCACTCTTAAGGTGGTTTACTGATCTTCATGGTGATTTACGTACCGGGCAAATTCTTTTAGTTGGATTTTGGTCAGTATTTATTTATGCCATGAATCATACCCGAGATTGTAACTCTTTTAAAGGGCTATGAAACTACAGGCATATGAAAAAATGTGATGCCTTGAATTGTTTGCCATGGTTTTTGGTGAGAAACTAAGAGATTCATTGGGTTGGAAGAGAGTTTACAATCTGTTTGCTATAACTATTCAGGGCATCATTTAGTGCAGACCTATAAAATTCTCAATTCAGTTCTAAGCTTCCCCCATGTGAGGCTTCTGTGGGAAAAGCACCCACATGAAGAAAGTTAGCTGACAGGTGCTAATGCAGTGACAAGCTTTTAAGGATCATATGTCTGTGTAAGTAAACTGTGCAGGAGAAAAGGGGTTAAGTGCTTATAGTTTGTCTATAATTTTCCCTCATTTTACTAGAGTTGTCAGAAATTCGGAACTACCATATAGAAGGCACAGTTCTATTCCACTTGTCCTTAACATTGGCTTTTAGTATGTGAGCTTACTCAGTTTTCTTTTTTTTCTTTTTTTTTTTATTTCAAATTCCCATTTGTTTACCTGTAACAAATTGCTGTGTTTTTCCAGGAGCTTAAAGGTGTCCTAAGTAATGTCCCTGAAATTGTACAACTGGTTGGCACTGCAGATGTGAACCAAGCATTAAACATGAAGGAGCAAGATGAGAAAGAGAAAGTAAAATCAGTCCTGAGATCAGTTTTTACCCTGCTCACATCGGCTAACAAAGAGATGATTACTATGCTTTTATCTAAACTCAAAAGTCGACTGCAAATGGAAAGCCAGGTCAGTTTGAATTTCTTGCCTCAAGCTGCTGTAGCATGTTCTGAACATGATGACTGATCTGTGCAATCGAGTTAGCCATCTGGGCCCTTTTTTCCTGTTTCCCTCCAATGAAACTGCTGCACATAATCAGAAATCTATAGTTTAGGGTCTTCACTGCATCTGTATTGCATTGCAGTGGCTAAGCATCTAATATGAAAATGTGGCTATGAAGAAAAGTTTTTGAAAAGAATATCAACATTGGTGATTAATTGATACCCTTTGATTTATTGATTAGATGGAAAGCTGGCTTATTATTATTTTCCTTGCATCTTCTTTATATTTCCTTGATTTCATCACCTTAACAAGTTTATTTTCAAACAGGTGAGACAATTGACAGATAAGGAACAGTTGGTCTTGCGATTAGAAAAGCAGTATCCAGCTGATGTCGGTGTAATATCAGCCTTTTTTTTCAATCATGTGAAGCTTCATCCTGGTGAAGCATTGTGCCTTGGGGCAAATGAACCCCATGCATATATACTTGGTGAATGCATTGAATGCATGGCAACATCAGATAATGTTGTGCGGGCTGGCCTTACCCCCAAAAATCGAGATATCCAAACCCTTTGTTCTATGCTCACATACAGACAAGTAAATAATTCCTTCTCTTGCCCAACTTTTAAAGTGTCTTTATCTGAAATTTCTGTGTGTGTACGTGTCTTTGAGTGCACTAGTTTTTCCCATGATTAAACCATTGTTCTTTTAAAGCGCAGTTCTCGGATTATCAGCACCACTAGTGTGCAATTCTCTGGAAACATATCCCTCTCAAAATTCTGCCATTATGAAGGATAATAATAAATGGCGTATTCTTCATTTCCCTTTATAAATTGACGATGGTAGATTTATCATGAATTGGCTTTATTATTAGCAACAGTCAGGTGGCATCCTTTCTACCACTAAGAATTTTATTTGCAGAGGGAGCTACATACTTGAGTAAATCTTTGATGTTACACAAACCGTCAATGTTTTGAATAGATCAAAATATGCTAGAATACACAGCAAACTAGCCTTGCTATTATAAGAGGACCAGTGACTTTTCTTCTAGAGAGCAGAGCTGCAGAGGTTTTAATTGTGATGGAACTGATGCTGCAAATCTTGTTCATGCATAAGAATTTGCATGATGGAACTGTGACCTATCTGTTCATTTCATTTCTCCCATTGTCCTTCATTGACCTACCTTTGGGATTAATCAGTTGTAATAGTATACTGTGACGTGTCCACGCATGCATAGTCTGTCAATATCTGCACTTTGATGCCTTCTCTCTATGGGTAAGTCATGGGGAGTGAATACTGAAAAGGGGACAGTTTATTGCTCCTCGAGATAGAGTTGCTTGTTGTTTTCCTTCGAAAGACACTGCTGCTTACTGTTATTTTTCACCCATACAAGAATTGATCAAGTGCCTTTATGGATAAGGGGATGCCAGACTCAAACTTTGCTTCTATTGATTTTTCTTGTTAGGTTAAACTGATTTATAAAACCACGATGCTTACATTGGTTTCTATTCAGGGCTTCCCAGAAATCTTGAAAGGATCTCCTATAGGTCAGTATATAACAAGATATTCTCCAACATTTGAGGAATTTGAGGTCGATCGTTGCATTCTGCCTGGGAGGGCATCAACGGTGTTGGAAAGAGTCCCAGGTCCTTCGGTGTTTTTAGTAATGTTAGGGGAAGGGACAATGCGTACGGAATCATCCAAAGATGTAATCAGTGAAGGTGATGTCCTGTTTGCACCAGCCGATACTGAAATCAATGTAATGGCATTGTCGGAGTTGCATTTGTATAGGGCTGGAGTGAATAGCTGTCCTCCAAATACCGTGAATTGCAAGATACTGTGAGACTATGGATGTAAATGGAATGAGATATATCGTCAGAGTTATGATGGTCGGCCACGTTTTGGGAAACCATTGATTTTGCTTTTACACGATTGACTGCGTTGTAAACGCTCTGTTCTTTTGAGCTCAATGCATGGCATTCGTCGACACTTACCTCTAATTTTACAAATATTTTGGAGAAGCGTCCTTGGCTTGCTGTGGTAGGATTCATCGCTTTTAGATAAATTTTTCCAATAACAAATTCATCGAGAAAAAGGAAAAGAGACACAGCAATTGAAAGAGGGTAATAGGAGAAGAATAAAATTTAAAATTTTCATTCAGAAAAAACTAATTTTGCCTTTTGTGTCAGAATTTTTTTAATGATGATAAAATTATAAATTCAATAAAATTTCTTAGACAGTATAGTCTCTTCGTAAAAAAATTGAAGCGACCAACCATTTTTCTTTTATTTACGAAGGGTTTAGAAATGGTGTATCCTGAGAAAAATCTTCAACTTTCTCTCCTCCAATTGAACTAAGAAACATCAAACAATCATAACTTTCTACCCTTTTTCACTACTTTTCCCCTCCCCACCCCTTTTCCCTCCTCCCAAACAAAGCATTAGAGGTAAGTGTTTCTTCATTCTTTATTTTCAGGTATTCTCGAGTCAAATTATGGGTCAACCGAGACTTTTTTTTGTTTTTTACCACTAACTTCTAGGTAGATCTTCCCCTAGATTTGCGTTCTAAAAATTACAAGAAACTAACTTGATAGATACAGAGATTACAGGAATTTAAGCAAAATACAATTCAAAATAATAAAATGCAATTTATGTAAAACACGATTAATCGTAACCTAGAAATGCCACCAAAAAAGAAAAAAAATGTCCCACTAGCAATCACCGAAATTCAAGCAGACGAGCACCTTGGAAAAGTATTGTGCAACCAAAAACAATCCATGTAATTAAAAATGCACCCAAATGGATCTCTTGTTTAAAGTTTCCGGCATCCCATAATAGTGAATGGGAAAAGAAGGCCCATAATAGTGAATGAATCAAAATTTCAGATGATATCCTATCGGCTAGGACCATTAATTGGAGAACAAAAATGAAAGCCCAAGAATTTTTAACAGCTCTTCATGCCTCTGTCATTGGATATTCAAAAACTACATCTTTCCCAGTAAGCTTCCTGTAAACTCCAGTAAACGACTCCAGCTTGTATTCAGTGTTGTTGCGCTCCTTGGGATCCAAGAAAATCTGATAAGAACATCACAAAATTAGAATTTAAGTGCAGAGAACATGACAGTAGAGGAAATAGTTACTGCTATAATTTGCTATCCCATTAATCTTAAGTCTCAAGAGTACCTTGACAATTTTGGATCCATCCACTCTGTAACGAATGCGCTTCCCAACAATCTCAGCAGGATAGACCACATCCTCAAGCATGGCATCATGCACAGCTGTTAAGGTACGGGTGCGAGGTCGCTGAACAGCAGAGCCCTTCTTTGGGGGGCGCAAGATCCTTCGGGTAGCAATCATGACAACATCCTGAAAAACAGTTAGGGAACAACAATTGATTTGTTCAACAGAACCTACGTTGAATTGCATGCCTAACCATAACCGCATGCATGTAGATGCCAGTAATAGACATTGCCTTGACAGATAAAATGAATATTATAAGATGCAAGAAATAGACTGTGTCTTGACAGATGAAACAAATATTCTTTAAAATTGCAAGCAAAATGGCATTCAGTCACTCTTTGTGCTCCAAATGATGTGCAATTTAATTACACGGGAAAAAAAAATCAATTTAACTTTTTATAGGAAAATAATATCATATCCATAGTCATTAAGGCTGCATTTCTTCAAAGGAATAAGAGAACATGTTAACAGTAAAATACAGACCTTCCCACTGAACTTTTTCTCCAGCTCCCTAACAAGGCGAGAATGAATCTTCCGGAAAGCCTTCCTCAATCTGTAAGGCACATAAACAACAACAGCCTTGCTATTCCTAGAAATATCCATTTGACTGCACAATCACAAATATCCATTCAGTGTACGTGCTGAACACAGGTAACAATGTCAAGCTCATAAAGAGGACGGGAAAGTAATCCAAGAACAAGTATGAAAATTCCATACATGGCAGCATTTATGAAGAGATCTTTCAGGTCACTTTTCAGGTCCTGGTTGGTATTCTCCAAATCAAATAATGCCTAAAGAGGGAGAAAAGGTTTGAACTTAGCATGCTAAACTACTATAGACCATGAAGGAAAAAAAATAGATATAAATTTATAGAACTAACCTGTGCAACTGTCTCCTCAAATTCCGTGGGCTCAGCATCCTTGTCTTTTTGGATCTTCCTTTTCGTTGTAAACATCTTGAGAGTTCTAGCTTAAGCATTGAAATGTTAGAGCTGTGTAAGCTACCTAACACACAACTCTTTCCTACATATGATGGTTCCTTGTACAACCAAACACTATCTTCCCTCGGTTGGCTCAATTTCGTGGAAATTCAAACCATGGATTTGCAAAGCAATCAATGGTAAGTGCACTTACTAAACCAAATGGGCTATTCTCTTTAAAGGCTAATGCATCGTTAACTCGTGATAAATTCAAGACCAAAACATAAAAACAAAAAACTAACTCAGCAACGATGTTAAGGAAACAACTCGGTTGCTTGACGATTAATAAAATGATGCAATAAAGTGCCAATAAAGAAAATATAAATCAACAAAATAGCAACAGAGAGTCCATTTCCAAACAATAAGAGGTAATCAAAGACAACCCAGGCCCGCGAAAATGTAAAATAAAACGACCGGCGCATGGTTCCACAAAGCACAAGAATGTATGCGGAGCAACATCAATTTTAGATAAACACGCACCAAAAAAAAAGAAACAAAAAAAGCCAAAAGGGAACAAACCCAGTTGATATAATCGCCCAGAGAAGAAAAAAAAAAAAAAAAGAGCAATTGGGTTGGTTGAGTCTTACCGAGCAGCAGTCAATCGAGAGATGGGCGCGGAATGTGCTTGCTGCTGCTGCTGCTGCTGCCGCGAGAAGACAGACGAAGAGGAAGGTGACCGGTGGTGAGGGTTTAATATTTCGCGGTAGCTTGCGTTTACAGATGCCCTATCTTGGACGGTCGAGATTTCTTTAGATTGGATGGGCCCGTTGATTTCTTAAATTTTCATGGGTTATTGATGGCCCTGTCTTGTTGCGGTGCATTGGTCTTGGGTCAAAGTAGGCCGCCCCTAGGCAGTTCAACCCCTCACTTAAGCCCTGGGCTTGCCCATGCCCACCCCTTAGTCTAGAGATCTTTCCAGTTTCCCCAACCTGTTTCCTACAATGGTCACGGCCAGGCTGGTCTAGTTTTGGACTCATCCGAGCCCACTAGCTTTACCAAGAGAAGGCCAGCGTCTAGGCCTAGTTTTTTTTTTTTTTTAACCACTTCATTAAGTACCTTCTTCTTCTTATTATTATTATTATTATCATTCTTTAACCTCGCAATTTTTCTTCTATTGAATTTTTTTAACATAAAAAAATAAATTAAAAATATATTAATTATTATAATTAAGTATCAAGTGAATAAATATATAAAAAAATACACTACATTATCAGTCATATTTTTTTAAATAATTTTATTATTTATTATATTATTAACTATTTTATTTTACTTATTAATTTAAATCTATTTCTGAAACCAAAAACAAACCGCGTTGACCCCCTATTTCTTGATCGTAGACTCAAACATTTGATCTAACACTAAGCCAATCTTTTTGGTTGAAATTTGATATTAAATGCCGTGGAATTTCATCTTGTTTCCTGCATGTACCTCTTCCTCACACAAGAAAGAGATATGGCAATCAACCCCGGCGACCAGCATTCTTCTTATTAGACGAAACGGTACTTTTGAACGCTAGTGTCACAAGGAATAACAGCGGATTCAAGTACGCTTGCTGGTCGACGGCTGATCACATATTCCAAATGTTTTACAGTCAGAAGCATATGATGTTGTTTACAAATGACGTCGATATGTATTCCTGGATCTACAAAAAATGCTTTACAAACAAACTTGGTTTGTCATGGTCGCTGCGCAACGGTCACTCAATAAGATGTGGTAGTTGATTCTTGGTAAGGTTTTTGGTACTCTGTTCTTGGGATGATTCTGCTGACAGGAGTACCATCATAGGAGGCAAACGAGGCTTGCAGAAGCAGTTCACTTGTTGATAAATGAGAACCGTGAGATACTTAATTTCGGCAAATTATAAGCATCAAAATATGTTTCTGCTCCTGAGCTGCCATTTTTAACCATTGCCTGAAATTTTTCTTCCTGTTTATGAGTATCCTAAGCCCCACCTTGTGATTATAGATAGCCAAGATCAGTAATAAACGTTTTCAATCATCTTCCATTTTACTGATTTTTAACACCCGTTTTTCCATATTTTGAAAACAGTGGGAAAACATCATACTTTATCGTTTATTCCAATGCTTGAGCCCCAATCCAAAAGCATATACTGGTCCCTTAGTAGTGGACAACTGCGTTGTACCCTTCACATGGACCAATCAAATAACGTCAATTTAGAAAACGAAGTTCCACTCAAAATTCCTGTGTGCTGTTAATATTCACTTTAACTGTAAATAAAAATAAAAAAAAAACATAAATATCCACATTTTGACCGAAGAATTGTTAATACAAACTGCTGACTAAATAATACCCCATCTTGGTCCCCTATAAATGGCACTTCATACTCCCTTGCCCGTACTCTAATGTTATTGATAAAAAGAGAGAGAGAGAGAGAGAACAACAACAGGGTCTTTGGGAAAATCTAAAGCTGAAAATTTTTTATGGCTGAATTTGCAAGATACATGCAGAGACTGAAGCCTCATCAACCTTTCATAGAGTTGGACGGGAACGCGGAAATGTTGAAGCAGCATCCAGAGCAGAATCCTGGCTGGTGGGAGAGTCTAATTGCTGCTGACTTCTCTGTACTGGATTCTCTCTTGTCCCACCAACAACCCGAATTTCCAGCAAGCTATGGTCTTAACTTTTTGAGTGATTTCCGTCCTGATATCGTGAATGCAGTACCAAGTGTTGATACCATCACCTTAAATCAAAATGTTCTACCTGGGAGCAAGAAAAGAAAAGAAGCAGAACAAACAAGTAGCAACTCCAAGAACATCTATTCAACAGCCTCGACGGCCAATTCAAGCAAAAAAAACGTAAACTTGATGTTTTTGAACTTCATTCTTCTTCCAATGTCCATTTTCAACTTCTGAGCTTCATGTAGATTTGAATTTATTGGTACGTGATCTTGATGTTTCTTAGAGCTTAGGAAAAGCAAGGAGAGGGGTGGAGAAGGAGAAAGAAGTGCACAAAGCAGGACAAGTAGTTCATGTTAGAGCAAAAAGAGGCCACGCGACTGATAGTCACAGTATAGCAGAAAAGGTGAATTTGTATGTTTTTATTGATAAGCCTGGACGGTTAACCACTGGTTCAGCATCAAAATTTCTTTCCATATGTTTTCACTATGTTATCTATTTTACATAGCGAAGAGTTTGGCTTAGCTGTTTTTTATTTATGTATGTATCAGGTAAGGAGAGAGAAGATAAATAGCAAGATGAGATTTTTACAAGACCTTGTCCCTGGATGCCATAAGGTAGATCCTCTGGCAAGAATACTTTAACTTCCTTTGCACATATTATGGTTCTTATATGCATTTCTGATTGTACACATGTAAATTATGTATCACAACATTGTTTTTGGATTTACAGTCCATGGGCATGGCGCTTATGCTAGAGGAGATAATCAACTATGTCCATTCATTGCAGAATCAGGTCGAGGTAGGCACAAAACGCAAAATTCTCTAACAAGCTTTTTTTATGCCCTGGCCTCCCACATTCACACGATTAACAATTTTCTTTCAAATTCTTTTTCCAAATTTCAGTTCCTGTCGATGCAGCTTGGAGCTGCAGCTTGTTCTTATGACCAGAACTTGGAAGCAGCATCTTCCAGAAAGGCACGAGTGCTGTCTTGATAACTTTGTGAAGCTCAAGGACTATTTCCTACTACTAAACTTTTTTTTTTTTTTGTTTTTGAGTGTTTGAGTCCATAGTTGCATTATCGAAACCAATCACAGGGTAAGCTGAATTTCAGTTGCTGGCCTTGAGCATATAGTATATGCACCTATCACAAGCTTTGGCGTCCATGCCATGGCAGTTCCATCTTCATACACCTATTCAATGCATTTCTGCCTGTACTTGGATGAAACTAAAGTATAATAAATGTTTGTCCATGTAAACTAAAGGGAACTGAACCATTAATGCTGCAGGGGACAAATTCACCTGAGGCGCAGGAGATGCAGAAATTGTTGAGAGAACAGTACGGAGACTTCAGTTGCTTTCACTCTGCATGGCCCATTTGACTCTAAGTTTGGCCATTACCTTTTGTCACAGAAGCACATGAATATGCTTCTAGGATTCTTGAGTGCAAATCAAACATGCCCCTCATTAATAGTACAGAATGTAAATGATATTTGCATTTTCTTCTCCGGAAGTGTCCAAAAACGAAGTGCGAGAAAATTATGTTGCTACTTGTTTGTCAAATTTAATAGCCGATTCTATTTTTCTTGTACTTTTGCTTATTTTCCTATCTTTTGTAATTTGTGGTTGTTGCATCCTATGTAACGATGTTGCTCTGTCGGCAAGAGCGATTGTATGAAACTATGTATGTGTTAATGACAAATATTTTTCAATATCAACATCTGAAATTTGGTTTTTTCAGCCCCTTTGTGCCCCATTATACTCTTTTAACCAGACACCTGCATGTGGTTCATTGTTTTTGGTATGGACATTCATTGCAGCAATTCTCATGCTATAAAATGGAGAAAAAACCCTAGTCCCTATCTTACTAACTATTTTTCCATTCCAAAACAACTTAAAAAGGTAAAAATTAAACCATAGAATACTCCCTGAATACTCGTTAAAACAGTCGAGCAGACTAAATGGGATTGGATCTTACATGGACTGACTGTCTTTCATTGGCTTCTTGTATTTGTCCTTTAAATAGATAGATTTCCCCTACACTCAGAAGTTCTAATCATAGACCAGCTGAAAGTGATAGAATGCTTCAACAATAGCTCAAATATCAATTTTGAGGACGGAACATCAACACTAAATAATTGCTTATTGCGTAACCCCTCAGGCTGAATAACAGTAAATTTTTTAAAAGCTGAGAACATCTGTCTACCGGAAAATTACTTGTCCTTTATGGGCCTTTCCTGCGTTACTGAAATGATTCTATCGGATGAGGACCGCATTTTGCGTTACAGTGATAAGAAGCCTATCAAAAAGAATCCTACAGAAGACTTGATTGTAACACCCAACAAATAATGATAATTGAACACAAACAATCTGAGGATTATAAACATATAGGACCTACAAAGATATACATACGGATTAGAATAGAATCTCATGGATGTTGCCAATTCATCTAATTGAATAATTGAAATGGATAAAATGATAAATAGTACTGCTAATGGTCATTACAGGGGAAAACAATTCCAGGTGCATTGCATGGATAAATATTAGTAGAGGACAGCTCTGAATGGGCCATGTCATGCTCACAAGAGGATGGAGCAACATGGGGTATGAAATTTCTTAAACGAAAGAGACGTACACAAATCTTTAAGACTTCTACTATATCTATACCCACCCCACTTCTCTTTGACCCCTTTTTGTCAAATTTTCATTTGGCTTTAAGTCGGTGCATGCACATGAAACACACAATTGTCCGTAATAACATTCTGTTGGCCACAACAAAAATAGAACAAAAGAAAAGAAAATTCCTTTGGTGAGCTTTATGATCATTTCTTCAATAAGGATTTACCTTTTCTCCCAACTCCCAGTTTCCCAATAATGGAGATCACGACTTTAAATCTCTGCCTTGTGTTATTTCAAGTGATTTCAGATTGAAATAGACTAGGTAACATCACCAAATCCTTTTGTAGCCCGTGGTTTGTTGACATTATGGAGACCCGTAAACGAGGTCTAGCTAATAGCTATGTAGTAGTATTATTATAAGTTGCTAATCGTGTTCACATTAGGAAGGGCGATAATGATTATCAGCAAAGCAAGAAATGTGGGGGCAGATACGTATGTTTCAACACGCAAAGTGCTACCGAAGTGGCCCTCCGGACGTGCTTGTGCATTAAATGTGTGTGTCTCTGCATAATTGACACAAGGATCCAGCTTCACTAGCCTTCATGTTGATCTGTCTGTAGTTTGTCTGATCTCGTTTTCTCTACAAATGTCACAAATAATTGGCGTGCTTACGCACAATGGTATCCCGTCTTATAAAGCCAAAATGCCTGTGGCTTCTGATCCATTCCAGTTAATAAAAGTTATTAATTACCAAAGGTGTAAATCAGAAATTATTTGTTCGAACCTACCAAGGATAACTACTCTAGTCGTTTGCATTTTAAAACCCAAGTCCATCTCCCTCCTAGTGGAGAATACATAAATTAAAAAGATAAAAAAGCTTCTTCTTTTCTTTTTTCTTTTTTTTTTTCCGTCCCTTTAAGTAAAAAATAAAAGATTTTTTATTTTTATTTTTTTGTTGAAAAAATAGAAAAATAAAGTTATTACTCTATAATCCCACTCACCCAAAAAAAAAAAAAAATTCCATCAAAATAATAAAATTTACAAGATTTTTAATATGGCAACGAATTAACCTCACAACCTAGCTTCTACTTAAATCTTTCACTTGTCAGCAATTGATCTTTGTGGCCTCTGGCTCGACACTACGTATTGGGGGCCTCTGGGCCCAACAACAAGAACTGGGGCACGAAGTCATGCGCAGCAGCCCCTCGTGCGTCTCCTGGATATTTATAGTCGTGACTCAAACTTCTCGACAAAGATCTGTTATGCAATGAATGCTCTTTGAACTGGTAGGCCCAAACCCAACCATTGTCTTCTGAAATTCTGTAAACTGAAGCTCTGGGCCCATCAATATTCGTCTGCTCTTCACATTGAGTAACTAAAAGAATGATTTCTATCACGTTACTTAGGGCTCAAATGTGTTTTTCAATTTAAAAAAAAAAAATTCTATTTTTCTAATTTGATTGCTTTTTTTTTTTAACATTTTTTTTCCTCCTGCAATTTGGCGATACATTGCCGACAATACATGCTGAGAGCCGACAGCGGAGGTTTGAATCTGTTTGGATCCCTTTCTTGTTTCTTTTGGTTTCAGAAGGTACTCTAAATACAAACAATAAATTATCAAAAAAAACAGAGAGAGAGAGAGAGAGAGAGAGAGAGAGAGAGGGAGAGAGGAGCTCAGCTCACAATGATGTCTCCAAAGCAAATGAGTGAGGAACGAGGATCTCCTCCTCATTTCAGGTACGCTCTAATTCCCTAACCCTAACCCTAACTTTCTGTTTGTTTCCCGAGAAAAATAAATGTTCATTCGAACGTGAGAGATAAAAAAAAAAAATGAAACCTCTGCGAAACCTAATATTGAATGCTCATTTATTATTTGTTTTCCTGTGCTTTCTTAGCGACCAAAGCAAGGTTGAATTAAAGATTTTGGCAATTTGCTTATTAATTTTTGAGGTTGATGTTCCCTTTGGTTGAAATAATGCTCAGGATAGAGTGGACATTAGGGAGGTAAGTAATGCAATGGATTTACTTAAGTGGAAATTGTTGATGAAAATCCATCTCACCACATTCCATTACCTTCCAATTCTATCATCTGTTGGGGTCGTGCCGATATTCTTTTTTCTCTATTGTTGTTATGAATAAAACAAAATGGAGTCGTAATGATGATCTTGTTTGTTTTGTGATCTAGGCACACTCCTTTGCAGATAATTCATTTTCTTGGAAACTTCCTGCGGATATGGTCAGTTTATTTACTGTATCGGTACTTATCTAAGACTGGAGCTTCGGTTGTACTGTTTATCTTCAGTTGTCTGGTTCCATCATCCATCATATTTTTAGTTTTACAAAAGCCTTGGAAGGGGAGGCCACTGTCTAATCAACAGGTTGACTACAAATGCTGTCTCCTCTTGGTTGTATAATATATGGTGCATATATGGAAGTAAACTGAAATATATTAATTGACATATTCATTACATGTTGTTTAATTGTTGATCAGATAGTGCCGTCCGTCATAAATGGAGCAATAACATCTTTATACTTTATCTTGTGGGGAAAAGGCCTCAAGTCGTGTGGACCTGTTAGGTATGTTTGTATGATTGCACAAAACTAAATTTCTAGCATTGAATGTTTCATGCTCAAGTCATGTGCACCTTTTTTTTTAATCCTGATTTTTCCTCTTAGTCTTTATTTTTGGGGGCCTGGGTGGCACTGAGAAATCCACATTTGGCACTTTGGGAAATATACAGTCAATTGATCCTACCATCGAGCTTTATTTATTTGTTTCTGAAACTTATTGAAGTTGGCCATGAAGAAACTGTTGTAATTATTGTGAAAACAATTCACAATTGAGCCTCAATTTCCTGTATTGTTATTGTTTGTGTGTTTTTCGTGATCAATGGCATCATGGCCATCTTATTTGATCAGTGTGACCTTGAAGTTTTTAGTATCCAATGCTAGGCCTTTTTTTTTTCTTTTTTCCTTCTATTGTAGTTATATTCAACTCAGTTGTTCTTTCTGATCCCAGATCAATTTTGGCAGAGTATTCTGGTGCCGTTCTTGGAGTGTTGTCTGCAACATTATATGGGCGGAGGAGTCATATCTGGAAGAAGGTACCCTTTTATCTTCCTAGCAACATTAGGTTAGATCTCTTCATCTTTCATGCTATCCATGCAATTGATTTCAGACTCATATCTATTGATGCATTCAAGCATTCGAAATTTCTGTGCTTGAATATCTAGCAGCTGTTGGTTGACACTGATTCTTGAATACTTTTTTATGGCCATGTAAATTGGCTGCTAAGAATTCAGTAGACTTGAGCAGCATCAAATTTATTACTTGATCAAATTTTACTGCTAAGTGTCTAAAGTAGTATATCGCATCTTCCTACCCATAATGATTGAGAGGATTACGGTAAATTTCTCACTTATTTAGTATGTGCTTTTTTATCTTGTGTCAGGTTGGTGGGCTCATTGCAATGTTGGCATCTTTCTACTTCTTATCTCAAGGGTGGGCCATGGCTACGCATTCACCATTTTATATCCTTGTATAAATGGAGCATAAGGTTTTTCTTTTTCTTTGAGTTTCTGTGATTGGTGTCATCACTCCCCCCCCCCCAAAAAAAAGAACAGGGGATCCTTTTTTTTTTTTTTTTCCACCTGTCAATTTCCCAAATTCACTTAAAGTTTATTGTTAACTTAATATGAAACTACCATTTAAAGAGAGCCCCAATGCTGAGGATCAGACAGAAGTGGTGGCTCTGGGAATGAAAGAAATGATAGTTCCAATTCTTGCTGGAATATTATCAGCTTTAAGAAGGGTGATTGCACGCCGTGTTTCGCTAAAGGTTTTCATATCTATGTATTGATAATGCCCACTTTCCCTCTTGATTAAGAGTTTCAGTTAGCTGGTGCTCTACTTTTGGTCCTTATGTGAAGCTCCGGTAGCTTATGGTGACAATTGTTTGTTGTCAGAATCAACTTAAAAGGAGACTTAATGCCATAACAATTACTTCTGCAGCATGCTTTCTGTTTCCTGTGGCCATGTGGAACTTAATTATTGTAAGTCATAAGCTTTAAAACTTGTAGTTCCAAGTCTACTTTGACCAGATGGAAAATGATTGGAATGATTCTTCTAGTGTCTGAACTTTGCTTCTTTTTTTTTTTCTTGGTTGGAATGCTTCAGGGATCAACTTCTGCTAGCAGTGTACAACTGCCGTTTTCAGCTTGGGCATTTCTTAGCACTATATTTTTGGGGTTATCTTGATATTCTATGTTGACAGTATTGCAGAAGAGAGGTACAAGTTTTGCTTTTAATAGTACTCAAGAACTCCTCTAGCCTCTGGTTTAATAATGGCTTTCAATTTAATAGCTTTCATGGAGTGGTTGGTGCATTATTGATTATTGCTAAGCATATATATTTCCCTGATTGTGGTGTCTCCCATGCATGTTTCTCATGGCCTACCATCTGATGATAACTTTTTGAGGGCAATTACATGGTTAAGTGCCATCCTTTCTTATTTTTTTTCCCCTATCGTCTCATCTTGTTTTTTTCAAACTAAATTTGGACTATTGATGATTAATGTTCTAATTTGCTTTTCAAACCAGTAAACCACTAACCAACTTAACAAAACATGTTCATTAGGGACCTTGTTAACAAACATTAAATTTTTCTGTCTCACAACACAATTGGCCTTTCTCTAGGTAAGCATGGTCTAATGGAATTCAATAGGACATAGCATTGAAAACATGAGTGTTCCAAACATTTTTCTCATAATCTGGGAACTTCATGTTATTTTTCTTCCACTTGCTTACCAAAACCTTTCACACATTTTTCCACTTCTACCATGATGCTCGGAGGGAGAGTCCATAATTTGGTGTAAGGATCATGTCTTGCATTATTTATCACTGCTTTGTATTCTACATCTGAGTAATTTTGTGACATGGGAAATTTCTTTGGCTTAGTGACTGATGAGTACAACTTTGTCTGCTTGTACTTGTAGACTCCACATGGTCTTCTCTTCGCCAAGGCACTTAATAGTTGCTGCAGGATGCATCATTATCATGGAGGTCATATACACAATGGATTTCTCTCTACCAGGATTCATTATTTGCTCCTTAATTTTGGGCTTCGGTATGTCTACAGGCTCTTCCATTATGCCCTTCAATGAAATGTTACCTGAGATTCCAAGCTAAAGATATAGAAAAAAGCTAAAAAGGAAATTACTGTTGCTAGAAACTACGAGGTCATTAAACCCAGAAAGACATTAGGTTCTTCCAGTTAGGTTCATGATGAACTCTTTGGACTGGAAAACCGCACTGTTGGTACATCATATATGGGATTTAAGAAGTTATCACATGATTCTTAATAACCACCCTCTTTAACTTCTGAAAAGCTAGGCAAAATAAATAAATAAAAATATAAGAATAGATATTCTATCTAGTTGATTGTAAATCCACCAATGGAACTCAGACGGTAAGAATTTCGTATTGCAGCCACTATAAGTTTGTCATATCTTTTTCTTTTTCTTCTTTTTTAATCAAATCAGGAAAGATCAAGAAAAAGCTGCATGTCTTGAATAATTATTTTAGTTTATATTATACTATAAGTTTAATGGCATAAGACCTTGATGCAGTGAAATAGTGCTGAAGAGAATGAATGTAATGTCCTTGTGGTTATTTGCTGTTGCAGGAATTTACGAGGCAACTTCTTTGGAACGAAGTAAAAAGAGTTCTCTTAGGCATTCAGAACCATCAAATGGGACATTGGAAGAAGAAATTCTGATGTCCACACTTCCCACTTGAAGTATGCTAACATTCATCCGGTAGAGTTTTCATGCGTAGACAATACTTTGAGCAGCTGCTCACATTTCATCTTAGTAGAGAGTGAAAGTTATATCCCGAAAGTCGGGAGAAGATGGACTAAAATCTATAATTAAGATCTCCCGCATGCCTCCTAACCAAGGGCTGATTGCTTTTGGAATTTGGTTAAAAGTGTACCCTGTACAGATATCCTGTAAATGCATTTCGAGGATGGATTCTTGGACGGGCTGTAGCCTTGAGACTGAAACTTCTAGATGTCATTAGCCTCTCGCTCTCTCATGGGTAGGGATACTAATTTATCTATTGACATTATGCACCAATTTGATGTCAAATGCAAGGAATTATATTTTCTTCAGGGACACAGTCTTATCTTTAATTTAGCAAATTGGACGATCTTAAATCACGGTCTGTATATATTTATATAAAGAACAATGGAGACTAAAATCAAGCACATTTGAAATCATCGTATCGGTGGATTGGCTTCCCTCTTTTTGGCTTCGACCCTAGTTCTAAGAGTTGCTGTAGCCAAATGTAAGACAGAAGGGTTGACCTCTTGCGTTCTCCCTACGCATCGTTGCCAGACAAGGGGTTGCATAACCCATACAAGAGAAAGGACAATTAAAATCAGATACCTCAAGCATCGAGATCGTACAAAGTTGAGCAAGCCCATGCAACTATGGCATTGAACAAGAGCACGAGAAAACTTGGTCGAAGAGAAATATGTTCACAACTGCAACATATCTTCTAAAATCGTTTGGCAATTACACCCCATCAATCTGAGAAACATGTCTGATTTCAAATGAGAACAAAAAAAAAAGTTTAAATGCCATGTTGGCTACTTCCAGCCTTTCTGGTTAGTGCTTTGGTAATGAAATGAGTAACAATTCCAATAGGGCAAAAGAGCAGGCAAAGAGAAACTGAATGCCGAGTCTCAATTTCATTCTCTAGGCCGTCATGAAATACCTGCCTGCAAAAATCAATGAAGAGAGATCGTCTAGAAGTCAGTGTGAGAGAGAGATAGAAAGACAGAGGAAGGGAAGGGACCTTGCAGCAAAGAGATCTACGGCTAACAAGTGAATCCATGCAGAAGCTAATGTCATCTCATTGGTGAACAT
Organism: Bruguiera gymnorhiza; assembly: GCA_020883675.1. Classification (NCBI taxonomy): domain Eukaryota; kingdom Viridiplantae; phylum Streptophyta; class Magnoliopsida; order Malpighiales; family Rhizophoraceae; genus Bruguiera; species Bruguiera gymnorhiza. Next base: position 5,508,191 of record JAIRCJ010001060.1, read on the forward strand.
CTTTGCTATACCAGGCAGCTGCACAATTAAGCAGTTACAGGTCAATATTTTCATTGCTACTATATGTTCACAATAAATAGACATCAGTTCACAAAAATGAGTGACCCCAATCTTTAATTTATGTTACATCACATACGAACCTCTGGTAACCAGTATTTACTGGCAAACATAAGCCGTAATGTGTCTGGTGTCCAAGAAAGGAACAGTAGATATGCATACAGAAGCCCGAGCATGACATAGGGAATGCTACTTTCCATAGAATTCCGAGTCTGCACTTGCATAGACTGAGTTATTTAATTCCATAGCTTAAAAGTTAAATAAAGGCAAGCATTAACAGATTTCCAAGCAAAACAAAAATATAGCTAAAAGTTCATGGCAACACAGGCTTAAGCAAGTCTGGAAAAATAAATTGGACATATTAATTTCACAATATTGTGAACTGAATTGTCTATAAGGCGTACAAAAAGAGTATTCTTGCATATTGGACAATTCCCTCAAGTTTACATAGAATAAATTGAACACCATGAAATGAAAGTTCATAGGCATAGTTATACTTCTGAATTATTTGCCTAATCTGCAAAATTTGTAAAGCAGTTGAATTACATAAAGGATGCAGCGAGAATTGAAGAGCTAAAAAAAATTGAGGCAAGAGGTTGGATACTTGAAAACAGTTGAGATGGCATACCAGTTGAGATTTAGGAGCTAGAACCATGAGGGTGTAAAACGGTAGAACGGCTGCTGTTCCCAACGTAAACACACTACTTGCTATTTGTGAAGTTGCCATCCCTGTTGTATATATGAATGATGTAATAAAGTTTAACATATCATTTAAATAGCATTTTCATGAACTGCATTCTTAAGGATGAATACTCAGTGACAGAAAGGAGTGCCTCCAAGGAAAGCTTTTTGCCACCTATTTTCTCTGCTCATATGAAACATTTTTCTCCCACATATCATATACCAAGTGGACAAGGAAGAGTAAGAGAACTATCTTGTGCCTAAACAAAATTCTCAATTCATATTTGTGAACCATTCGTCCCTGAGTATTTAATTTTTCACAATTCTCAGGGATCAAATGCAGGAATAATACACTCTTATACAGAGAGAAAGTGACAAATATGAGATATGGGATCCTGTAAATGGAGATACACCCAATGTAACCATGTAACACTTGAAGCAGAATATCAATCATCAATTGGACATGTGTGTGGACAGATGCTCTTCCAAACTATTGACTCCTGGAGCCCAAGAAGTTTCTTACAGCAAGTTCGGCTAAAAAACACACCTGATGAGTCTCACGCCCACAAGTATCTTAGGAACAAGCCCATCAAAAGAGCTACAAATTGTACAACTAACACAATTGGGCAGTTGGTGAGATCTTCAAAAGTGTGAAATATAGGGAAACACAACAAAGTGACTGTGGAATGAAGAAAGAAAAGTGCTTGAATCATTATATGAAACACTAACAGGAAAAGATTAACAGATAAACTATCAACTATAGAAAAATTACATGATGCATGTGCTCCAGATCCTTTTTGATAGACAAAGAATCTTGCCAGTTTTGGCTGAATGCTAATTCTTGAACCTCTGAGAAAACTCCAGTCACTTTGTATATTTGCTCCCATTCTTTCTGTCCGTTGGCCAAAAAGGTTAGTGCTACCACTTTTGAGAGAAACAGAAAATCTTTCATCCTTCCCAACAGTATGCTGATGTGTTAGAGTCTGCCCCGGGTAGTGAATCCATAAGAATAGAAACTTAAACTTTAAGACAAGACTCTGAGCTATCAATGATACTCAGTCATTTTTGTGGACCACTCTAAAGGTAAGCAAACCTTGTGTAGTTAGGATGCTTATAACAGATAATGAACGTATTATAATGTTGCAATATTGCATATAAGCATTTGGTTTTGTTTTTTTTTTTTTTTTTTTGCCGCCGGGGGGGGGGTGTGAAGGAAGAGAGAATTCAAAATGAACTACAACAAAAAACGAAAGTGAAAAGAATAAATCTTAATAGGAATGGGGAGAATACAGAAACAAGCATAGGTTTCAACACAGGTTCATCTATATCCACATTCAGATGTTATAATTATGTGCAACTATTCTGTCTGACAATGTCAACTAGATGATAAATGACCCAAACTTGATTTAGTTCATGTGTATTTTGGGTAGCCAAGAATACTTGGACAAGAATATCAACGTTATTGATTGGTACATCTACAACATAGAGGCAAATTATCCGGGAATTCCAAAGCATCAGTCCCTGGAATCCAGCAGAGCCAGCTTCTTCCCACCCCCGGTCAATTTGATACATCATGACCCCCAATTTCCTGGTGATGTCTTTGTTATGTATTGCCTGGTCTGCCAAATTATCCCATTACAATAAACCCTCTTTTCTTCTCCATACAAGTTTTTACTAGAAACTGAAAAAATGGGTAACACAATAGAGAGTTCAATATGTAATAGGTTCCTTAGCGATGCCAGGACAGTCTGTACTTAGCAAAAGAATAACAAGAACTGAAGTTTGTTTCTTCAAGCTACTCTGATTACATTCTAAATTCATACATCTGCCAATGCCTTGAAATAAATTGAGAGAAACAGCTATCCCAGATTTGCAAAAATTCATACAAATGCATACTCAAAACTACTCTATTATGTTCTTTCAAAGTTCCCCAGTCTATCTAGAGACAAATACTAGTTACCAACCACTTAGCCAACTGCCAAAAGAATATAAGAAGGGAAGGCAGTAGGAAATATAAGATAAGGAATTTCCAATTAAAAAGACTGAGTAACTTAACCACCATAACGGATTATAATATAACCAGATTTACTCATCCATAAGGAAGACTTACAAAATTCAAACGCACCCCGATGCGAAAACAAATTATTTCACACTAGCAACCCAGTTAAATACGTAGAACAATGACAATTAGAGAGTTCAAAAAAAAAAGTGGCGACAAAAAACTGAGCTTGAGATGAGAGCACAAAGACCATACCTTGAGCAAGACTTGAGAATGGCAAAAGCAAGAAGAGTAAGCCATAACTTGTGCAAAACGGAGATACCCAATAAGAAAAAATGATTCTTCATCCGGTTTATAAGCACTAAAACGCAAAGCCCAAGATGGTGAAGTAGGCACTTTCCACTATGGCTGAACTGGGTGCAGGCAGTTTGGACGGAAAAGGAAAGTAAAAGAAAGGGTCATTATTGAGTGCGCACTCAGAATACATGCATATAAAGTGGCCTTCTATACGGTACAAAGAGCATTCTCGTGAAGGGGGAGCGAATGATCCCATTATGCCAAACTGGCAGATCCATAAAAGCAATCCGGCTACCCAATACGGATGGGGTACGCAAGGAGAGGGGAATCAAGACTTGATATTCTATCATGTTTTAGATCCTACATCTATGGCTCATGCCTAAAATTATATTACCAAAATGATGGGGTGCGCGAGTGGACACCAGCCATACGCCGCACAGATACTGAATCCACCGCCAAACCAATCAAAAAGACCTTTGGCTTTTCTTTTCTTTCTTGTAAAAAAATCTACCAAATTATAAATTATACAATAAAAATAATTTTTTTATTTTTATAAATCTTACATTTTCTTTTTAAAATTAATTTATTTAAATAAATTTATCTTGAGATATTCTTTTAAGGAAAATATATTGCTATACGGCATAGCATTGTATTTCTTGTCATAACAAATATTTTATAACCAAGTGTACAGATCTTATTTTACCCTAATAAGAATATTAGTAGATGCGAAGCAATTAAAAGATGCTTGTTTGTTGTTCTTATGTGGAAGTATTTGCACGCTAGCGAGCTTTTAGTCAAATGTACAAATATAGTTTTTTATTTCACCTTACGGAAACCTTTGTGGTTTTGAATCTAATCAATGCGCTCGCAAAAATTTTCATTTTATCAAGCAATATGACAATTGTCAATATTAAAGCAAGCGCATCATGGACAATGAAGCTAGACGGATTTGACGATGAATTGGCACTCATTTTACGCTTTCAAATCCATGGTTGCATGTACAATGAAGCAGAGGTGGCACAGATTGAACTATTGAATTATTAGCAAAAATGCCCGATATTAGAATCCAGTAGTGCAAACAACGAATTGGGTCACTGTAGGAATTAATGCATGTTCCAATAGTCGGACAGATATGTACATCCAATGGCAGCCTATATTGCTATAAGCCCGTTACTTGTGTTTGATAGCTCAAGAGAGACGGAATGTCCCGACTTATCAGTGACCACTGGTTTCTCTACTGTGCTCATCGAGCCACGAAATGATATCGATAAAAAACTGAACTATTGTTTTATCTGGCTCACCTTCGAGAAGCGTGTGATAAGCATCCTTATATATAGCTCAAGCGTCTTGTCTGAACTGCTCGCTTTCTCAGACAAAGCTTTGCTCGCCGATGGTTCAGTTACAATATCGGCCTCTCCTTGCAGAATCAGAAGCGGCAAAGACACCAGCAATCACGGAAGTAAGTCATAGCAGACTGTTAATGTAACGCTATTATGAATTAACTGAAAAAGCTGCCCATAAACAAAATTTTTGACGTCCGATAAAGAGGTCAATGCAGTACCTCCACCGGCCTCATAAATCAACTTACTCTCATTAATGGACTTGGAGTTGCGTGATTTCCCCAAAAACAGCATCTTAAACCAGGATTCTGATCTACTTGAAGGACCAAGTAAGTGAGAAGTTGACTGCTGATTCATAAGAACAGTTAACAACTATCTCCCTTGCTTGGTGCTAGCAAATGCCATCTTGTACTGGAAAACCTTCGTCTAGAAAAATACAGACTCCTAAGCGGCCAGATGGGGGCAATAAATCATGATTTTCCACATTTCAACAGCAAGAAAGAGCACTTCAGTTTGCTCGAATATCATATAACATAACATAAAGGTAAGGAAATATTGAGTACCTCTTTCAATCGACTTTCGATTTCTTGTGTGACTTTGAGCAATTCTAAAGCAGTCCTCAAAAGTGGCCTATCCTTGTAAGCAATAGCAATGTAGGCTGCTGCCTACATTTCAAAAAAGGAAATTTTCAGCGTGAATAGCTGATTAAAAAAGAAAAGATGGGACAAATTTTCAATCAAAGAACAGCAAAGGTGTCTGAACAGAAAGGATGAAGAATGAGAACAATATGGACAAACCAGTTCTCTTTTCTTCAAATCCCTAATAACTGCCTCAGCCAAATCCTTTTGGGGAACTAATTTTTGCTTTGAAAGAATATTGGCTATGCCAATCAAGAATTGCTTCACTGCCCACGGTGGAACCATGTCATCTGCAAACTACAAGAGGTAATTAGGTCAATATAACACATAACCAACAAAACAATAAGGGCAAGATAATAACATAAGATACACACTTTGCACATTGGTGCAACAAGAAGAGCACCATTCCAGGCATTCCACTGTTTTAAGTGCACCTTCAGAGCTACAGCTCCACCCATTGACTGTCCAAACAAGAAGCTAAGAAGAGAAGAAAACTCCGGGTCCTCTGCAGTCCAAACGAAACAGTGACAGACAATAAGAGCAAACCTCAATTTGACACCGTGTTGTTTCAACAACAAACCAAAAATTAGGGGCAGATAATTTATGACTAATTGCTGACATACACACTATTTTTTGTTTTTCTTTGTTTTAATGTTCCAGTTAGATACTACAAACATATTATAAAGTGGTCCATTGTAACTGCTAAGAGGTTGTCTGTTGAAACCAAGATTTCACAAATGTCAGGGAGTTATCCGCAAAAACTTGAAATGGCTAGCCTACCTTTGGCTTTGGTGAAATGCTCAACAACATTATCAACGAGTTCATCAAAACTGGGAATATAAGCATGAAGACCTTCTGAAAGACCAAATCCTGGGTAATCCATGGCAAAGACACCATATCCAGAAGTTGCCAGCTTCCTTTTAATCCCTGCAAAAAATCCCATGAACTAGGTATGTCTGGTCATAAAGACATCCCCAAGGATTACAAATACCACAATTTAACAATAGCCATGCACCTTCAAAGAAAAAGGTACAATTTTCTCCATAACCGTGACAAAAACATACCACTGCTTTTGGAGCCTCTGGGAGCCAACATTTGGCGAAAATTCCCAATCCTTAGGAATTAACCTCGTACAAGTGTAACAAAAGATCACATAATAATCTCCAACAGCAGTACAAGGGACTAACAACTTACAAAACCAATGACACATTCAATGACAACAGGTGAGGAAATAATAACAGCAGCCCATGCAGAATCTTTTGCTTGATTCTACGGACTCAAATGCCAGAACTAAAAGATAATACAGTTCAGACTTCACCATAGAATCACCTCAAAGAAAATTTCTTCTCAAGTTCTGAATCCTAGTGATTGAGCCCCCGTGTGACCTATCAACATACTAATTACTGATGCATTAATAGGAGGCAATAGACTAGCATAACAAAACAAACTACCCACACCAAGTAAAAGAGAACGATTCACCTATTTCCCTTGAAAAAGCAATGCAATTCAAAAGAATAAAGCAAGATCAATACTAAATGAGAAAAATCTTCACATAAAAAAAAATAAATGACATTTAGCATTATACAAAGAGGAAACGGAAATGGGGCTCTTCGCATTTTCTTCTTTTTTCACCATCCCCTGTAAATTTTGGAATATCCAGGCTGCCTTGGAAGTAAAGGAGTTGCACAACAACACCTTTCTTCTATCTTTCAAGAAAGAGACCGATCGCCGGACGGCATTGAATGCTGCCGCATGGTCACTGGCTGGAAACCACTCGATCGTAAAAGAATGGCCACCATACGTGGCCTTAGAGGCGATCCATTTCTCCAAATCTCTTATTTGGGCACAAGTCCATGGTTTACCGTTAAACCAAATGACAAGGGAATCGGAATCTATTTGCAGCGTTAGTAGGAGTTGACTATACCCTGGACAATTCCATGGAATGGAACAGCTTTGTGAGGCTTCTCGTGCGGTTCTGAGTTGATCAACTCTTAAGAATGGGGTTAAGCAATCGGCTCACAACAGGAACATATTGGGTTACCTTTAAGTATGAGAGACTCTCGGATTGCTGTTACAAATGCGGAAGGTTAGGCCACGTCAAGAAGAGCTGCTCAGAAGTGAATCCGAGTCAGAGAGATCATGGTTTTTGCCCTTGGATGAGGGTAAATTCCCCCTCAGCGGCAAAGAAGAAAAGTCAAATGGGGAGGGACAATCCGTTAGTGGCTAATCTCATTAGTGGAGGTAGAAGGCAATGGAAGAGAGAGAAACTAAGTGCCTTATTTAGGCCCGAGGAGACTGAAGCTATTGAATCGCTGCAACTAAGCCATAATCCTACCAGGCTTTTATTTTTCTTTTTGTCCCTTATTCTAGATGTTTTTATAAAAAAATATATATATATATATATAATTATTTTTCAGTTTTTATTATTATTTTCTGTCTATTTATACAACAGCGACATTTTTTTACAATATTATATTATCAGTTATTTATCATGTGTTGAATTGAAATTATATGCCGTTAGTTGTCGTCGTTGTTACGCTGTTGTCGTTTGAAGTTCGAATGGTTTGGTTCGAAAATGCTGGGTGCTTTGAACACGTGGCTGACTGACTAGTCCGAGTACGATGCGGGCTCGGTGGTTCTTTTGTCTGTTAAATTGATAGCGTGAGGGGACCGGCGCGTGGTGTTTGGTTGACGGACGACCTGAACGGCAAGTCGCAACTCCTTGCATTTGGCGAGAACGGCGGCAATGCTTCGGTGTGGCCGATTGACGTTGACGACAAGTACAAAGCGGTGTTTTGGTCTGACGATGGAATTAAGCGAGCCAATTATCCAAAGATTCAACGGACGGCACATGCTAACTTGTGTGCAGTGCACAGAATCCATTATGCACAATTACAGACACGCACAACACAAATATAAAGGTATATACATTTTTAAAAAATTAAGATATAAATACGGTATAAATATGATTATAAAATATATATTAAATATTATATATATACATATAATGTAAATATTATTAATTATATTAATATTTGTTAACTTATAATTTATATAAATAATAGAATAAAAGATATATATTTTTTATTAAAAATAATCATCATATATATTAAAAATATTTAATACATAAATTAGAAGAGTCAGATATATATCTTTAAATTATTATTATTATTATTATTATTATTATTTTATCGTACATGTTTTGAAATGTTCAGCTTTTACGAGAGAAATTATCAGATGACTATTATGCCTGACATGCGTATTAGATGCAAACACGCATCATTTTAGAATTGTTAGTGCTTGGTGGTTTAAAATTCACCTCGCTCTCCGATTAAATAAAAATAATTGAAGCTGAAATTGGGAAATTTGCAAAAAAAATTGTCTTTTGTGATTCGATCCTAAACATCGAACCTGATTACAAGATAAAAGGAATAATATATATAACTAAGCTAAATTCTAGTACGTAAGTCCACGAAGAACTAACATTATCTAATTTTATGGGATTAGTGTTTACCTATAGTTGAGAAAAGTCAAACGTGCATCTCGAATATTCAATTAAAAACTTAGGCATGATTAATTTTAAATTAAAATTAAAAACTAAAAAAAGGGACAAAACAAGAATATTATATGTTTTTTTAGAACAATGCTATACTGGCTAGCACGTTTGATCCGTTCTTCGATTACTTGATCCACCTATCAATCGTCACAAATAAAGACTTTGTCCTGTGCATAATCTAAAGTCGGTCAATGGGAACCCCTAAATTGGAAATTTAACGATAATTTAGTAATGTCTTTCTTTATTTTTATTCGAATTTGAATTCCTTCAAACGTGTCTTATTGATTTTAATAAAATTAAATGAATTTGTGGTTGATATATTGTTGGGTGTTAGATTTAATATTTCAAAATTAAATGCAAGAAAACTCGATTAAAGTTATTATTATTTGAATAACAAATTTTTTTATGAGAAAAATTAAACCAAAACATTAATAATAATTTTGTTATAACTTTATAGGGACAATGATTAATATTTTTATTATATTTTTTATTGTTAAAATGATAATAATAATAATAAAAGAGTCAATCAATGGGTCGTTTATACCTTCTGCATTTGTGCAAAAGCCTATTAAAAAATTCGGTGTTTTGGTGTTAGTGTTATTGCGCTGGAATAACCCGCTCATGATGAACCAATTCAACACAATTAAAGAGTAGTTGAAAAGAGTTTCAAATTCTTTGCCCATAACACTTATGTTACTAACAACATATATGTCACTGTTATGTCCGTGTGAATAAAATTTAGAATACTTTGGCAAATAAAATAGAGTTAATATGTAAATATATTTATAATTTTGTGAATTGTGAAAATATAACTTAACTTTTAAAACGCAATTATTTTGTCATTATAAAAAAAATTATAACAAATTTGTCATATTATTAAAATTTAATAAAATTTATTGCCAATTCATACCATATATTAAGAGAAAACTAAAAAATTTTACATTAATTAATTAAAAATATTAATAAATGTTGACAATATAATAAGTTTATCACGAAAAATTTCACTATAACAAAATTATTATAATTTAAAAGTTGAATTATATTTTTTATTGTTGTTTAATTGTAAAGTTATCTGTACATTAATTTAATAAAATATATCCGCAAAATTAATAAATTAATCCAAGATATTTCGTAGCTGGATCACAATTAAAAGGAAACCAAGATCATGCTTGCATTGGAACGTGGGGCACGTGCTAGCTTTATAATAGCCGAAAGTCGAATCTTGGGGCCAGGAGCAAGACACGTATTTATTCGGGAATTTAGAAGTCAAAGTAATCAACGTTTATGATGCACACACACGGCTAAAAAGTGAGACCTCTAGTTCCTTGCGTTTTACAGAATTCTCCGCCTTTCACGGTGCGCTGATTGTGGGCGTGCGAGCAAGCACATGCCCTCACTCTCTCTTTCTCCCTCAGGAATGATAGGGCCGGAGTCATATAATTGCTAAGCAAATTAAAAAATAATAATAAAAATAAATAAATAAAGAAAGAAAGACAAAGACTCATTATAAGTTGATACTTCTTTACAATTTATCGACAAGTCCAATTATAATTAATAATTAGGATTAATTAGTGTTTAATTTGACTTCTATTTCACGCGTAATTTTAATAAAACTCTAAAGAATAATCAATTTCACTCGATAAATTTTGGTTCGTAGCAAGTCAAAGTCGTAGAATCTTTTCATAATCCGGCCAGCCAAGAAGGAAAAAGATTCTAAAAACAGAATTCCAAGAAACAAAAAAAGTATAAAAAAAAAAGAAAAAAGAAAAAAGAAAAAGAAACGGTGGATTATGGAACCCAGCTTGAAAATTCAGTGGGAAGCATTAATTTAATTACCAGACAATGAAAACAATGGCTGTGGACAGTGAAGATGCCAAGAAACTGCAAAGTTGACCTTCGCTGCCTTGTTTTGTTTTTCTTTTTCCTCTTTTTTTTTTTCTTCTTTTAATAATGGGGTTGTCTAAAAACTGGAAAGACGATGTCCGAATGTATCTATTTGACATAATTCTCATATTATTATATTTCTTAATGCAATAATTTATTTTAGTTTTTTCTTAACATAATCCTCTAATAAGGCAATGAACACCAAAAAAAAAAAAAAAATCCCGTTTCTAACTTAACTTTGCCATTTAATTAATTATTGTAGATAAAGGTGAAAAAACCTATTTTTCAATTAATGAGCGCAAAAACGGTTGCGTGCTTGGCCTTTTTATTAATTACCACAACAACCACCACCAAAATTTCCAAGGCGCTTTCTATAAAAGCCATCTCCGCGCTACCTCCGCTCCCCCCCCCCGGCTCTCGTGGCACCGCCCCCATCTCTCGCTCTCTACTCCCCGGACGTCTCCTTCAGGTCCTCTCTCTCTCTCTTTTTCTCTCGGCATGTATGTCTATTATCTGTTTGTAATTATAAGCGTAAACTATGGTTGTTTATGTTACGCGGAGATTACCGATTGAATTAACGATGTTGATAAAACAGATCTGGCCTTGACCGACTGTTTAGACATACCAATTTTAGATCAGATCTAATGGGTCTTAGTTGGCTTTCATCTTTTTTAATCTTTGGGTATGTGGATTAGAGATCGAATTATCGTTGTTTTGACTTTGGTTAATTTGGTCTGGTTTGGTTTGGTTTTTTTTGTTTTTGTTTTTTTTTTTTTGTTTTCTGTGACTGGAGCGGTGCATGAAATCAGGAAAAGTTCTGGGTTTTCTTTTTCATTCTTTTTCTTTTTAAAGGTGCGTGGTTCAGATCTGTCGTTTAGTTGATTGAATGATGTAATCTTTGTTGTTTGGTTGCTGGGAAAGTCGATCAGAGTGAAAGGGGGAAATAATCTGAATTGGATTTTAAAGCTGCGTTCTTTTCTTTTTATAGTGGAATATATTGTGACATTTATGAGAATAATATGTGTTGACTCTTTGTGGAGATTGCTGACAGAGTTAAGTTTTGATTTATTTCCTTCTTGATGGGTTAAACGATGAGAAGATTGATTATTTCTATTAGATCTGGATGTGTATGTGCAAATGATTGTATCGACTGAAAAATCTGTGGTTCTTTTTTTTTTTGGCTGTTTTCTACTCAGAAACCTTGTGAACATTCTTTTGTTGGCTTGACATTTTTTTTTCTTTTTTGTGGATCTCTCTTGCTTATTTTCAATTTTTTATGTATGTGGGCAGCTGTTCTTCTGAAGGCTTGTCTTCCAAAGTCCAAGATGGAGATGGATCACTTTGATCTTCAGCAGAATGCCATCGCCTCCTATGAGGAGACCAGAGGTTTGGTTTCAATATCGAACTCCATAGGTCCTGTTGTTTGCCCTAAACCTCGGCGAGTTGGAATCCTAGCTAACAATCTGATCAGGCCTTTATGGTGGCAGATGAGGTGTGTTTACAGCGTAACTTGGTCTTTTCCTGAATTCTTGTGAATTTTCTACTCTAGAGTGTTCTAATGTTTGTGAGGTCCTTCAATTTGCAGCCACCAAGCTGAGACTTGTGATTCAAAAGCCGGGGCAGATCTCCTCGATATTATCCTCATGAAGGTACTGTTGTTTGCCCTAGTCTTCATTTTTTCCTTTGGTCTTAAATATATCGTGTAATTTAGAAGACATGTGCTATTTGTGTTTGTATTTGAGATGGTTATATTTTTTGAGCTGTTTCTGCTACTAAAATAATTTAACTTCAAGAGGTCTTGTTTTACAATTGTTTTTCTTGACGTAATTTTTAGGCTATAATGTTTTTTTTTATCGCAATTCATGTACTTATCATTCAGAATTTCTCTTATAGATGGGGTACTGTGTTGGTTGTTTATTCCTCTTGAGTAATTTGTGCACATTTGAGCCTTTCATTGAAAGGATCTCTCTTGCTAAACAGGAATGTCATGGGCCAGAACACCATAGCCAGGTGGCCTCCTCACCGCCTTTTTTCTGTGGTTCTCCTCCTATCAGGGCTGCTAATCCATTAATCCAAGATGCTAGATTTGGAGATGAAATGCCATCATCAATTCCATCTCCTTCTGCTTTATTATCTCCATCGTCATCAGCACGCAAAGGAGGGTGTGCAAGGATGAAATTTGGGCCTAAACCAGCTGCAGTTAGAGTAGAAGGATTTGATTGCCTCAATAGGGATCGCCAAAATTCAAGCATCCCTGCTGTGGCCTAAAATTCATTTTAAGTAAGTGTACATAGAAGACCCTATTGCAATCGGAGTCATAACACAGCAGACTTAACAAGATGAGGGAATTTTGAACATTTTTTGAGAGTCAAAGTTGGTATCAGTAGTGTGTATATAATATGCTTTTGCTGGTGGATCATTGCTAATGTCTTTGTAAGTAGTTTGATTGAACGGAGAGAAGGGGGGGCAAACCTTGTTCTTAAGTGAAGGTTTTGAATATGTTTGAGAGCATAGCTCTTCTGTAATCATGTAAGGGTGAAGATATAAGACGGGCTTGTAGTCTTCTGAGAGTCTTTGGATTTTATTTTGTGATCACCATGAAGAATTCTGTATAGAGCCAGTTGGTGATTGAATTTTGATCATTTAGTCTGTAATATATTCTCTTCTTGTAATTGTTAGTAACTTGTGTCTGTTTTCCGCTTTACCTTTAAATCATTTACTAATCGGAGAACTAAATTCGATTGTAGCAGGAAGCAATACCCTGCAATAGACAGTGACGAAGACTTCGAGGAGGTTCACTTATTGTCCAAAAGCATTTAGTGTATAAAAATAACGAAAGTGTGCGTTCGTTAGGGACTTGGCGGCATTATGACTTGACTCCCGCACACAACACAAGATGGTCTAACTCTGTGGGCGCGCTAGGCCCCCCCTTTTTTTTATTTTGACCTTTTTTGTTAATATTTATGATACGGAAAACAGAATAAAATATTTTATATAAAAATAGATTTACCAAAAACTAGCGGGCTAGGCCCTCACGACACGATGAGCCGTATGATCCCTTGAATAATGTAATCAGGACTTTTTCTAGGTTTTGGACCTTGCCCACACCAAATCGGCTCATAAACGGGGTTCTTGGAATTCACTACAACCAAAAAACATAAATAGTTAAATATTATAATAGTTAAAAATATAAATTTTTATTTTTAAACATTTGACTTTTAATTTTGAGAAAAAATAAAATGTATAAAAATGAAAAGAATTATCGCTATTCACAAACCAATAAACTTTTTAATAGACAAAAAAAAAAATAATGCATAATTATTTGTTTTCTTTTTAATCATGCTGAAACTCTATTCAAATTAAAATATCACAATACCTAACCGTGTCATTATATCATTATATTCAAATATAAATAAAGATATTAATTTGTGTCTTGATATATTTAACTACATTTCATTTAGTGATACCTATAAAAACACCATAATATATCAGCGCATAAATACATATCATTATACATACACAAATATGGTATGCATATTAGTTTTTAAAATTATGTTTTAATATGGAAAAGAGAATTCGCCATCATTTCATTTATATAAAATTCAATGACGCATAAAATAGAAGACAAGTGATTTTATTATGAAGAAAAATGTATTTAGACAGCCAAAAAAAACTCAATGTCTTATGCCACGATTTCTTTCCATGTCTTCTCTATCTTGTGGTGGACCGACTATTTTCGGTCCCATAGCATATATCTAAGTTAGATTTACAAAACACACTTTATGTTATACAAACAATAGAACATGATAAATCTGATAATATTCTTAAAGCCATTTTCAATCGAATAACGTGCTTTTTCCTTTTAGCTAATTTGGTATATAACCCCTCTCACGATTTATAGTGTATCAAACTAGAATGTATACTTTGAGCAAAATTGTACAAAAAATTAAAATAAAAAAGAAGAAGTTCAAACTCCAAAATAAAAATAAATATTTTATTTAAAATTAAAATTTATATTTTAAAAATCTCAGATTTTAATATAAAATTTAAGGGAGTTGCTTTATCCTCACAAATTTCAAAAGCCCAGCTGAATGGGGTTTTGTTAATTAGCAAGAATGCGTGGGCCCCATCTCTCCACTTGCCTTATCTGTACGACGACGTATCCGCTTGCCCACCCAAAAAAATTGATACAAAGAGATAGGTACGTACACATTTTCATTTTCTCCTTCTCTCTTTATGTCTCTTTGTCGAGCATTTTCTCGTCATCTATGGTTTTTGGGGGAATAGAAAACGCCGTAACTGTAATAATGAAAGTAAAATTTTTTTAAAATTCAAAATCACAATGAAAAAATAAATTTATTTTACATAAACATAAAAATAATAAATTTAAATATATATAAAAATACTAATATTATATATATTATAATATTTTATATTATATATTAAAAATTAATATATTATAAAATATCTTAAATATAATATACATACATATATGTTTATTTTTATTTTTATTTTCTCACAAATATTTCGTATACTATCAATTGAAATTCTTCATTGTATGTCGTCTCTTTGTCTTACATTTTTTTCGTCATAAATGCTTTTATTTGGAGGGAAAAGAGAAAAGGCATAGTTCTAATAAGAAAAACATAATTTTTTATATCCAAAATCACAGTTGAAAAATGAGTGTGACTACGTGATAAAAAAAATAGAAATTTAAGTAAATATAAAAAAATTTATATCATATATTTGTTATATAAAAAATTAATATAATACAATATATTTTATATATAATATAAAATTTTTATATTTATTTAATTTTTAATATAAAATATTAAATAAACATGAAAATTTTTTTATCAAACATAACATACACAATTAATAATAAATAAATATACTATTTAGTAAATATAACTAAATATAATATAATTATATCATATAAATAATATTTAATATAATATAAATAACAATTAATATTAGATAATAAAGTAATATTAAAATAAAATAAATTTTCATATGGTGTCAAATATTATTATATATATAGAGTATAAATCACATTAAATCCACTTGTATTTACCAAATAATATTTTTACATAATGAGGTATGTAGTAAAATGACATACACAAATTAGAATTTTATAACTTAAAAAAAAGTGTGTCAATATAATTTTCCTTTTTAAAAATTAATCCTCTCTCTCTCTCTCTCTCTACACACACACACACACACACACACGCAACATAGGCAACAAAATTACACACACAAAGTTAGAGAAAGGCAAGTAAGGTCCCACTATATGCCTTAAAACCATATTGGAAGGCTCTCTGCTTGGCTCCCACACAAAGGACTATGATGAGCGGATTCATTGTCGAGAAACAGTCTAACATGGAGGATGAAAAAGTAGTACTGTTCGTCGTTGTTGAGAATCCTGAAATTATGGAGGACCCTGAATTCGAAAACGTCTTACATTTTTTACTGCTGTTGAACTAATTGCTGTTTATTTAATACTTTTCAATGTGATGCTCGAAAGGAAAAGGAAAGAGAAAAGGGGAATCATTCTTTGTAATCGGAACCATTGGAAACGAAAACGGAAGGTTTAATTGTAAATGAGATTTCATTTAAAGTTTATTCGCATTGTAAGAAAAGTTTATTGCATAGTTACATTGTAAGAAAAGTTTATTGCATAGTTTAGTGCGATGGGTTTTAGTATTTAAATGGACGGGGAAAAAGATACGACGGAGCTGAATGGCTCGGTAATTCGGTGAAAAAATTGGATTTTCAAAGCGCGGCTGGTGGGCTCTTGGGCCCAATTAGCAAAAGCCTCAGAATAATTTAAGTGTTGGGGCCACTAGTAGGTGGGCCTTTCTTAATACGTATAGTTATCACGGTCCAATTGATGTGTATGTTCGCACGTTTCACAACGTGGGCCCAATAGTTGCTAACTTTGTGTACGACAAGCTGGGTTTCAAGAGAACAACGCAAATCTGCTCAATACCATTTGTCACCGGTGATTATTTTCTCTTCAAAAAACAGCTTGTTGAAGTGTGCAATATTTACATTTATATGACCCAAGATCCTCCTATTTCTATCTGATATAGAAGTTCGGTCGTATCTAAACTGTTTGTAATATAACTTGTTATCGTCCGTGATATAACCCTAACCCATTTGTGACATTCTCCTCACTGAATCTACCGACATTCTTGTTGGAAATCGGAGTTCTCCTACCTATTTCTTGTATGTAAAGCACTTGGTGGGAGACACTGGAGTTGGAATCAAGTTGACTCTGATACCATCTATCACGAGATCATTACTTTATCCTAAAAACAGATTATTGAGGTGTGCAACACTCACATTTATATGACCTAAGATCTCTTTCTTTCTATCCAATATGAAAGTCAGGTAATACCTAATTCATTTGTGATATAACCCATCACACATTACTTGTTTATGACATTATCCCTTATCGAATCTATCGACGTTTTCATTGACAATTGAGACTCCCCCTACTTGCTTCTTCTGCATGAAGCGTTTGATAAAAGATATTAGAATTGGGATAAGTCTAAAACTACACAAACACAATACCATAAGCAGCCATCCAAGCCCCACTTCTACAATCGTTGTATGCTAAAAATGATGCATAGAATTATATGAACTTTTAATTTTAAATTTAATTTTTAATTTTTATAAATAAAAAATAAATAATTGTTATGCAGTGTATACATATATATTATTAATAATAAAGTAGATATACTACTAAGTTACTAAGTTATTATTTGAAGCACTTGAACCTTATTCATCCTTTTATTATATATCATAATAGTTTTAAAAATATTATATGAATATAAGTATATTAACATTGATATATATATTTTTATTATTATAATTATTAATTATATATGTTTAATTTTTTTGATATATAATTATGAGTAATAATAAAAATTATAAATATATAAATAATAATTATTATAATAAAATATAAATATGTATTTATTTTACTTCAAATATATATCGAGTCAAATTTAATTGAAAAAAAATAAATTTTTTTGTTTATGTGTACCATAACTCTTTGATCTTAAGTTATAGTCAAGCTATTCAAAGAAATTTTACTAATTAGACTAACATGAAACTCAACAAATTATGATTACTTACGAGGTTTACCTCGACTACAAGTGTATGTGCATTAAGACCCATTGTTTAACACTATTTTTTGTTCTCTTTCTCTTTTTTCCTCATTGACGAGGAATTCTATTTCTAGTAGATAAACTCAAAATTTATAAAAACTTTATAAATCTATGGACATTTGAATTTGGATTAAAACTCGAATAGATAGAATTAATATTAAATTGTTTGCACATATTAACTTGTCTTCTTATTCATACATCTTAGACACAGGGACATTGTTTTGTCAATAGATAAATTAAATTGAAAGGATTGCTTTAACTTCTTTTTTTAAGGTTATAAATGATAACTCTCGAGAGGACATACACATGCGGCCGCCAAATTAGCTTTGGCAATATGGTCACGATTGGGAAGAAAAAACCAAAAAACAATTTCATACGAGGAGTTCCTACAAGCTGAGTTAGCAACTAATCCATATTGCTACATTATAAAGAAAATGTGTTAGAAAAATAAATCTTGAAAATTAAATAGGATGAGACAGAAATCTGATGAAACGACAACAATTATGTATTGTCACATAATTTAAGACGTAGAATCTGCTACAACTTGGTCGTAAGAGGTTATTTTCGAAAAAGAAAACAAAATATCATATTTTAAGATTATGTAGTTCATGGAGATGGAGACGAATTCGGTATTACTGTGGTTAACAAAGTTAATTACACTTGCCAGTCCGTATAAGACACGATTTCGACCATGTTTTCATTAGTTTAAGGGCATATTGGAGGATATAAAATGCAGCAATTAAAGTTTGACTTCGTGATTTCAGTCAGAAGTTCGTTGTCAAATTGAAGACGAAGTTCCCTTTAATTATTTCCCAACCTTCTTACGTAAACTTCTAGATTTTCTTTAAGAAAAAGAAAAAAAAAAAAAAAGGACCACTGATTTGAGTCCCCAAGCATGATTAATCAAATTCACGTAGCGTGCTGAAATTATAGCGAAAGATATGAGAGTTCTTTTTTTTTTTTTTTTCACTTTCATGGGAGAGGAATTCGAATCGTTGGCTTTATTTATTAATTAACTAAGAGTCAAAATCCCAACTAAATAAATTTATAACGAATATTAGTTTAAATTTTATAGATGATTGCATCGAGATGCAGTGGTAACCACAAACCGGCTGGGTTTTGACAAAAAATGAAACTGTATTTTTCGGATAGTAAACTCTGCGGTGTCTGAAAATAAGTGCCACCCGCCTAATGCTCTCCTTTTGGTATCTTTGTGCTTTCTTGGATAAATTAGCACGGAAAAGAAAGCAGAAAAGAAAAGTGAGAGAAATTAAAAATAAAAAAAAAACAGAGAGAGAGAGAGAGAGAGAGAGAGAAATTTTTTATTGAAAAAGGACTGAAAGATTATATATATAATTTTGTCTTTATATTAAAATTGGTGGAGTTGAATAAAAAAAAAATACTATAGATAATTTTCAACTCAAGAATGAAGAGGAGAAATTAGTAACCTTTTTCTTAATATTGAGAAGAATGAAGTTTGTAGGCTAGGAAGAAAGTTTTGGAAAATTTTCATGCCCAAAAAATATAATTTAAATAAACTTAAATATCTTTTCTACACTACTCTTTTCTTTTCTTTTTTTTCTCCTCTGACTACATTTTCTCTCCTTCCAATCACAGTGTTTTTGATCTAAAGAAATCGACGATAAATATATCACAAGACACCGACGACAAACTTGTGTTTTGTCTGGCCTCAACCCACTGATTCTTCTATTCAACTTCATGTCAATTTTCTAAATGGGTATTTTCAATGCTAATTTTTGAAGATAAATATAACACAAATTATAGATAATGTTTTGATTTTTAAAATTGTGATGCCATTAAATTATATCATCCTACCTTTAGGGAATTGACCATTTTGCATAGAGCAATGCCAAATTGTACCATCAACCGTGTATGAGCACTAATTAGATTCTCAAATCAAGTTCTGTGGTCCGTAGACATCCAACTAGCACATTGATTTTGGCTTGGGGGGATGAATCCAACAAAGATATCTAATATTAAATTACAAGAGGGACTCACAATGTATATGCAATTGATCCCACTTGATGGTGATACAATGAATGTTAAAGAAAACGACTTTTGAACCTAGGCAAGTCTGAATCAAAGAATGATTCCTCGTCATGAAGGATTCCCGATGTTTATGTTTCCAAAGAAGAAAATATTGGTAATAATAATAATGAATTGAAGGAAGAGGTCTACACGAATTGTAGAGGTAAATCTGATCGTCAGGTTCCGAGTGTCCAGCGGCCGCCGCATGTACCATGAGAAACTCAATTGTCGGTGCCTAATAACCAAGAACACGGATCCATGGCTTGCAATTCGTTCTTGGTGACTCATATATCACAAGGACGAATTTTATTAATCTCCTTTTCAATTTGCCTTATGCTAATCAAATCAATCGATCAATCGATATTAGCTTTCAAAGAGTAACTAGAGATTGACGTAATTTGGACAATCTTATGCCTTACTCGTCACTAATTCGAACATCAAAACGTTCACATCGGCTGCCAGCCCAACATATCGAGCTTTTGTCTTATATTATAAGATGCTTCTTAATTACAAGAGATCTGAAGCACGCACCCCCGATATGTCTCATCAAGAAACTAAGAAAAGACATCTGTACTCGTATGAGCAATCGCAATCCAACAAATATTTTATTCCTGGCCTCCTCTCGTATATATATATGCAACGATATTAAATTTCCTCCCGTTTGTTTTCTGATTGGAGCAATTTATGTAGATTGGGAGAGGGAAAGGACGTTGATACGTCAAGTATGTTGCTCGTATAAGTATTTAAATATAGAATTTTGAATTAATGTAGAGTTTAATTTAACAGCAAATGACCGAATTGAGTGCAAGAAGGCTTCGTTTATTATTATTATTATTTTACAATGCACCGCAGTCAATTTGAATGAAGAAGGTAGGTAAACTATTGACAATCTGGAACAAAAAGTACAACGGGGATGGCTAAGAAAGGCGTAATACTACCGATTGGCTTCGTGGTCAGATTAACAGTACAAGTTTGATAGACGCGGGAAGTGCATGAAACATACAAGAGCATTGATTTCATTTAACATGCACGAGCAGTTGAATTAGATATGCTCTCAGTCGTAGGATTTCGATTATATACCCATGGAAATTTTGTAAAGCTACTAGCCCTGGAATCAATGAGCAAAGCAGTATCAAGGCTCCGTTGACCGATCTATGGATACAATTTTGCAGGAGCAAGCCTGCCGCATGCCTCCACAGTCTGAAGGTGACTTTTTGGCCCCGCGTATTAACTGCTGTTGCGCATGATTCTACTCTCGAGTTTCGGAAATGGAATTCACTGTATGGGCCATGATATGGCTGTCTGGAAGTTTGGGAGTGGCGGCCGAGTCGCCGTTGTATCAACCATATATCAAATACCAACTTGACAATTTAATTATTCAAATATTCCGAAAATATGGACTTCCAACTGTCGCAAAATGTCATCTTCTTCCTTGTGGACAAAATGTAAAGCAACTTGGCAATGTAATGTGGCATTAATTACTTCTTAATTAGTTGGTCTGTCATTCCAATAGCTAATGATGAAAAGTAGCTGACGTTTCTTGGGGCCGGCATTTCCTGATCAAGGCTGGTTGCATTTGATAATTCCTCAAATCGGTCCGTACACCACATAATGGCAAACTGCAGCCACTGGTTTTGCGAAGGCGGTTTTGCTTTCCCTAAATACCTAGAGCTAATGACAAGGATGGCTTCACATAAAAGCCGTACTCGACAATCACAGTGTCTTGTATCATCCCACCATAGAAGAATTTGGAAACTTTTCTTTTTAATATTCCCTGCAATTTAGCACCTTTCGGCCCATATTTTGAAGGTACACCATGCCTTCCAGGGTGGAATCCCAAAAAATAATAATAATGTACTCGACAGTCACATTGTCTTATACCATCCCACCCTAGAAGGATTTGGAAACTTTTCTTTTTAATATTCATTATAATTTAGCACCTTTCGGCCCACATTTTGGAGGCATACCGTATGTTCCAGGGTGGAGTCCCCCAAAAAATGGCATTGTTATTGTTAAGTTAATAAACCCCAAATCATACTAAATATTTGATAAATATGCGACATAAGTTTTAAAAAAAAGTATACCAAAATTTTTTTATTTTTTTGTGACTTTTTTTCTTCTCTCTCTCTCTCTCTCTCTCTCTCTCTTTAATGCCAAATGAGAGAAAGAGAACACGAAAGAAAAAAATTACAGAAAAAAAAAAAACATCAAGCTCAGGCAATTATCCCATCCCTTGGAGTAGAAACCCCAACACTATACGTGATTATAACTTTGTTTACCACCTCCGCGGTCGTGTAATCTGTCCTAAAAAGTTGAGTTACTACGTAAAGTCCAAAGACATTTAGGATTCTCACTAACTTGCCCACTCGATAGATTAGGCTTTTCATGGACACACAAAAGGACCGTCCAGATTAAAGACTAAAACCAACTTGAGTGGGACTTTAGGATTGACTTGAATTCTATACTAGGAATCTTGTTTGCTTAATTATGAACCAAGGGCAGTACAAATCTTCTTATGTATATTGTGCTCCTGCAATTTTTTTTTTTTTTGAACAACTGCAAATTATTAACACAAGGATCCTGGACAAAGAAATCAATTATTTCTTAGTTTAAGGTGATGATGTCCATCTAGATTGTGAATTGCATTGCATTCCATAGCCTTTTTTTTTTTTTTTTAATCTCCTTGCTCTGCTAGCATCTTGAACTCTTTGAAGAAAAAGAATTGATAACAAATAAGCGATATATGATATCGAATATCTAACAAAATTATTCAAAATTTAATACGAACCTTGATTAACATCTATTGCACTCCATTCTGATTGCCATATCGTCTTTTGATCTTTCTTTAGTGAATTCAATGTCTTTTTGCATGGCTTTTCCCTACGTGGTTTCCGGAGCTATTGGATGCTATAGGCTCAGAACAAGTTGCAGTGTAGAATTTAGGGGGAAACAAAGAAAGAAAACTAAAAAACGAAAGTGCATACCAGCTGGCATATATGACTGGATTTCAGAGAGGAATCCATTTTTTTATTATAAAAATATTTACGAATTATTATAATATTAATAAATTTAAAAATAGTAAATTATCTACAAATATTTTTAAAATTACGCATGTAAAAATCCTTCAAATTATCATTAAATTTTTAAAAAATTGACATTTAAGATAATAATTTGAAATAAAATTTAATAAAAGAGTATGGACTAACATCAACTTCACATAAATTAATTGCTATTAAATTATTTGTTTGAAATGAGATTTAAAAGGCCTGCTTTTCCTTCTATATGTTGTGAAAAATTACCGAGATATGCATGGCTTTTGTTTTCCATTTAAAGAATTTAAAAAAGGAAAATGGTTACTAACGAATTGAATGAACTCATGGATACATATGGGTAAATGGGTAGTTTTGCCTTCGCCAGTCGGTCTGCCCAACAATTTCTCAATATGGGAGACCATGCCTCCCTTTTCCCCTTTCCTTGTTAATGTAAGAAAGGCCAGCAAAACTGGCCCACCGACCAAAACCCAGAAATCGATTCGATAGATTTTATTTTGTAGTCATTAATTATAAAATTTAATAATAACGTTACTCAAATTCTTAATTTTAAACTTTCACAAATTAAAAAAAAAAAGATTTTATTTCCTAAAAACATGGAGCTTAATTTGAATTGAAAAACCTTGTGGCAATACATGCGTGGCGATTGAAATCCTCGCCGACAATCCGAAAAGGTGTTGGCCACGCGCTCCTTCATATTTTGCATGGCATTTTGGACACTTTCGCATTCTCGCCATCTTCTCGTCCACTTGTTCCTCGGTTTCTCCAAAAATCGTAACCTCTTCTGTCACGACTGTCCCCATGCACAGTGCTTTTTTATTTAATTATTCTTAATAATGGAGACTGTCTACATTTGTCATTTTCTTTTGACAGGACATATTCTGCCTATTTACTTCGTCATTTTGTGGGCAATTAGCGGTTGAGAGGCGCTCGGTGGGGGCTGAAGCATATATAAGATCAAATAGCATAATTTTAATTTATAATTTAATTCTTCTTATATATATATATATATATATATATAGCTCAGTTGCCATTAAAATTTTTTAAGAACATAACGGTTAATTTTTTAAGAACAAAAATTTCCATTATTTCTCGGAATTCTACATAAAAAGGCTTTACTTCCTGTTTTCTTTGTCAAAAAAGTTCATTAAAAGGGATCTTTTGACCAAAAAACAACTTTAAACATTAGGGATGACGTAAAAAAAGATAGAACGATTAAATTGAGAACAGAATTTTTTTTTGCCTCAGGTCCAAAATAAAAGTAAAATATAAATTCGAACATTGTTTAATGAAAGTTTTGCGGACTAAACCATCCTTTCAGTGGTCAAAATATATTAAGATGCTAAAATGAATTTATTAAGGAAAGAGTCAATTTCATTAATTGTCCGATATGGAAGGACAAAAATTTAACAAATCCAATGACTCGGTAGCTTAGACAGAGACAAATTAAAGAAAACACACTGCATTAGAAATAATTTAAATTTTTTATTTTTAAAATTTAAAATTTTAATTGTAATAAAAGAGATAGGTAAGATTTATAATAATAAAAAATCATTTGTATTATATAATTTATAATTTAATAAATTTTTAGAAAAAGGGGACTAATGACAGTCTTTTTCTCCAAATTCAAAATATGCAAGCGTCCCAAATGTTAAGTTTTGCATTGAATAATTAGCCGTAGAATTAGCAGTTCGTATATCATATTATATGTTGTCCCATTTATCATTCACGATAGGTTTTTATTTGTTTTAATTTTATAAAAGATTCCCCCCTCCCCAACTTCAAAATCAATTAGGCGTACGAGGAATATTATTTTGGAATTTGTCCGATCCTATAATTTAATCAAAACAAGTTGACATTTATATATATATATATATATATGAAACTATATAACGATCGAAATTCGGTCGATAAAATAAAAAATATTTATAAGAAGTAACAAAGGCCGGTTTAAGAAGAGAGTTTTCATCGTGGATCAACCATCAAACATGTGGTCTAATAACTCTTTCCTCGTGGTCACCACGCTCTAATTCTCTTAGTAATCGTTTTTTCTTTTCTTTTTTTTTTAATTTCCCTCTTCTGAATCTGGTGTACAGAGGAAAGAATGCAAGAGACAATTTACCCTTACGAATCCAACAAGTTCCAAACGAAGTTCATCGACAAGAAGTCAGCTGGCAACATGATATCATTTTGTAGGCCACGAGCCTCAATTACAAAAATAGCAAATTGCGTGAACTTGGAACATCCCATTATTTGGATTACGTGCAATTAATTATTATTATAAATATTTATTATATTTTTTTAGAGTTTAATAAATTTATTATCTTAAAATATATATATTTTTATTTTAATTAAATTTCACTTAATAATTATATATATAATATTAATTTAATATAATATTATAATATATGTATATATACACACAATATAATATTATAAGAACTCTTACCTCTCAATTTAAGATAATAATTTTATGATGATTTAATATTTTTTTAGTATTAATTTAAATTTAATTTTTTATTATTTTTATTTTTAAATATAAAATATTAATTTATATTAAATATATAATATTTAATTTTAAGTTTAATAATATTCAAAATAGATATAGATAATTTTTTAAAAATTTAATAATTTTTAAATAATAATTTTTTTATAAACATTAAATAAAAATAGTAATAAATAATTTTAAATTTTAAATTTTAAATACAATAACTAATATATTTATAAAATATTTTTTAAATGAAGATTGTTGTTTTTTTTTTTTTGGTTAATTATTGGATGAATCGACCTTTTTTATTAGTAAAATAAATAAAAAAAAAGGTAAAAACTGAGCAATAGTGAGGGGTCTGGCACAAATCAAGTGCCGTATGGTTTGACCTCTAGGCTTATAGTTTTGCCTTTAAAAAGACATCTCTTGAGAAAAGGGACGTAATTAGACCTTTGTTAATTTTTTTAAAAGTTAACACAAATGCCAATATAAATTTGATTTGATGTACAAAACAAAATTCGAAATACTTCTATATTTTATTGACTCCAAATTTAAAGTCCTTGCCTCATCTGTCATGAATAATCATCTTGGCCATAATTTTTTTTTTTTTTGGGGTAAAAAATGAGGATCTCCTCCGCAAACTAACTTTTAAAAATTCGTTCACCGTTTGACTGAATTTGGTGAAACCCAAAAGAAGCTTGAATCCGAAAGGTTAACGGAGTCAACAAACTAATTTCGTTGACCCAAAAAAGAATTAAATATATATATATATAAGAGAACTAAAGATGAATTAATATATAAGTCTTAATTAAAAAAAAAATAAATTTTTTTATCAAAAATATATAACTTTGAAAAAATAATAAAATTTCATTTTATATTAAAAATGAAAACATATCAACTCACCTTGATTCTCTGTTTTTTTTTTTACACGCCAACCTTTTTCCAATTAACAAAACAACTCCGAAACCGTTGGCCAGCGAGTCATCTAGTGCGCCCACAGTCCCAAAACCCAAAAAGCAAAATCCGGAAACCAGTTAGCGGTTTTATTGGGGCCGGTTTTAGAGCACAATGACCTCCCGAAAACCAGGAGCTTTCTAAAATTTTTGTTTCATAAAAAAAGAAAATTAAATTATTTCTTTATTTGCTCTACGGTCTTGCCCTCATATGTGGCGATTCGACCGCCATCTTCCACCAAAACGTGCCTGCCACGCGTTCCGCTCTTCTCTTCTGTACTCCTTTGCATGGTTGTTCTCACGCCGTCCAACACATCTATCCTCTCTACGTTTTCAAAATCACCATTTTGCCCCTTGTTTGTATTTTTCAACAACAAAATTAGAACGAAATAAAAACTGTGAATATTATATTTTGGACCAAAAATACTGCGAATTTTAGATATACAAAAATTTTTCCAAATATCACATAAAGTAATACTTTTGCATAGTAAACAGAGTTGCTTTTGCATCATGTCCACTATCAATTACTGTACTTTAACTTTTATTAAGTCATTTTATGCTCGATATTAATTTTTTATATATATATATTTTTAAAAATATTTTAATAATTAAAAATATAATATGAGATTCATAAAAATAAAAAAAAAATTATATCTAATTATATAATTCAGAACTTAATAAAATTTTTGATGAGTAAAAAAATAAAATTTTTAGAAAGTAAAAATTTAGATTTCTTTTTGGGAGTAGTTTATAAACCATATGCGTGCACTTTGCACTAGTGCTAAACGCAATTCAATTTTAATATATGTGACAATAGAAAATTTGTTGCAGCATCCATGGCGACTATGCTTAAACATTATTTTCAATAAAAATGGTGGATGATTAGATCACTTGGTAATTAACAATGGGCTACAAAAACAAACAAAAGCAATCAAGTTCAACACAAGTGTGAGCTTAACAAATCAATTGTAACCTTTTTTTTAATGAAAAATCTATTATTTATGTGTATATAACGGATCCATACTCCAATTGTGCTCTGCGTTTTATGGACATAAAAAAGAAACCATATACTTTCAAGATAATTATGTAAATTGATTCTTCTAATTGTGCATAGAAGTAATATCCATTTTACAAAAAAATAAAAATAAAAATAAAACCCAAGAAAACAAATAGAAAAATCTCTCCACCGAGAAAAATGAAAAAGAAAAAAAAAAGCTTGCATCCGTTACCAAATTGCAAATCCTGACTCCACTCTTGTTATTCACGCAAGGCCATACAGAGTACCCACCCAGGTAACATCAAGGCCTCCCGTTGCCCACGCCAGAAAGCGAGAGTGGTAATGGTCGTGAGGTCATTGTGCGTGCCAAACAATGCGATAACTCCGGTTTTGGAAACAATGGTTTAGCCCGAAATGGTATATAATATATATATTTTTAAATTTTTTCATCATTATTATAATTATAAATACAAAGTTCCATCTTTTTCGGTTTGTGTTTTTGGGCTTCAATGTGGAAGCAAAACCAGGGTTTTTGGACTTTCAAGAGAGCAAGTTGCGTCCCCCAGTTCCTTGAAAACCCAGCGGCCTCCTCCTTTTGCTTTTACAGCTTCTTCCACTATATGACATCTTTAGCCCCTTCTCCATTTTCCTCCCCGCTGTACACAAGAAACTAAACTTTCTCATTCTAGGCACCCCTTTTCTTTTCCCCTTCTGATCTCTTTCTTTCTTGTCCACAACTAGACAAGCTGTGAGGTAAAATGCGGATGAGTTGCAACGGATGCAGAGTTCTGCGCAAGGGATGCAGCGAGAATTGCAGCATCAGACCTTGTTTGGAGTGGATCAAGAGCTCCGAGTCGCAAGCCAACGCGACTGTCTTCCTTGCTAAGTTTTATGGCCGCGCCGGACTCATGAACCTCATCAACGCCGGCCCTGAACACCTCCGTCCTGGTAATTCCTTCCACCTTCCATTCATTTCAAGCATCAAACTTTACGTTCATGTAAATTAATCTAGCAGTTTGGCGAAGAAAGATGGTTTCTTTTCTCGATCGGGTGTGACCCTTTCAGTTATGGTGCCAAAAATTTGTGAATAACATTTTTATGGTCTTTTTTCTGTTTGTTTTGTTGCCTTCTGCAGCAATTTTTAGGTCCTTGCTATACGAGGCATGTGGGAGAATAGTGAACCCGATTTACGGGTCGGTCGGGTTGTTGTGGTCCGGGAGCTGGCAGCTCTGCCAAGCTGCTGTTGAAGCCGTGCTAAAGGGCGCACCGATCACTCCAATCAACTCGGAAGTGGCGGCCAACGGCCAGGGACCACCTTTGAAGGCTTATGACATACGGCATGTCTCCAAGGATGAGAACTCGGCCGCATCTAATAACCCAACCCGAGTGAAGACGCGGAGCCGGGTCAGGCGGGCCGTGAAGCCGAAGCTCGGCAAGCCAGGCACTGGGCTTGTCTCGGGTACAGAGTCGGTTGCTCGGGATGAGTTGACTCGGTCGACGAGTCACGAGTCATCGGTGAGTCACCAATCAGAGTTGGCAGTGGTGGATGGGGAGAGCAAAGAGACTGAGAGCATGGTGTCTGATGAAACAGCCGAGGCCACGCTGCTGTTCCGAGCCGACGACAAGCCGGAGCTGGGCATGAAGCTCGACCGAGGAGTCCACGACGCCGGTAAGACCGAAATGCTTGGAGTTGGACTGGAGCTAACTCTGGGGCCCGAGCCGGCATCACGTGCTAGTCACGTGGTTCCCGTGAAGAAGAGGAGAGTCGAAGCGTGTCGACCGTGTGATGTTGACGTGTGTAGGATGGAGCTGGGACTTGACTGCTCGGCTTGAGCGGGAAGGTCGAGAGAAGAATTGCAGCGATATGTTCCAAATTTTGGCGGCTCGGCCTTGTGTTAAGCAGAAGAGACGTTTACCTTGTGGTTTTTGCTTTCGCCTTGTTTAGCTTTTTCATTCTTCTTTTTGGCTCTCTTCTTTTATTAGTTAGGGTGAAGATGGAAGGTGTACAAATCTGGTTTCCGCATGGACATAAATGTAATTTTTATTCCTTGCCGTAAATAATCTAGTACTTTGTAGGCTCGCGGTTGAAGCAACTCGGCGTAAGCAGCCGCCAAGGTCCGTCTCTCACTCTCGATCGCTTAAAAAAACAGAAAAAATATACAGCAATTGTTCCAGCAAACAGTTTTTCTTTGATGATGGGTTCCAGCACGAATTTTGGAAGCTGTTTTTATGTGTGTTTCTACGCACCGAAGCCCTTTGTTTTCCCTTTTGCTTGTATTTCGGAAAATTAATGAACTCGGCAGCTGGGACTTGGCGGGGGGGGGGAGTTGTGAATAGCCAGACTGACTGCCTAGTCAATGTGCCCAGAGTTGCTCTGCCACGTACGTTCGCATGCATTTGCGCTTGGCTCGGTACTTTTTGGCGATGCTGTATGTACACGAGAATCGACATGGGGACGCATGACTTGCATAATCTGCACGGGATATATCAAGAATTTGGATTTTATAATCGCGCAAGTGATCGCATTTAGCAAGTTCTGCAACTTGTCGAGCAAAGGGGGTCCGGTTCAACCCATTAGGCTTTTCGATGGTATTTGCGAGCCGCTGTTTAATCACATGTAATCGACGGGATATATAAATATTTATATATATATTTATTATTGGGAAATTCCAGATCTTGAAAAAAGAAATGAGGGATTTAAGGAGGGACATCATCTAGCTGTCGTTCGAGGTTGAGCTAGGAGTCGTACGGTAGGCAAGGAGGAGACCCGTGTATGTAATGAGCGGGTGGGCTCGTCAAATACCCAAAATTTGATTAAAACTACGTACATTAGAATAACCAGCCGGGGGATGAAATCTGGCGAAATTTGTAGAGGCTCGGAAACTTGTATTGACGAGTCGGCGGCCCCCTGAAGGCCAAGGTCAGGACTAAAGCACATTATGACATCAACTTCTGCTCAGTAAACTGCATTTATTTCCTAATGCGCGGAAGATTTAAGTCATTAATGGATTGGTACGCGGACTCAACTCCGACGCGACCCTATTTCGGGAGTTGTACGTTAATTATCTTCTCCCATTATATGCCACCAACTATTATTATTTAAGCTAGAAATAGCTTCAATAATGCTAATGAAAGTTCTAAAAAATTTTTGATATTTAATAAAATTTGTGAAAATAAATAATAAAAAAATCAATTTTCAGCTCGGTTCGGTTACTAAAGCGCTGTCTGCGACGTGCTATATAAGATTGCCGAGGGCGTGACTTTTTCAGGTCAATGGACGAGCAATGTTGTTCTCTGTTCGAAAGTTAGGGACTTAAATTGATAAAAATAAATAACTAATGAGCCAAATTGATAAAATTTATACAGTCGATGACCCAAATCAGTATGATCGACCTCAAATGCTGTAATTAGTTGTCGATGATCATTTAACTGACAAGATCAGAATGATGGTGATGCAAACCCAAAGAAAATATAAGACCCCCATGGGCGCGATGGCTCCACCGAACTCCTCCTCCGGCGCTACGGCCAGCGCCGCCGCCGCCTCTATTGAGCGGCAACGAGTCTTCACTGCGGAGTCGTGCAATCTCTAAAACCCTAATCTTTTCGAGTCTTTTTGGTCCCAATTTGCGAGTTTAATTGATCGTTTCCGTTTGCTCTCTATTATTTTAAACCGTGAATCTGTGGAGATTTTGTGTTTTTTTTTTTTTTTAAATAATTTTTCTATTCCTGTTTGTTCGGTACTTCAAATCGCGCTATTCACTTATTTTAGAGACGGCGTTGTTAACAAATCCCTCAGGCTTTCAGTGCTTAGTTTAGTAATTTTCCATTTTTTTCCTGGGCCTTCGCGTGGCCATTCAACGTTAAAATTTTGAGATTGGAAAATGCTGTTTTTTTTTTTTTTTTTTTTTTGTTCCTCCTGTTACAAGACCACCCTAGATTGTATTGTTACCGCCGCAGTGTAATAATTGATCGGTAAATTCTATCAACTTGATTTACTGATAATTTTGCATAATATTGGAAAAAAAAAGGGAGTCTGACCACAAGTTATTTGTTTCCTGACGGCATGTTTCAGTCATGTGCCGATGCTTTTAGTTTTCTGATAAGAGAATCTTGGAAACCTTTTCCCTCAGGTTAAACCATAAACAATTTTGATGGTATTGTAATGTTATTATGGTGGGAACAAGCTAGAATTCTTTAAGAAACATCAAAGCAGTCAATTTAAGAGAAAAGGGGTCGGAAAGAAAGGAAGATGGAACAATTCTAGCGGTCGACAGTCTCCAGGGATCTATAGGATACTATGCCCCTAAAGAAAAAATGGGGATTGTTATTGGAAAGGGTGGTGGCCTAGTCAAAGCGCCGAGGGAAGAGACCTATGCAAAGATTACAGTTGCTGAGTCTGTACCTGGTTTGGATGAGAGAGTAATTATCATATATAGTTCTCCTGAAAAAATTTGTAGGAAACAAGATAATGAAGAGGATTTGGCTGCAGAGAATGCAGAGGAGTGCATGGAACCTCATTGCGCTGCACAAGATGCTCTTTTGAAAGTTCATGAAAGGATTGTTGAAGAAGATCTTTTTGGTGGAATGGTGCCTGATGATGATGAGAACAATGTTGTCACTGTAAGACTTTTAGTTCCAGACAATATAGTAGGATGCCTTCTAGGTGAATGCGGAGATGTTATCCAAACATTGCACAGTGGGACAGGTGCAAGCATTCGTGTCCTCCCCACCGATCATCTTCCTACCTGTGCCATGAGCACCGATGAGTTAGTCCAGGTCATCTAGCCCTCTTTTACTTGTTTTAGTTGATGAGGCAGAGACATCAACAATGTGTTCTATTCCAGGTGGGTTTCTCATTGAATTGTTACATTGAGGAGCAAGAAAGCTCGTCTAGTCATTACAAAATGGGAATATATTGTTTTCTTCTCATATCTTTTTGTTCCCTCCTTAATTGATGGGCTGGAATTTTCATGTTATTGTTGGAAAAAGTTACTAGTCATCACCTTTGGTGACTTCAAGTCTCAAATATTATTTTGATTTGGGTTTATTTTTCTTCTTATTTTTTCTCATGTTCCCAAAATAGGTGCTTTGACGTGTATTACCTTCTTGACTGCAAGCCCCATTACCCGAGGTTACCCTGTCTCCCATAAGAAAGGAAGGTTCTATGTCCAGTTCCAACTCATCGCAGGAAACATTTTGGCATGGAGCAGGACCTGATTAGACAATAAATTTTTAGTGAATTTATTGTTTTTGTGCATTTTCTATATTTTACTGGGTCCACCATTTCATCACATTCACTTCTGAATATGTGTCTATCTACCTGTTTGTTTCCCTGTCTGTGCAGTGGTGTGCACGAACACGTGTGTACAGGGGGGAGTACATCCAAATGTGTGGAAGCAAAATTTTCTGGTTTGACCTAGAAACAACAATGCTTTAATGCAGAACTTGCCCTTAATACCTCAAATAGCATTTGTGGAGGACTGCTACTAATGAAATTGCATATATTATATATTAAGGTGTTGGTTGCACTGCATAACCTGGCCTGGGGGTCTCATGTTTTTTGGGATTTAAAGAAAATATTTTCTCCTGCTAGACTTTCAGATGGTTGATTTTGGCCTACCACGACATGTTGTGAGATCTGCCTATTCACGTTGTCTAAGTGACCTTGGAGTTGGGTGACATTCACATGTGTTTCCACCAAGTTGTCTGAGGTTGTGAGAAACTCTAATCAAGCAAGCTTGTTTGGCACATTGTAGAGAAAGATTCAAGAAGTGGGAAGCCTGGGATGGCAAAATCTATTTACGATCTAGCTTACAAGGAAAACCATGGATATTCTTGTAATCTGATTTTGCAATCATGCAAAGGCAGTTGACTAAATGTTTTGAAGATTGCACATTCTTGAAATCTTCAAACATATGTGATTCACCTGCATCCCTGTTTCATCTACATCCTTATTGTTCATGGTAGAGACAGATACAACTGAAGCGGAAACCTAGGATAGTAGAATTTGTTTGCACCTTGCTTCCAAGGGAGGCTATGTATTCTTTCATGATTTGACTCACCAATTGTGAAATGTTAGTTGATTAATTGTTTTAATGATTGTACGTACTTTCAAACACATTGTGTGATTGGCTGTTGAATTCTTAATACTATGACATTGTTATCTGCAATACACCCCATTCTGGGGGGCATCCTTCCTCTCCTTCTCTTCCTTGAATGTTGTTTAATCATCTCTTTTTTCTCCCATGGATCCTTCTTGAATGTTGGAAGAAGAGGAATTCTCTTGTGACTCCCAACAAACTTTAATTTTGGAAGATATGTTTCAGATTTCTGGAAAACCAGATGTGGCAAAGAGGGCTCTCTGTGAAGTCTCCACTTTACTGCATCAGAATCCGAGAAAGGACAAACATCTAAATGTTCTGGTGCCATATTGTGGCCAAGGTCTTCATTCTTCTGGTGGTCACAGTACAAATGTTCTTCCTCCAGGAAATCATATGTGGGCTCATCGCAATTCTGCTTCCTGTATTATGCCTCCCACGCCATGGATTGGGGGTTATGGCCATCAGCCTTCAGGATTTGTGCCCAGCTGCTTTAATATTCCTCCTGGACATGGTGGGAAACCTCCAACTGAGTTTTCTATGAAGATTTTTCGTTCTACTGACAAAATTGGTGGTGTAATTGGCAAGGGAGGCTTGAATATAAGAGTAGTTTAGCAGGAGACAGGAACTAGTATTCAAGTTGAGGATACCTCGGTTGAATCAGAGGAACGGGCAATTCGCCTGTCTGCTTTTGAGGTCTGTTGTTTTTCAAATTTTTCTTTCAAAACACGAAGCTGCCTTCGTCAATTTAACTTCCATGCATAACAACTTTTTGTTGGTGCCAAAAGGTTTGTCTGCTGCTAGTGCACTAACTCAGATTCTTGAACCCTTGTCAATGTAGACCCTGTGGAATCCAAGATTGCAAACTTTCAATGCAATCCTTCAGCTTCAGAATAAAACGAGTGAATTCTATCAGAAAGGTATGGTGATCACTAGACTTCTCATTCCATCTGGTAAGGTTGGCTGCATCCTCAGATAAGGAGGTCAAGTTATTAATGAAATGAGAAGGGGAACCTAGGCAGATGTTCATGATTCTCCAAGGATGATAAACCCAAGTTTCCATCCCAGGACAAAGAGCTTGTACAGGTGATGTGATTAAGTGAAGCATTTTTGTTGT
The DNA here is from genome assembly GCA_020883675.1 of Bruguiera gymnorhiza. Classification (NCBI taxonomy): domain Eukaryota; kingdom Viridiplantae; phylum Streptophyta; class Magnoliopsida; order Malpighiales; family Rhizophoraceae; genus Bruguiera; species Bruguiera gymnorhiza. Next base: position 5,542,570 of record JAIRCJ010001060.1, read on the forward strand.
CAATACCCATCACTAATTTGTTTATTTGTTTATAGGGTGATGGTATGACTCTTAAGTTTTAAGCCTGCTTTTTTCTTTTTTAATTGGTACCCTTGATCTCTGGAAATTTTTATAGGGTGATGGTATGACTCTTTTAAATTTTAAGCCGGCCTTTTTTTTTTTAAATTGGTACTCTTGATCTCTGGAAATTTCAGTGTTGCTAAAGATGCCTTGGCTGAGATAGCATCAAGTCTCGGGGTGAGAACTTTGTGAGATGCAATTGGAGGAGTGGAACCTGGGCATGCTGAACCTGTTTGGCAGAGGACCCCCACCATTTGGAATGACTGGTGGAAGCATCTTCAGCAGATATGAGCCTTTCATGGTAACTTTATCTCTTTAGCCTTACATGACCACACATTCTTTTTGTGTACGAACAAGAGTATTTTCTTGCTGGGCATTTACCTGGTTGGTGTTTGACTTTGATCTTGTGTTGCATCTGAGGTCTCCTGGGTAGTGCATGAGATTATGCAAAAGATAACCGAGGAAAAGAAAGCTAACTTGTAAAATATACAGCATAGGAAAAAGGATTTGCTAATGGCAGAGTTTTTCTGGTTTTATAAGTATTTGAGTTTATAATTGAGCAGTGGAGTTAATATTCATTAGACTGCTGGTCTGATTCCTTAGTTTGACAACACTATCCTTTGTAGTGGACTTAATTTTTGACGTGGTTGGCCATGTAGCACTCCTACTACACTGCAACTCTTTCTATATTTTAATGAAATGCATGATTTGCAAAGCTAGTGGTTGGTACAGGTTGATGGTTTATCTATGCAGCTATTATAGTATCAATGTAGTCTGCATGGGAGTTGGGTCTCAATTGTGGGGCAGTGCTGTAGATCATATTTAGTTGATTATGAATATGGGCATTCTTTGACACTCTTTCCATAAATCAAGCTACTATTTTGTGGCATTTAGATGCATAATTAGCATCCTTGAGCAAAGGAAGTTATTTGTATTCTTGTTAGTATGTGTATTGCAGCAGTAATTGTTCTTTATGATTCTCTGAAGGGTGGTGGACTTGAGCATGAACCACAGAGTTATCCTGTTCCAGCATCTGTTACAGGGTACCAGAGCCCTTTCACCTTCTATGATAGCAATTTAATGTTTGAGTGATGTGACTAAGTTCTTTGTAACTTTGTTCAAATTCCAGATACCCAAATGCAAGCAATCTGTGGGAGGGAAATATTTCAAACAATGGAATGAAATGAATTATTATTATGGGAACTGGAGGAAGCAACATTTCAAGCATTGTGAGGCATGTCCTTGGCTCGTGCTTGTGGTCTAATGGGGTAAGAAAGCTGATCCTACCCTGGAATAATTCTTCTTCTTTTTCATGTACAATGCCCTATTACTTTGCTTTGGTTTATCATTCTATCTACCTACTTGTTATCTACATTGTTATATCTTTTTAATTGTAATTCAAGTGGATGATATTTTTTATGTAATGCCATACTTGGTGAACATGGAAAAAACAAGCGGTAGTTGTTGATGTTCTAGGTCTAGCAATGAATTCTCGTTTATTTAACATCCCAAGTTCTGGGGTTTCCTGTAGTTCCATTCTGGTCTACTTTGTTGCTTGACAAGGACAGTTGAGTAAGTAGCATAGTGTGAAGGGACTCATTCTTACTTAGTCTATTTAAATGAAATATCATCAGTAGACTGCAGGACCGTTTTATACTGGGCCAACAACTGGTAATAAATTTTACTCTTGTTTGACACCTGTTAATGATGGTTGCTACTCCTTAATTGCCATACTGGCAAGCATCGTCATTGTCATTTTTGTATTGCGGATGTTGTATTGGGAAAAGATTTTTGTGACATGTCTGTTGAATTTCTAGATTGTGGGTATAAGGGTGAAGCTCCAAGATTCTCAATCTGCTGGCTCTAAAAGTGTACCTGACATTCATGGAAGTTCTGAGCATCTTCAAGCCTGGTCTTCTGCTGGACAGAACATGAATGCCCACCAAGTTTTTAACCGAAATAACATGGCGGCTTGGCAAAGCTCTCACCAAACTACGAGTGCTCGGTAGAATACCTACCGGAACATGAATATGCAGCGAAGTCCTTACCAAAATGTGAATTTGCAGCAAATCCCTTTTATCAAAATTTGAATGCGCAGCAAAGCCCCTATTCGATGGAGGCTCAGCAAAGTGCCTACACAAATGTCGGTGATCCACAAGGGGCCTACCATAATGTCAGTGTGCGGCAAGGCACTCACAGCACTGAGTCTGATTTGGACACCTTTGTACCATAATCTCTTATCAAAGCTTCTTATTTTTAACCTTTTGATGGGCATCCCACCAATAGGATAGCATTCTAAAGAACTTATTTAAACAATTGTGATCGTGGGGATTTTAGGTACGTGTAAATGAATAAGTTCGGCCGTGCTATGCTTGTGCACAGTGTAAGCATCTGAGAGTAGAGGAAGACATGAGGTAATTTTTAATTGAATCCTCCGTTAAAAATGCCAAATCCTGAGCGTTGTTTTCGACCATTGAATCGTTGGAATCTGCTTCAGAAGAGTGCTGCCGGAAATTGGTGTGATTCCTAGTCTCTCTTCTAGCTCGTGTGTTAATCGAACTTACTATGAGCGATGACGTAAGATACCGTCTTCCTTTTTGTTTCTCTTATTTGCTCTAGACGCGAGGAAAATGTACATCGTTCCTGAATTGTACCCTTTGTTCTGTGTGCATTTACCACAATCCAGTCTTACAGTTTGAAACTATGCGGCGTTATCACTTCCGCGGATTTGCCAGCAGTAGAAGTCCAACCGGGAAGGCGTGCAAGTTAGTGTTGTGCCTATAGGCCGCAAGTTGACTATGTATTGGAATTCCATTTGTACCAAAAGGTGCAACAATCATTACACTGTGCGTCCTCAAGCCATTTTAACAGCACATAAATGGATGAGGCCTTGTTATCAACTGGGGTTTCTTTAACATGTATTCTCTCATTTCCCACCCACAACAAGAAGTGCACTAACGGTTGTGAACTAAAGATTATGCCTTCGAGTTGTAAAAATAGTTTTTTTTTTTTTTTGGTGGAAAAACGACACAGAGACATTTTTTTGTTAACAAGCGCAAATTAAGATTGTCCACTTTTGTAGAAGGAATCGTGGTGCTCCTTTGTTATACACTAATCATTGTCTGTAAAAGCATTTGGAGTATTGGGAGTAGAAGCAATTCAAAAATGGATACAACCACAGGGAGATCTCATTTCTGCGGTGGATCGTGACGTTTTAAAGGTCTTACTTCACCACAGGAAGAATCACCATTTCCAGTGTTTGATCGATGATAACTTGAATAAAATTAGCGCGAGTTTCGCAGCCATGCAACGCAATTTGTTAGCATAAAGCAGTGGTGCTCCTGGTATTTTTATTCCATTAGTTTGTATGCAAGAAAAACCTTGTCCAAATACATATTTGAATGATGTTAGGACTGAGATTTGACAGTGGCCAGGGGAGATAAATTAATGCTACAAAAAAAAAGAAGATAAAAGTGAGAAATACCTTAATTTGTGTAGTATAACCCGACAAATCTATCAAGATGGATTTTCTTTCTTTCTTTGTTTTTTTTCTTTTTAAAGCAAGCTATCAACATTCACGTACGACGGCTGAAAAATGTTGGTGTAACCTTGTTGGCAAAGATAAGCTGTCATGGAGGCAAGAGGCATTTTGGCCAATTAAAACATATCAGCAACCATCGCCCTCTGCTACAGTGTTTGGGAAACTTTTCTCCCTTGTAACATGAAATGCATTCACCATTGTCATCACCAAAGCAAACAAAATGGCACCAAAAACGGAACCATATGATCGTTAAGTTTGACTCGTCGATTATGCCTTATGGGGTTAAGTCCCTTTCATTTTGGACTTAGAGGATCACACACTTCTTATGTATAGCATCTAGTGTGTTTTGACTTTCTTGTGAAAGGAAAAAGCTAGTTAGTGCCCTCACCTTCGCCAGCAGGTTTTATACGTAGTGCTGGTTCATGCTCAAGCCAATTTATTTCCACTTAGTCAAATATCAAATAATTCAGCCATCTCACAAACCGTGTTTGTTTGTTTTTTTTTTTTTTTTTTTTTTAACTTTCAGCTGTACTAGTCTTGCACATTTGCAAAGTGTTGTTTGAGATCTTACCCAACAATTTAAACTTGCCGTATAATATTCCTAATGAGCACGATCGATGATGGACAAGTGATAAGCATAGGTTCAGAAAATTCCTGGTGGCAATTCCAACACAGCACATGGTAAAAACACCCATCTTGTAATATCGTACGCCGGCAGCCTATTAAAAAGTCAAAAAAAAAAAAAAAAAGGTGACAACAAAAATAGTGGTTAGTGGCGCTTATATTGTACATAAAATATTTCGTATTTTATATATAATAAAAAATATTTTACATTTAATATAAAAATCTTTTATCTAAAAAGTCTTCTTTGTAGCGGCGCCACTGAAAAAGATGTATGATGATCAATTGACATGGGTTTAAATTTAGTGCATGGAAAGTGGTCCAAAACACATTTCTACGTAGACACAACCATTTATGTCAAAATTGTACACCCAAAACGATTAGATTTCGGCAAATCTTGAACATCCAATAATTTATCAGTAGAATGTCAAACGGAAACTGTGCTAATTGCTCCAAGTGGTCACCATATCCTCACAATTCACAAATCTCTTTCATTGTATATCTTAAACAACCACCAGATCAATGATGCAATTTTAGAATATCTTTCCTTCCTCTTCTTTCTAGGATTTTTTTTTTAATAAAATTTTAACTCAATTAAAAAGATGAGTTAAATAAACTTAATGTCAAATATCAATGAAAACAAAACAAAAAATTCAGTAAAACTTAATTAAAATAAGAAAATAATAAAAAATTAATTTGTAGTTTAAATTATATGTATGTTCTATACTTAAAAAAAAAAAAAAGTATGAATAAATATAACAGGTACTTTTCTCTTCTTCTCAGTTTTCCCCTATTATACTAATCTTATCAGCAGTGTCCACATTCAACTAATATGTAAAGAGACTTGCCATGCATGATAAATGGGTTGAGATACATATGTCTATCTAGCATAAGCATCTGCCCGTTTTAGCCCTCTATAAAACTTCATCTCGAACGCGAGGAATAATAACATTTCTTTTTTAAAAAAATGTACGAATTAATTGTAACGGAGAATTCATGTAAAGTCAAGTACAACTGAAATCATTAATATTCATAATATTATTTAACACGATCCTTTTTTAGCTTTGTGGAAGCAGAACATACATTCATACTCATTTAAGAAAATTCTAAGTTTATTGCGCAATATTTTCACGCCCATTTTGCGAAATTAATTATTGTTTGTAGATGTTTCTAATGTCGATGCGCCAACACACGCACACAGACTTGGTCACCAGAAAAGAACGTGGTATTTATAAATGAGATAGCAACCCACTTAGGGTTCCATCGTGCCTCATCAGAAAAATGGATCATTAGGTGGCTATTCTTCAAATTCTGCACACTGATTATGGAAGGATATTATTATATATGTACTATATTTTTTGACTCTCGTCTTGTAAAGACTAACGATGATTTCTATGTCAAGCACAAAGTTCATATGGCACTTGGCCTTTGTTGCAATTCAGTATGTATATATATATATATATAAAGACCAACTAGAGCTAGAACTTTTATGATTAATTGTGGCTTCTTTCAAAAATTTTCTGCAATTTTTTTTTTTTTAGCCCTGCGATCATGCGCTATCATAGATTTGTGCGTACTATAATCAGTTATTTACGTTGAGAAACGATTAGTACCCGCCAAAAATTTTCCAATTGGGTTTGACGCTTGTGGGTGTACCAATATTTTTTTTAAAACATACAAAAAAAAGGCATTATATAATGTTAATAATAATTTCTGTATACTTAAACTGAGTGTTATTTGTTAATGTTCTGATTCAATCTCTCCAATAATGATGAAAAAATGATGACTCCAAGTGAGTGGGTGTACTAATAAAGTTTCTAGAAGTAGGAAACTTAACATTAGCCCCCCCCAAAAAAAAAAAAAAAAAAAACAGAAGTAGGAAACTTAATGGTGGGCTAAGTTCCTAACACACTTTATTTTGCACGCTTGTTTTCTTTTAGAAATAATGAAGTATGAATATTTATGCCCCCGCCGATGCCAAAGTACATCTCGAACAAAATCAAACTAATACAAAAAATTACATGGACCCTTTCAAAATAAAATCCCATTGGTTTAATAGATTGGTGGGTGAAGATATCGGTATGATTTTCTCTTGCATCACTCAAACACGATCTTAATTAAGCATTTGGATTTCAAACATCATCGTTGAAAATTCCAAGCGCCATATCGTTTGTATGCATACTTTAGCAGGATTCATCGTAAGATCCTCTAAATTGTCCTTTCAAATACACCTTGAAAATAGGATTTCTTTTATTCTCAAGAGCCAATATTTGAGAAGTGGGGGAGAAGAAAGGGAATTCTTAGTTTTCCATGTAGGCGACATTGAACTAGCCAACCAGATTTTGTAGATCATTTTAATTTTTCTCAAAAAATTAATTAACTCAAAAGCTTAAACCCTTGGGTGATACATAAAAATGAATGACATATGAATTTGAAGCTAAACTTTCAATTTGAATTTCTTTATTTTTAACTCTTAATCATTGGATTATTTCTTGAGAACTTATATGACGATCTATGTTTTCTTTTTGTTTGTTTTTATTTTTCAACAATTGTGCCTAATGCAACAAAGCGTTATACAATGCATTACTAGTACAGTAATGAAAACCCCACCAATGTCATTGGAGCGGAGAGTTCTTAAATTATAACATAGAAACGATCCACTTCCATACCCAGAGAGAAAGCGTGATTTGCCATCCAATTGGCTCTGCTAATTATTATTTCCAAATCAACTTTAAACTGTGAGCAAGTTCTGTAATTGCAACACACAATTCACGTTTTACTTGAATAATTAATCGGAAGAGTAAGGTTTACTGCCTTGATATGATAATCCTTTTTGCAGTTTTGACAAGACCATCGCATTAAATATACGTAAGATAAGTATATTTCAATACCCTTTAGAGAGTGACGTAAAATGATTATTAACAAATGTGCCTAACAATTTTATCCTTAACGATCAAATCAACATAAACAATTCACGAATTCACTGATCCTAGGCCCGCTACTACCGTTGGCCATACGATAAACAATGCTTTCACTCTCATACACGAGCATTGATTAGCTCCATAAAAAGCTTGTGGATGCACTTATCCTAGATGCTAGAGTTACCAATTGCTATCGATTAGGTTCAATTGATAAATCAAACTTACCAATTGTCTACGCAAGGTTCGAATTGATCAGGGTTTTGCTATTTTTTATAATGCCATTTTCGCACGAGTTATCTCTTTAAGTGTGAAATGATGCCTTGCCACTCGAACATGTAATTACCAAATGACAACTGGAGATTTATATTAATGACAATCTTGGTCACACTTTTTAAGAATAAAGACAGTCCTAAGGAAATCAACCAATTTTAAACTGCGAGGCACTCATGTTACTTAAGTAGCTATAGAGACTATGGTGGGGAGAACAAGGTGGCTGATGTGATAGTAATGGTGCGCATATGCATATAATTTGATACAATAATGCTCTTGTTTTTAACATATTAATTGTTAGTTTAGTGAAGAAGCTTCTTTATCTTTGACCCCTTTATACATGCTCTTATAGGATGGCACCCAACAATTGGATAATTCCTGCCACCACTTTCTATATATATCTATATAGAGAGAGAGAGAGAGAGAGAGAGAGATGCATAGCATAACTAATAAAGAATGAACTATGGCTTTTTAGCCACTAGATCATCACTCTCAAACGGGAGTGCTAAAAAGTTTTCATACATTTCATAAATTAACAATTATGACCGTGAATTAATCTGGGGTTGGATTTTATGTAAGTTTAGATAGGGTTGTAGGAGGAGAAGGTGGGAATGTAACTCCCAGACTGGCTGGTGTGGTAGCCATTATTAGGCCATAAGGACTTGGTAGAGATCATTTTCTGATGTTCTTCCTCCTGCTTTCGGCTACTTGACTTCTGCAATGTTCTTTTAGCGGCTGGCTGCCTTTCGCAACAAAATTTTGCCATGTTTCTAAAATAACGGCCGCCTTTGCAAATCGTCACATTTTTCATCCCACAAATTTCCCAACAATTTCTTTGTTTTTTCGTTTAGCTAAGATATTACGCTTTTCTCTCTCTTTTTTTTTGTTTTTTTTTTCTAAATTAAAAATATTAGAGAGTCGCGGCTACTCTCGCCTCAGGCGTCTCCCCTCAACCCGGACCCTTTCGGATTTCAAAGGCCGTGTCTATATTTAACATGCCCTATACATTTCAACAGATCGCGTACTAGACATGACATGACATGGCATATTACGCAGGCAAGCCAGAGCTGGCCTGTAATTCAAAAAGAAAAAGAAAAAAAAGAAAAAAAAAAGAAAAAGAAAAATTGTTTGTCAAAACTACGTCGTTTGTCTGTCTGTCTGTATCTTCAGACAGACCCTCCAAACATCAAAATCGCGAAACTCGCTCACGAGTCACCACCCAAACATATTAAAAGTCCCGAGGGTATGTCGCAGCTAGTCAAGAAAAAACCAAAACCAAAGCCGCTTGATTTAACTATAAAAAAAATAAAATAATAATTTTTTTTATTTATAAAAAACTATCTTTTTGAAACATTGCAAAAGAATAATCGGACTTGGTTTTAGGTTTGATGGGTTTGGGGTAATTGGGGAGTTTCGGGATTTTTATTTTTGAAGGTACGAAGAAATTGAAAGACAAACGACGTAGTTTTAGCAACCAATGTTTCTTTTTTTCTTTAAATTTTATAAAAACAAGGGACTTGCTTAAGTGGCATCTACAGTCCGAGCGAACCTTCTTTTTTTTTTTGGGGGGGGGTGATCTTTATGGTACTAAAAATATTTTCGGATTAATTTTCACGTCAGGTGAGTTCAAGTCTCTCTAAACAATTTTGTCTTGACTATGCGCAACCTTAACCTAAGTTGACTGATATTATATGAGGGATATACAACACACAATTTCTGGTCCACAAGTGCACTAGCCAATAGCTGGGACTAGGGAAAGCCATTAATGTATCGAAGTTGAAACAAAATAATTAGAAAAAGAAAAAAGAAAAAAGAAAAAAGATAGTGGGATGGGCAACTCTGCTTTACACGCTTCTTTTCTAATTGGTCAGATTTTGAGTTCTTTCTACGGTGTTTCTCTAAACATAAAAATAAAAATAATGATAAAACATATTGTTAAGTTTTAGATTTGATATGTTATAACTGATTATGAAAAAATTTTACTCCAAATTGTTATTAATTAGATGTTAAATATTTTTATGATAGAAGTTAAATGAAAAATAAGTAATTTTAATCTAAATTTACGCGATAATTTTTTTTTTTTTGATGAGAAAAAGAGAGAGAGAGCTGCTGGGACTTTGTTAACCATTAAAACGGGGGAAAAGGTGGAGGAATCAAGGGGTCATTATGAGCCTTATGAGCATAAAAAATCAAGCAGAAAGCACCTCCCCTTGGTAGAAAGAAGAAATCTTTTTTCCCTGCCTACACTTTGCAAGTTTTGTTGTTCTTCAATTAATTAATCTTTTGAGCACCTCATCGAACTTATCTACAGCACCACTCAACTTTTCATTATCCTCGTTGTTTAAATGCTAGTTTTGAATCCTTAAGCATGTCTGTGGCCCATTACTTTTGTTTACACCACCTTAGTCTCACGATAAGTAGAGGGTGTGTCTTGTATAGTTGAAAAGCCGAACCACTGTCTTCCATCTTTGATTAATGTTTGTCACTTTGTTGAAACCTCACAAGCGTCATTTCATGTCAATCTCTTGACCATTATATAATCGAAGGAATAAACGGGGAAAAAGTGACAATCATTATCAAAAAAACAAAAACTTACTCTCAATACTCCCTCATATAGAACAAACTCACTCTCACATCAAAAACTTCCACGAATCAATTCAAGGTCTCCAAACAAACTTGGACCCCATATTTAGGCTTTATTGTTAGGACAATAACCGGAGCATGGCGGTAGCTATCTGAAATTGTGAAGCGAAACTGGGAAATCAACATGGCCAATATGATTTTGGCTTCCATCATTGCAAAGGATTGGCCTACACAATTTCGTGGACCGGCAGCAAATGGGATGAAATGCCTGCCGGGGGCAAATGACTTCGACACGAACCGATCGGGATTGAATTCATTGGCATCTTTGCCCCATAGTTCCTCACTATGGTGGATTGCAAGCACAGGAATCCATATTGATAGGCCTTTTGGAATGTGAAGGCCACCTAGCATGATGTCCTCAAAGGCCATTCTAGGAAGTACAGTGGCTGGTGGGTATAGCCTTAAAGATTCAAGTATAACCATGTTTAGCTGCAAAAGTATATAAAAAAAAAAAAAGGAGACGCTTTTTAAATCGGTCAGTGCTTACGAAGAATAGCATATTTTGTGAAACTTTTCATCATGCCACTAGATATAGACATATTTTTCTTGACCAATCCCCATCCACTAAGCAGGTATATTTGTGTGAGCAATGCAAATATGAAATATCCCTTTGACTTCTCTTGATGATACTGATTATAGTCATCACTAGGCAGGTAGCTAGGCTGGTCAATGGTCAATCATTGGGATTCCTTGGCTTTTTACAAGACAAAACTTTTGACCATTTAGCGGAGAACAAATTACTCAAGTGGACAGTCCTCAACTGAGGCCTTGCTAGACCCTAGGCTCATCTAAGCAGGCAGCAGCAATCACCATCTTTAATCTTCAACTCCAACCAATTAAATTGCAAGATTAGTAGGTAGTTTATTGCATCATCTTAAGAGCAATTGTTTTCTTTATGATATGTTATATTGGACTTGCCTTTGTAACACAAGGCCATGTAACAAAAATTTTTTAGTTCACAATATGCAGTGTTTGAATTGAATCTATACCCTGATATCACATTTCTAATGATCACTCTCTTGAATTGCCGAATATAATAATGCCAGAAACCCTTTAGAAGTGTGAGAGAAAAAGATCATTAACTGCTTCTTGACTTACCGAAGTTAGTTTTGGGAGATGATCAACTGAAGGCGTTTGACCATTGCAGACAAGCTTCACCTCAGCTCTAACTTTTTCTTGCCAAGAAGGGTTGCTAGCCAGAAGCATGACAGTCCATGAGAGTAATAGAGCAGTTGTTTCATGCCCAGCAAAGAAGAATGTTTTGCATTCATCCATGATCAGCTGCAGGTTCAAACTGAACCCACTTCCTCTCTTGTTTTGCATCTCATTTAGAAGCATGCCTAGCAGATCATCCCCATAGGAGCTGCTCCTGCCAATCTCCACACAATCTTTTCGGCTCTGTATTATCTCTAATAGCAACCTCTCCACCTCCATCTTCAATGACTTTATTTCTCTATTGTATTTACTGGGAAAAAACCTGTTTTTTGAAAAAATTGTTATTAAAGAAGTTATTAAATATGCGAATATGTTAATGGAACCAGCAGCTGCAGGTGGAAATGGCACAAGTCAATATGCAGAAACTTGGACTAACTTGAAAGGGACTACTGCCCATGATGTCAAAAAAAAAAAAAAACTTGTACAAAAAAATGGAATCTTTAAAGCAAATATCATATATTTTCTTTTTTTAGAAAAAAGGAAACATCCTTTTTATCAGATTTCAAATCAAGACAACAGGGGCAAGTAAAATAAAATAAAATAAAAAAATTCCTGCTATATAAGCACTCACCGGCTTCCAGGAAACCAAAGCCGCCTGCTTGCTTGAGCACAAAGGCCCTGTAGATGTGTAAGGAGATGGAATATTTGCTTCCCCTTCTCATAGCTAGTATCAAACTCTGTTCTTGAAATTATTTCAGCGGTGAGTTTTGTCATGTAATCACCTATTTCGAACTCGGTTCTGCCTGATTCCACTGCACTTTGCAGTGATTCGAGCATCTTCTTCGTGCACCCCACCATATGCCCCGAGTAGCTCTTTTTTAGAAAGAAATGAATCCAAACCAACCACTTTTTAGCAGGCATTTCAAGTCACAAATATAAACCAAAAAATAAACTATATATATATATATATCCTATGCAATACTACTCACCTTTAATCTGTCTCCCATGAAGGCAGGAGCAACAATATGACGTTGATGGTACCAATTATCGCCGTTGGCCATTAACAAGCCACGGCCGATGAAATGTTTTGATCCTTGTTGTTGCTGCCAAGATTTGCCGGCCTTAGTACTATACTTGGTTAGAAGTTCTTTAATCAGTTCAGTCTCTGTCAAGCACATCCTTGGCTCAATCCCATTCCAATAAATGAATCTTTTCCCTAAACAAGAAACAACCCAAGATTGTTTAGTACAATTTGGTGGGGGTATGCGTCGTATTAAGATGAAAAACATGTACTTTGTTGGATGATTATGGAATTGAATTGGTTTATGGTACATATGCAATCATGTACCATATTGTCTGGACCAGACAACATAATGTGGAAGGAGGCGATTGACGATGTCGTGATGGATGTGATCCATGTCCTTGGAGGTTGATTGGGCGACTAGAGAGGCCATGTCTAAGATGTTGCCGATAAGGGGCCTGGGTTTGGGGCCATGCACTCCTTGCTTCTCCATGATTTTCTTGATGCGTATTGGCGTTAGATAGTAGCATGAGATGGTGTCATATGCAATTCTAAGGAGCAAAGAGAGAAATACGACAACTACAATTGCCAACACAACCATGGCTATGGTTGTGACTGACCATCCAAATGGTAAAACCAATTTACCAACAAACACACGGAGAAAGAAAGAGGCAGTGAAAGAGGCTTTTGGCTGGTGGGTTATCTTTTTTACTTTTTTGGGATTGGGGGTACTTGGGTAGCAGTGAGGAAGAGTGATGGAGCTCTCAGGCATATGGAGGCTGAGCAGGTGCATTAATTTATAGTGATTGGCATCATGGGCGAAGGAACCCTGTATTTTTAAAGCCATGGGCTCTCTCCTCCTCCAACTTTGTTCCCACTAATTTATGGTGGAGAAATCATGTAAACTTGTGAAAAATGGTGGGACCAAATGAACCTTTTTTAAGTTTAACTTGTCCGGACACCGAAACGACACAATATAGATTAAACAACACGTGAACTCTTATCAAATTAAGAGACAGATAAGATATAAAATAATATTTATAGAAATATGAAAGATGAAAATTCTAGCAATTGTTAAGAAATACAATCATATATTTACAGGAACTCGTCTACCGGATATATTTATTTAATTTTCTACACTGTCAAAAATATGGGGTCCGTGAAACCCACTAGTTTAACAAAAGCGTACCAACTTGTTCGTAAACCAACTTTGGTTAGAAAGATTAAAAAAAAAAAAAAAAAAAGGGCATCTCTTTTATGAGTTCTTCAAACAGGAACAGTAATTTTAGGTTCTTATGGGCGTTATAAAGTTTGATTAAATAATGCAAAACAAATAAAGGTTAATTAAAATATGATCGCAATGACTTTTTTTTTCTTTTTTTAACTTTTCTGATGTACCACCAAGTAAAAATTTTTGAAGTTTCGACAACTGGCTTTAAAAATTTTGACTTTAGAATATAATCTGATTCTCCACAAATTATTTTTTGAGGAGAAAATAATAATATTGTAACACATAAATATGAAATGTGATCAAAGGCTTGTTCATTGGGAAAATGCAAATCGTATATACGGGGCAGCTACGTACGTTAAAGACCAACCTGACAATTGAATCTGTATACGCAGTTTTTAACATAAAGTCTTATAATGGTAGGTAATTTCTTAGCACAAACGGTTTCCATATATATAAAAAAAAAATTATACACAAATTTCCTACAACAAATACGGTTCAAAGTTCCCAAAATGAACACATCTCAATCTTTCGTTTCAAAATCAAAAGTCTAATTCATCAAATATGTTCACCGATATTATCCTCAATATCTTAGAAGCCTAATATAGTTATAATAACTATCTCGAAATTTATAAATAAAGTTATCCTTGTTCTCATTGAAAAAAAGGATGTCATGTTAGAGATTTTTCTTTTTCTTTCTTTTTCTTTTTTGCGATTAATTTGAAAAATTAGAAATACTTTATACGCATGAAAATCTAGTTCAAGTCTACCAGAAAAAACTTATTTGTTTTTGTAGATATCAACTTGTTTCATTTCAGTTAGAACTATCGCTATGCCTTGTATCTTACAAGTCCTAATCTTTTGGCATTACACTTCCAGAGCACATGCGATCTTCTTCTTCTTCTTCTTCTTCTTCTTTTTTTCTTCCTTAGATTAAAATGATTAGCTGTTTTTCAATTGGCTATTTATTTCCTATTTATTTGTTAAAAAATAATTTTCTTATAAAAAATATTTATTGAAAATTTTTTTATAAAAAAATTATTTTTTACTATTTAACTATATTATTAAAAACTAGTTTTTTGATTTTAATTATTACAAAATGAAATAAGAATGATATAATTAAAAATTTTAGCAAAAATTTATTATTATTATAAATAAAAATATAACAAAATTTTTTAAATAACTCTTAATAAAATAAAATAAATTTTGATACTAAATAATACAAAAAAATTTACTATGAAAATGATAAATCTAATTTGTAATCATTGATAAATGACAATTGAAATTTACTTGATAATTAATAAAATTTATAATAACTTAAAAATAATTTTTTTTTCTAACTTGTACTCTTTTCCTCCTTAATATTTGTAAAAAATAATTTTTATTTATTTTTAACGAACATTTTATTGAAAACAGAACTTTAGTCTATAATTAATTGCATCCCTATTAAATCTACTCACAAGTCAGCCCCCACACACATTTGAAAAACAACGAGCCGTCCGTTTCAACCAATGAGAGTTTTGTATGTCCATCAAACCCCATAAATCTGCCAGTTTTTTAAACCAATTTGTTATTCGCCTGTGTCCGTGGAACAGCATCCTACCCATCCTTGCATGTCCCCTCCAATTTAAATGAGGAGGCCGTCTAAGGATTTTATCATGTTGTCATTGGATGATTAAATTCACCGTTTAGATGTACAAATTTGTCAGTACATATGATAATTCGACTGAGTTGCATTGCACGAGCTATATGTTGGATTCTTTTGTAATATTCGTTGCTGCGAACGGCATTGCCTCGCGAATCAAGACCATAAGATGTTAAGTTTAGCCTTTTGGTTTCGGAATTGGAAGTTGTTAATAGAATGTATCAAAAAAAAAAAGGGGGGGGGGTCTAATTGGCCAAGTTTTCTCAATAATTGAATGACCTAACCACGTGCATGACGATTAGCGTACATTTGTTGCTTTGGCTATTGCTTTGTTGTGGGGGCTGGACCTATAAATTGGGTCAATTGATTAAGAAGACGAGTGGATGCATTTGAGATTATGTTGGTTGATACTACTTTAAGTCTACTACAGGACCTTGCATTTTTAATACAATAATACTTTCTTTACATGCTCATTTACTGTAGAGATTGTGTTTAGCAGCAGACAAATGAATTCCAACCCCATCCTGCCCTGTTTTTCTTTCCCTTTCCCTCGTCCTTTTCTTTTGATTAGAATATTGTCGAGTTGCCCTTTTCGTTGCTGGTTTGCTCATATGCATGCGTGAATCCTTTGTATATATTAACACTAAAAGAATCAGCTAAACGGTACGCTGCGGAACTCCCCTTTTAATTTTATGAACACTACTCAGTACTAGCTAGTGCTCATTGTCACGGGAGAGACTATTGGGTGATCAATTTTCTTATAATAGCAATGCTTTAGCATATTCGCTTGCTGCTTTTACAGGGTCATACATCGAAATCTTGTTCAAAATAAGCTTTTAAGTATCCAATCAGACATGAATTGTTATTGTGGTACGTTGAATCCAACTTGAATTTTCATTTTCCATCTGGCAGGCTTCTTTTTTTATTAATATATATATATATATATATATATATATATATATATATTTCAAGGGAGAGGCTGGACGGACACCAACCTATTTCATGTTCGAGGTAGAACCAAAAGTTAACGCACATTCTTGTTTCTTTGGATGGTTAAAGTCATACACTCTCTCAAAAGGGCTCGCTGGCCAATAACCACGCAGATAAAAAACAAGAGAATGTAATTCAACCGAAAGCTATCCAATGTGGGGAGACCAAGTATCAGACTTCCAAAGAACTGTAATCTAGACCTCTAGAGTTTATCAGGATAAAATTACTTTTCAATTCGGTTGTTTTCCCAGTAATCTGTAATCGTATCATTTTTGGATATGTTCTATAGGAATAAAATTCGTGGTAGTGGTCCAAAGTACGCGTGCATAGAACATAACATCAAAGAAAAATGTACATATTTGACCAAAGAAAAAAGAAAAAAGACAAACGGCTAAATGCATCGCAGACTTGCAGTCAATGATCGAAACATAATTCTTTGAAATTGTCATCCATGGCGGAAAGGGTTGTGGAGAATCACGATCTTCTATTCATTAGATTCGCAAAGAAATCCACATTGAACATCGATAAATGAGAATAAGAAAAAAAAAAAAAGAAGAAGAAAAGGAATTGTTGACTGATATAGTCAAAAAGTATGGAAAAGGTACAAAGGACAATGCAAGTTAGTCTTTCGAGTAAGAAAAGCATTCATGAGAACGTATGCAAATTAGGTGCTGTTATTAGGGGCAGTTATGCCACAAGAGACCCTAAAATGGAGGACAAACAGCATGCGGAAATAATGGGTGCTTGCACGATTGAGATGGAATTAATTAGAGAAAAAGCATGGATAATTGTTCAAATTTGAATTTTAACTTTGAGAAGAGATGTGAGATTTATAAAAATAAAAATTTATTTTTATTGTATAGTTTAAGATACAATAAATTTATTAATTCAAAGAAAAAAAAAACTGATATCGAGCATGAAACCTATATTCAACATGCTTTCACTAGTTAAATTCACGGTTCCGTATAGGAACCCCTATGAATTAGCCTGCTTAGTGGTGATAGGATTGTGATTAGTGTTCCCCACGCCTAGACTAGGGGTTTTCGTGGAAATCTATAGTTGTTTTTGGGCATGGACTGGTCGTGCTTGATCAGGTAGACAATGAAAATCAACAATCTCTTGTTGAACCGAAAACGTTGAGTTTACTTGGAAGCGGATTGAAAAAACAGTTTTCCATTTTCAACACCAGTCCACACACTTAAACAAAAGGCCCCCATTATGTGGGATGAGTTTAATCGGATGCCACTGAAATTCAGCGTACTTGGCAAGCCCGATCTCGCCGCTTGCATAATCGAGATCATGTTAAAGGGCAAGTGTAATCCTCTTCGTTCCATTCAATTGACTCATCACTCCCCACGTAAGAAACAAGCAGTTAAAACAGAGCCATATCGTTAAGCTAAAGGATATCGAAATCTACATTGTCAGGAATTCATTTAGCGTTTCGATGCTTCTGACGGGACGTCAGAAAGCCTTCAATGCTCAGCTTATTACTTGGCATTCTCCTGATCGCCACTTTCTAAAAATAAATGTCGATGGTTGTGTCACAGGGTGCCTGGAAGAGCTGCCTTGGGGAGAGTGGCAAGAGATGGGAATGGCCGTAGGATATACGGATTTTCTTATGGGTGTGGTGGGACTTGTATGTTTATTTGGGTTTAACTGACGGTCATTTGTGTAAGTCTTTTTTAAGTTTTAGGAGATTGTTGAAATTAGTTAAAATTATTGTAATTAATAAGAAGATTATTAAGATTCGTGAAATTATATTTTATCATTTTATATTTAACTTATATTTAATTAATATAATTATTTATTAAATAAATATTATTTTTTATTTAAAAATATTTATTTTATTTATACTTATTATAAAAAATCTTCAAAATTTAAATTTAATTTAAAATAACAACAATACAAAGATTTTGCTCTTTATTAATTATTTATTTAAAAAAATATTAGATAAAATTTATAGTGATCTAAAAAATTAGTTAAAACTTGTAATAGGCCGACTTATGATATGAATTAAACAAAAAAAAAAAGAAGAAACAAAGAATTGACGTTGGTTGACTTATGTATTAGTTGATTAAGTAGCAGGCAAGAAAAGAAAAGTAAAAAAATTAAGAAATTTGAACCAGTTGATCGAACCAATGTTTACAGTCGACTAAAGATCAAAGAAGTTACAAAAAGAGAGAATTTGAATTAACCGATTGTATCAATGCCGGGCAATTGACTAGATACCAAAAAAATAGAGAAAAGAAAGTTACAAAAATTTTAAATCAATTGATTTAATTGGTGGCTACCGTTGACCAAAAGAAATTTAAGAGTTGAAAATTTTAAAATTATAAAAATTATAAAAAATTTAAATTACTTGAATTAATTAGTATTTACAATTGACAAGTTGATTGATGAGACTAAATAACCTAAAAAATATAGAAGTTTAAAACAATTATAAAAATTTGAGATCGATTAATTGGTATAAGTGCTATAATTGACTAAAAATTAAAAAAAAAAGTTTTTTATTTTTAAAATTAATTTTTTATATAACAAATTAATTTTAACCGTTAATTTGATATAATTATTTATTAAAAAAA
This sequence comes from Bruguiera gymnorhiza, assembly GCA_020883675.1. Taxonomy (NCBI): domain Eukaryota; kingdom Viridiplantae; phylum Streptophyta; class Magnoliopsida; order Malpighiales; family Rhizophoraceae; genus Bruguiera; species Bruguiera gymnorhiza. Next base: position 5,561,247 of record JAIRCJ010001060.1, read on the forward strand.
TTATGTAGAAAGAGTGAGAAAAGTGTAGAAATATATAAAGATATATTAAAATTTTTGTATTAACTTTAATGATAGATTAAAAAAATAAAGAAAGAAAAGAGAAAAACATTTAGAGTGAAAAACTAAAATGGTGAAAAAAGTAAGAGTGAGAGTATTTAAATTATAATTGTGAAAAGAGCAAATATGTTACGATAAAAAAAGAAAAAACTCTAAATCACGAAAAATTATTAATTTTAGTGAACATTTTATTATAATGTAAATCAAATTGACCTAATATAAAAGATTGTTTGGGCCTAATTTAAAAAAGAATAATTAATAAAATTGAATTCTTAAAAATAAATTTTAAAAAATGAATGTAATTTTTAAATTTGAGATAAATTATTATATATATCATTTTTATTTTAATTATTTTAATTATTTGTTTGTTATTTATTTTTTGTTATTGCTATTAATTTTCTTGTTATTATTATTTGAGCTTGGCATTAAGATTGAATATAAATTGAACGATTAAATCAAATTAACTCAATTTATTTCTTTCTTGAATTAAGCTAAGGACCAACATCTCCGAATGGCATTACAAAGGGATTTTTGTCAAATTATTGTGGAATCTGATTCTCAGCTCGGTCTTTAAAAAAATTACATCAACAAGTTAAAAAAATGATACTTATCGATTAATCATTGTTGAGTGCTTGTGACTACGCAAACAATCATGAGATTGTTATCTTCAATATAATAAAATAACATACCTTACGAGAAGAAAATTTTTGTGCAGAGTCTATGACTAACTTGGATTGTTTCAATTAAGGGGCACTCGTCACGTAGGATAATCTACCACGTATTGAGTCCATAATTTGGGCTTATTTCTTGGGGGTCACCGGGCTGTGCCTTTTATTTGATGTATTCTTTTTTTTTTTTCTTTTTCTTTTTCTCACCTTGTTATAAAAATAAACTAAAAAAAAAAAAAAACAGAGCTGTATTATTTCACACTTGGATCACGAAATTCAATTGATTTTTATCATACTATTTCGGTAATTGATTTTTAAGTACTTGAATGTGTGCTTAAAAATAAAAGTACTTGAATGTGTTTTTCCCTTTTAGGTAACTTTTTTGTTTTTTTTTTTTTGAAGATAGGCCGACCCCAACCGTAACAAAAGTAACCTGTACAATGCATTTAAATAAAATCCTGGTCTGCCTAGGAACTGTAAAAAGGCGCAAAATGAGGAACCATAAAAGGGGTGTCATTACTACACATGCAGGTTCCATGGACGGAACCTTGGACGCAACTGAGGTGACACATGAAGGAGCCCGAGAGAGCTCTACACGTTTTTCATCTTCATCATTATTATTATTATTATTTGTAAGTACAAATAGGCGGGTGAGACGTGGATGAAAAAACCATGAAATGTGTAAATAACTATTAAAAATGTTGGATGTATATTTCATCAGATCTCATGTACACATTATGTCTTTTTATTTATTAAAAAAAAAAAAAAAGTTTATGAGATGCAGACGAAACCCAAATACCGCATCAGGGGCTGTCTATGTAACATTTCTCCCATTAATAAGGGCTACTGGATTGCCGTACCAATTACGCAATTGGATCCCACAGTATCACAATGGAGAACTGGCAAAGCATTCCTCGGTTCTCGTCTCAAACTAATAAAATGCTCTATCAAAGATTATTTGTCCCGGCACAAAAAAAAAGAATTAGAATCACATGATTGATTCTTCTCAATTTTGCAGAAGAATTGTAATCACATTGACATACTGAAAATTTGACAAACAAAAGGCACAATCCATATTTCGCATTGTAAGTTACGTAATTCTGCGTTTTCCTTTCCCTAGCGACGATCTCAATTCCAGAAATGTCCGAAAATTTTTGGCCAACTGCAAAACTGGGAACCAAAAACTAGAGACCTCCTGCCACCCATCAATGACTTGCATGGCTGATCAACCTTCAATTACCGGTGGACAAAAGTCTACTTAAGGTGATGCCTGTTAAACCAGAAAGGTGACCGTCATGCAGGACTATCAGAGACACCATAGGTTCAATCCACAGCTTATATAAGTGGCTCTCAGGTAATAGACTTCCTGGTGTTACCGAAGCGTTTAAGCTTCTATAGCATCTTTTGGCTTCTGGAGTCAATCTCCAACATGAGTAGGAAAATGCATTTTCTTCTTGGCGGGACCTTCAGAACCTCCAAGTTGAAGACCCTGACAAAACTTGCAATCTCGAGGATTGCCATCCTCAAGAACCAGCAACAGGTCCAGTGTGCTCAATCAAAATCTGATGCTATCGAGCTCCTGAAACTGGGTCGCCAAGAAAGTGCTCTTCTTCGCGTAATTCCTTTAAACCCTTTCTATTTCTAACTCTTCCCTTTCCCTTATTATGTATGTTTGTAGATGTTAAAATGATTTTGTTTGCCAGGCTGAGCATTTGATCAAGGATCAGAATATGATCGATCTGTTTGCTACGAGGTGGAAAGGGTCGTGCTCCTTGAAAAGAACAAGTTGGTTTCTACAAGCTAAATTATATAGATCATGTTCCCATATTTTCTATTCGGCTGTTTTGACCACTGGGGGTACTTGTGTTTGCGGAGGGGAGGGAATGCCCTGACGAACTCAGAGAGGCAATATCCAGCTTGATCTTTGCATCTTCGAGATGCAGGAAATGCCCTGAGCTTCAGGACATTCGGGGAATCTTTGCATCAAGATCTGGCAAAGGGTTTGCTGCTCATGCTATTGAGCTGCGCAACAGATGTGGGGTAAAAAGTGGTCTGCTGTTGATTAAATTTTCTTGAAACGTTTGGTCTCAACTAATGTCTTCTGGCTTAGATTATAGAAAAACTTTAAACACAACAGCCAAGCTTGGAAAGCAGAAAGAAGGCAGAGAAGGACATTGCAGCCGAGAATGCCCTGACCCTAGAGTTGGAGGAAAATGCTCTCCAGTTGATAAGGTAGGTAAACCATAATGCCATAACAAGTGCAATGAGTACAAAATGTGAAATTTGTTGTTCAACTCTGCCAATGATCACTTCAGGAGACATCCAATGTTAGCCAAGAGCAGAAGCAGAAGTGGCAAGAATTTATTAAATCAGCTAAATTAAATGACGGAGAGCCTTGACATGAAATCAATGATCTGCTTGAGATTAAACCTAACAAGAACCATGAACCTCTCAAACCAAGGCAGTACAAAGATGTTGTGGCAGCTGCTCAAGTTGCTTATGAATCAGCAGCGTATGCAGCTGCAGCTGCAAGAGCTGCTGTCAAACTATCAAGATCTGAATCTTAGGATAATGATCAAGGTGGCTTTAATGGTTCTAGTCATCAACAAGCAACCTGATACAACTCCAATAAGACTCAACACCTCCAATGCTAACTTGTGAGTATGGAATTTTACAAGAGATGAAACAATCAGATAATAGATTGGCATTTGACAAAACTCGGTCTATTAAAAACATGAGGTCTGAATCAGATTGTAGAGACATTGCAGGAAACAATGGTAGATTGCATCTCAAAGAGTTGAAAGAGAGCAAAAAGATAATGAAGCTGCCTATCACAAATTTCCATGAATAATGTTCCATGACTTGCATACTTATGGAAAGCTTGGTTTTCCTATAATTAAATGCAGGAATCAGACATTACAATGCAGTTCCACAGGAAGATAGCTCAGATGAAGAGGGGAATGTGCATTGTCACAAATCTCATGACTTGATTCCACAGAAATATCATTTTGATTACTAGACAAAATCCATGGATGGAAAAGCTAATATTGAAACTACACAACATGACAAAAGATGCAGTTCAATCACCTCTTCAGAAATCCAAAATAGATAGGCGGCATATATCAATGAGAACTGAGAGAGGTTGACGAGAATGATGCACAGGAGAAATAGTATGTTTCGTTAGTTTTTGGAGGTTAAGTCACTGTGTAGCCAGAGTACATGTATAAGTTTGGTTTTCTTAGCTATTACTGCAAAAATCATATGACCGCTTGTAAACTAAGTGTGAAAATGACGATCAATCCGAAGCTTTTGACAGCAGGATGGAATCTTATTCACGAAGTTGTCTGCAGTGTATGCACAAGGGACTTAACTTGAACATCAACTAGTAAAACAATCATATCAAATTAATCAAAGTCAAGCTCTTTGTTGCCAAACAATTTAACATTCCACTCATAATTTTCAAGCTTTCAATGCTTTCCATAGGACATCAATTGCAGCAAAATTCAATCCACAAAATTTATGATTGTCACTTACTAAGGACTGCTAGAAGTCTCCTGCCACAAGTTGATGATATCAGTGGCGTGATTGAGAAGAATAACCATTTGCTTCTGGGAAATCCAGGGCTTGCTCTCAAGCAGCGACTTAAGCAGCTCCCAGGCGTCATTCTTGGGCCAAAAGTAGTAAGGACTCAAAGGGATTGCGCCATGGCCTGGTATCACCTGGTCTAGTGCCATACCAATTGCCTTTTCCATCCAAATGAACTTTAGTACTACCCTTTGTTTCTCCATTGGCTTCACCACCACTCTAAGCCGCTACATCATTTCAACCAGAAGAAAAAAAAAATCAGAAAAATCAAACTATTACAGTAGAGTATGGAGGTGATCTTTAGCCTAATTCTTTCCTTAACTGAAAAATAAATAAAAAAGACATGTCCCGATCATCCCAACAAAAATTCAATGGGGTTTCTTATTCCATCAACAAAACAGGGGGGGGAGAAAAGGCGCATGGTTAAAGGTATTCATTTCCAAAAGCAGAGAAATAAAAATAAAATAATACTAGAAAAGGGAAAATGGAGCAATAGACCACCTCCTTATTGGTGGGTACATCTTCTTCTGCGAGTATGGGCTCAGACGTTGAGGAAGCAGAAAGCCTGGCTTTTATTGTCGTCTTGTGGCAAAAACACGAGAAGTGTGAGGCTTTTGGCTTGACAGAAATGGTCTGGAGTTTATGGGGTTTTGGTGGGAGGCTACTCTGTAAAGGGCATTTCATGCTTCTAAATTGGACATTGCTGCCACTGAGTTTGGCTTGTGTTGCCATGGATGCTGACATATGTTTCCTGTTTTCAGGCGCTAGCGTTCCAGAGCGAGGGAGTTATGTTGTGGATTAAAGACGGAAGAAGCCAGTTTCAGCCTATACGCTCGTTTTGGGTGCTCCTTTTCCTTCGTCGACGGATCGACAATTTCTAAATGGCATCCTGTTTGACCTATCGAATTTCGTTAGGGCATTGATTTATGTAACACTTTTTTTCAACCCAACAAAAAAAAAAAAAAAAAACAAAAAATTGATTCATGGGTCATTGCACCTTTATTGGAATTTAAATAAATTTATTTTATATTTAATTTTTATATTAATAAATTTAAAATATAATATTATATATTTAATATTACAGTAAAAAATTTAAATTTAAATTAATATAATAAATTACACTAAATCACTTTTAAATTATTTTCTTAGGTGATATGCAATACTTTTGGCTAATACAAATTTTTTTTTTTTTAACATAACCCACCGTACATTTGGTTATTTAAATTATTTCTAGAAAAATTTATTACTGCCCATCAATCTCTATACACTGTCCATTAATTATAAGGTGGTCTCCGATCAACTTGGACCACACTCTTTGCTTTTTTATATAATTTTTTAAAATGTTTAGAACGGAAAATCATAGACGAACACAAATAAACTCTAGAAAAGCCAACACCCAATTGGTCATTAATTGCATAGCTATCGTGGGACAGTTTCAACTACATTATTACAAATCAATGGGCTGTACATGAAAACAAGCACAGAAACAACACCATTAATTCCATACGCTATCTGTTGATGAATGACTTCAGATGAGACATCATATCTTGGGTCCTAGTTTGAGAGAAACGAGAATTATGCAGAATTTGAAATGCATGTCCAACTCCTTTGAACATTACTGATTCCGCCCTCATACCAGCATTGGCCAAAGCAGTGCAGAATTCCAGGTTCCGATCCTTGAGTATACCCATATCTGATATGCATACATGCATACCATTACTGGCGGCAGCTGCAGATTCCGAAACTTGGCTGCCTCGTTTGCTAAAGGGTTGCAGAATGGATGATCACGGGTGGCCCCAGAAGGCAGTGACCGCCGCCAATATGCATCAGACGATGATATAGTTAGTGCTGAATTGGGTGGTTGAGTCATGTTTTTCTCCGACCAAGTTCGCAGCTCTCCTCCAAAAGAAAGGTTGGATCAAGAAGAGACCCTTAGTATACAATGGTGGCTTTATAATAGATTCAGAATTGCCGGGGGATCCTCGCCTTGTTGCCACATTGTAAGCTATGTTTGCACCAGTACTGTCACCGGCTAGGAACAAGCTAGAGAATTTGCACCCAGTCAACCACCAGTTTTGCTCAGGAGAACCGTTTAGAGCCTGCCGTTTCACCCACATAAGGGTATTGAAGCCGTCGTCATAACAGCAGGGAGACGGTTCTTAGGAGACAGACGGTAATTTATGGATATAATCACGCTTCCTGCTTTTAAATGCAAGTTTCACGGTTTCATTATTTTCTCTAAAAGGAGACTTGTTGAGGCACACAATATTCACGTTTATATGACTTAAATACTGGTTGAGGTGTACAGCAGAGACATCGGGGCTCTCTTGATTACTTTCGGGTAAATCGCTTGCCGAGAAATATCGAAATTGAGACTTTTATGTGTACTTTCGGGTAAAGCGTTTCTGCGAGAAATATCCTCCCTTGCCTATTCCCGAGTGAAGTATTTGGTAAGAGAATCGAATTCGAATCAATTTTAATACCACTTGTCACCCAATATCTTCGTCGGGAATTAAGACTCCCTTCCTTATTTTTAAATAAAATATTTAATAAAAAATATTAGAGTTAGACTCTCTTATCTACTTCTTAGTAAAATATTTAATAAAAAATATCAAAATTAAAATGAATCAACTTTAATAGTACTTGTTACAGGATTATTATTTTTATTTTTAAAAAATAACTTATTAAGATATATAACACTTATATTTATATAATTTAAAAAAAAATTTATCTGATATAAAAATTAAATTATATTTAATTTATTTATATCTAAAACATAATTTATCCATATTTAAGACATTTTCTCCCGCCAAATATATTGATAAGTGAGGCACTTAATAAGAAATATTAGAGTTAAAGTTAAATTACTTTTGATATTATTTGTTACAAAAATATTAATTTTTTTAAAAAAATAATTTATATTTATATTTATATAATTTAAAATTTTTCTTCTCAGTCAATATTGAAAATTAATTCCTGTATACGAGAGATAACCCGTAAGTGGCACAAGTACGGCCAAGAATTCATGATAGCACCTCCAAGCAGCCGATCCAACACAAAATCCACCTCCGTGGAAGTACACGAGCAAAGACAGCTTTCCGGAGCAGCTAGGAACGTAAATGGGTGCCTATAAGTTAGTAAACTTTTCGACCACCAAAATCTTTTATTGTCACGCCATCTACTGGTGCCACTGTGCAAGGCACACAAGGAATGATTGGAGGCCTTTCAATGTATCCATCTTTGTAAACTCTAACGAGCCCTTCAATTTCTTCCACGACGACTCCATGATTCATCGTTGCCTCCTCGAAGGTTAAACCTTGGATCACACGATGGTCAAATAATCTTCGCAGGTAGACAGTGACGTGGAATGTAATCTCTTTTCAAAATTTTGAAAGTAGTATTTCAGAATAAAGTCAAACCTCCGGAATCCGGATCTTTGAGTCGGGCTCCTATGTCTTGCTCTACTCTGCAGCCTCGATTCATCGTTGCCTCCTCGAAGGTTAAACCTTGGATCACACGATGGTCAAATAATCTTCGCAGGTAGACAGTGACGTGGAATGTAATCTCTTTTCAAAATTTTGAAAGTAGTATTTCAGAATAAAGTCAAACCTCCGGAATCCGGATCTTTGAGTCGGGCTCCTATGTCTTGCTCTACTCTGCAGCCTCTTGTCACGGGGTCATTACCTTCTCCCCAAAAGACAGCCTGTTGGGATGTGCAGCACCCACGCTTATATGACCCAGGATCCCCCTCTTCCTATCCGATGTGGGAGTTGGGTTGTACCTAACCCATCCCTGCCCAGACATAACCCGTCCGTGACATTCTCCCCCACCGAATCCATCGACGTCCTCGTCGGAATCGGGGTCTCCCTACCTACTTCCCGGTGAAGCGCTTGGCGAGAAACATCGGAGTCGGGGTCGGGTCGGCTCTGATACCACTTGTCACGGGGTCATTACCTTCTCCCCAAAAGGCAGCCTGTTGGGGTGTGCAGCACCCACGCTTATATGACCCAGGATCCCCCTCTTCCTATCCGATGTGGGATATGGGAGTTGGGTTGTACCTAACCCATCCCTTCCCGGACATAACCCGTCCGTGACACTCTGCTCTTAACGTGAAACGAGTCAACAACACAAATTAAATCTATAAATTAAACAATATTTATTTCTCAAAATGGAAAAGAAACATCCCATAATATCATCCATATAATGAAAAAGAGAAAATGTGAAATGAAGATTATTTAAAATAAAAGAATAATTACATGATTTCATACATATTTAATAAAAAAAATACATAAATTAATATTGTGAATTAAATATATAATTTTTTAAATTAAATATAATGATATATGTTATTATTTATTAATAAAACAAGGCCGCCTGACTACAGCAAGCCATTTGAGGATTTTGGTATGGTGCAGAAATAAAATTTTTTTTAATTTTTTAATTAATTAAATTAAAAATTAGTATAAAAATTGAGAAACTAACTGATTTTTAGTAAATTGAATTTCATTTTTTCAAATGAAATAATAAAAAAATAAGTTAAAATTTTCTTATTAATAATCCAATTTTTTGAGTAAAAGAATAAAAATTATTTTTTTTAAAATAGTGTCATTTTTTGATATTATTTTCATATTTTGAGATGTATAAATTTATAAAAAACATATTTTCTTATTTATTTTAATTGTAATATATATTTTTAAAATATTTTATATTAATATTTAAAAATTAATTTTATTATTTTAATATATATATATATTAAATTTTTTGATTTAATTTTAATTATACTAATTAAACTAATTGAATGTTAAATATATGAAATTTTAGATTTAATAATAAATTAAATTCTAAAAAATTGCTCTTTTGATGGCTAGTCATCTTCTATGCGGAACAAAAAAAAAAAAAAAAAAAAAAAAGGAGAAGCACGAGCGTAAAGGCATCTTAACATTCTATAGGCCTTTATGGCATTAATTAATCAACTATGTTCCTCCTTCTGATTTGAGCTGCAATGAATTCTCTTTCGCAAAAGCATCTTAACTTTGTATAGGCCTTTATGACATTCCTTGATATGCATATTCTTGAGTTGCAAATTGATCAGCCTCATGTATTTGACGAGAGTTATGATGACTGAACAGCAGTAATTGAAGGGCTTGTTCTTTTCCAATCCTCTACGGCGTCGTATCGAATCTGACAGCCCGGTGTTAGCGCAATCCTTCCCCTCCGCTCATTGACTTTGTTTGGACTTTTGTAATGATGGGAATCACAAATGAGTTGGGCTTGCTGTTCGGCATACGTTGTTTTGGACCACTTTCTCGAGTTACCGGACACTGGCAGTAAAATGAATAATAGGAGAATGGCATCATAGCTTGGCCTACACTCTCAACCACAAACTCTCACAGACGTTAGAGGAGTACCAGCTACTGGCTACAGTAACTAGAGTTCTTTACATTGTACAGAATATGAAACCTCGAGTTTGAGGATGCAGACCCAACAACCTCCGATACAATTCAAGCAAGACCAACTACCTAAACGATCAGAACGAAGCCAGTCTGCTCAGTATACTAATCAGCAACGACAACAAATATATATGGACACACACACGCGAGCGCTCTATACACAAACTACTTCCCTCAGAGAGAAGTGGAGTTCAGGTTCTGCTGCCAAAAAGAGTAAAAAGCTGATGTGCAAGAAAGCATCCCTCATTCGATGCAAAAAGTTCAATTTGCGAGGAAGCAGAATTTAGCATTTCTTACTTCCAGGTCACTGGATGGATAGATAAGCAGGCTAGTCAATTTCGACGGTGCCAACATCTTTTCTCACAATCTGCACAAAAATTCTTTTGCATGTCAGGCATCAATGGGTCCTACTGTTCAATACAATGAACACCTTCAACTTCAATTTTGGACGTTGCGGTTCTACAGTATGATAAATTGTGAAGTGTTCTCTATCATTAGTTGATGGAGAAGTTAATGAAGCATCAAAGAAGTCCTCCGATATTGTTCGACTTTCATAAGAAACTCGGTATTTAGGAGACAGAAAGAGTACCCATTAAAAATTGAAAAAGTCACCACGTCATTGAGCTTTATCTAAGAATAATACCTGTGATATGTATTCTTTAATCTTTTCATTAATTGGTCCATCTAACGCTCTCTCAGCAAGCTCATACTGCAAAGTGCTACCTTCAGGTCCATTAACTTTGTCTTTCTGCAAATATCTGCATAAAAAGTTCCCACCAAAACTGACAATCAACCCGAAGCATCTATCCAGAGTAAACAAGAAGTCCAATAAAGACAGACACCACTTAGTCTATCCGGATCATATTGTTCTAACCTCTGCTGGACAAGCATCTCCAATGCCTGCTTGATGTTTCCAAGGACAGGATGAGTTTCATCACTTTTATCCAATCCCATCCGCCTCAAGTGGTGCCAAAGTTGTTCTGCACAATGGGAGGGCATTGGATTATCTTGGAGAAACACACGAAAAAGTACAGCTCAAGTCTCTAAACAAAATTCTTCCACCTTTTTGTTTCTTTAGGAAAAAGGAGTTCAGTCTGTTGGATCGTAAGCAAGATGATAACACTAAATTGACAAGAATAAATACAATTCACTAAACCCATAATCAACCCACATAAAACAATGCATATTTAGACCATTGCCTGGATAAAAAAGAAAAAGCTGATTCCTAACAAACTCTCATCCAAGTGCTAAAAGCAACTGAATTGCCTATTACAAGAGAATCCAACCAGGAAACATACCCTCCAGGATTTTGCCTCCAGCAAGGTGCACAATACTGATTACCACAAAAGTGAAACCGGTAAGATGTGCTGTGTTTGCATCCTCAACATACTTCCTGTAAACATCAGCTGGTAGCTGACTTATGAGAATATAGGACTTGGAATCAGCTACACCTGGAAATAATATATCATAAGGTCAACTTTAGAGACAAACACAAACAATTGACCATGATTGTTCAAAAGGAAGACAAGAAGTTGTTACTTTGCTGGGTAGAAACACGACCCTGATTTGTGGACAAAGGGCGAGACCTTTGGAGCTCCCTCAATTCGAAGCCGAAAATGGTTGAAATTTTCTTTTTTGCTTCATTAATCACCAAAGCAGGAAGCTGACGCTGGTGATAGTTTTTAGTAACAATCTGAGTAAGCTCCTCCCTCTTAATTGGGCACCCTGAATTCTGGTGAGTTTTAAAAAGCACATAGCGGATGACTTCAGCAACAAGCTTGTCCTTTTCCTTTTAGAATACAAGACAAATATCAGAGCACAAAACGGGAACCAAAAAAAAAAAAAAACCTCAATAACAACATATGTCGAAAACTGTACAGCAAAAGATAAGCCAGAATCAGTATTGCCTCTTCGGAGATATTTAACTGAGATAAATCTTCAATTGCATTGGCCATCCTGCATTTAAAATTGCCAAAAGAAACGATAAAAAGGTGGCATGTCATCCACAAATTCATCACGAAACATCGATTCCTAGTCAATATCACAGCACCGTCAGCATCAAAATCCGAGCGTAGGTACTGATAATGAAAGAAAAACACCTTAGTCTAAGCATGTGACACAAAAAATAAAGTCATTGCACATAGGAAATCAGACAGTTCCGTTCCAATTATGAAGCTCACACATCAACGAATATGAATATAGGCAAATTAAAAAAGACCAAGGCTTCGCTAAGCAGTCATTAGTAAAGTTCAATGTTTTATAAAACCCCCACCCACTCTTTCGTTTTCTTCTTCGTTCAAGGGAGGGAGAGCAAATGACTAAACAATCAGGTGGTGGCCAAGATCACAATAGAAGCATTCGATGAGAACCCATTAACCCATCTCATAGATTTTATCAAGAATGCAAAGATAATAAGAAACGAAAGGAAAGGAAAGGTAAATGATTCTGAGGGTACCTGAATTTCCGAGGGAAGTTCGCAAGAGAGAGCGAGGGAGGGGTGTTTGTTTAATGTCAAAAACAGTGGAGCTACAGGCGGACAGTATCCTTAAACCCCCAATTTTCTGTTTGGTTCGAGAGAGAGTTTTTCGCGGGAGGGAAAGAGAATGCGGAGACGTGTGTGCGTGCAAGAAGTCCGGGGAATTTGATGGGCCAAAGAGGAGAAGACGGGCAAAGCAGCAAACGAGCAACAGCAGCTTATATGGCTGCGGATGTTGGTTCAGCGGCTGGGATCAGCTAATACGCCGAGCTTGGGCTCGGGCTTGGTTACTGGCACTCCGAAACCCAACCCATCAACCTCTTGTTCGTAGTCCAGGTGAGTTGCAAGAGGAAGCATGAATGCATCGACCCCATACCTGCCCCAAAGGCCCAAGCAGAGCTTGGTGGCTATTGGGCTATATGCTTATTCCAATTCTTTCAAACGCAGACAATGCATTGAGAGAGGCAGCAGTAGGGCCTTTTTAACTCCGTGACCTTAAAACCCTTGTCATAAAAAGGAGGAATCCCACTAGATAATTCAATTATAATCGAGTTTGATTATAAAAATAATAAATTTAAATAAACGTAAATAATTTTTATATTATATTTAAAATAAAATTTTTTATCAATTATTGTAACCATATTTTTTTAAAAAAAATAATAATTTAAATATAAATAATATCAGAATTAATTTAATTTTAATTTTAGTATTACTTGTGAAATATTTTACGTAAAAAAAATAAATAAATAAATAAAATCTTAATTTTTGATAATAATGACAATGAATTTAAAGAAAAAATATTATAAATAAAGACAAATTATGTTACATGCTATTAAATACGATCTGATTCGCAGTATTCATATAATTGTGAAGTGTTATTTTTTTTTGAGAGAAAATAATCAGCTTGTACCAGAACGAGTGAATGAGCGAGGGATATAAGCAAAAAAAAAGGGGAAAAAGTGTATTTTTAAATGTTGAAAACAAAGTATATTGAGATGATTACGAGGCGCGCGCGTGTGTATGTATGGCACCGGCACGGCAGAAACTGGGGTCCACTCTCTCTCTCTCTCTCTATGAGGTCTGTACACGTGTAAAAGCGTGTTCGTTGACGGTCAACGCCAGCGATTTCTCTAGGGTAAAACACAACAGCACGGCACAATCTCCGCTACCCAACACTTGTCACCTTCCCATTGGGCCCCACTCTTCTTCTTCTTCCTCTACGTTGATCCCCCCCTCTCTCTCTTTCTGATTTCTTATTCTTTATAAGGCCCCAGACCTTGCTTCCTCGATCCTTGCATTTCTACTTGTCACGCGTTTCCTCTTCGCACGCAAATCTTTCTTCGATCGGGCGATCTTTCTTCGGTGCGCTTATCAAATATTAACTCCACAACTTATCCCAATATTCCCTCTTTGTTTTTTGGGTGATTTATTTGTATTAGTTGAGATCGGATCTGTGGATTTATATGATTATTTTGCTGGATTTTTTTTTTCGTGTTTTTGTATATTTAATTTTAATTGTGCGTTCAACATCCATAGCTTTTTTTATGCTTGATTTTGCCTTTTAGATGCGTCTTCTACGCATTTGATCGGTTTCTTTCTTCTTTTTTTTGGGGGGGGGGGATCCGTTGTGGTTGACTGAAGTGTCCAATTTTTTTTTTTTTAAGGTGTGTTTGGTTCCGAGAAAGTGGTGAAAGTGAAAATGAATTGGCATTTCCGTTTGAGATTCGGCGGATTTGGTTCCTCGATGGCTGTTTTGGATCTGATATGGCCTTTATATTTTCATGTTTGTTCTTCTTAATTGACGAGAAAATAGTGGAAACTAAAAGGAAATCAGTAGCTTTGACTTTGGACTTAAACTTAACCGTTTTGTTTCATTTTGAAACTGAGAAGAGGAAATAGGCAAACTTAGACCGTCCGTCATGAAATGTACGTTAGCATAAGTTGATTTATTATTATTATTTTTTCATATTTCTCTGGGTACTGTTTGGTGGATGAGAAAATGTTTGAAACCAACGAAATTGATTATTAACTTTTGGAGATTTGTGGGCGTTGGTTTTGTGCGAATAGTAGTGATGTTATTCTCGCCCATTTGTTTTGTTGAGGAAGTCCTAGGCAAAAAGGATGGGGTCGACATGTTGACTTGTTAATTTTTCCGGTTTTTTTTTTTTTTTTAATTTTTCGAATAGTCGAAACATCATTTTGATCTGTTTGTCCCCGAAAACTGGGCAAGGTTCTTTTTTCACGGGGACATTTGAAAAGATTTGTTCTTTCAACACATGTGAGATGAGGAACCTGGTCTAATGTTGAGTTCTTTTCTTTTCCATAGACTTGCCGGAGCGAGAGAAACAGCAGTTCCTAGCTGCTGGTGTGTGGCAGATTGGAAAGATAAATTGGATAGCCTAATGAGTGGTATATTTGAAGTTGATTATATCTTGAAAGCCTCAGTCTGCTGAATGTCTCCTCTTCGAAATGTATTGCAGGGCTGCACTTTAGTTTTATATAGCAAGGATGGCTCCAACTGAATCATCTCGTGAAGAAAATGTCTACATGGCCAAGTTGGCCGAGCAGGCTGAACGTTATGAGGAAATGGTGGAGTTTATGGAGAAAGTTGCAAAGACGGTAGATGTTGAGGAGCTTACTGTTGAAGAAAGGAACCTCCTCTCTGTGGCTTACAAGAATGTTATTGGGGCCAGGAGAGCTTCATGGAGGATCATATCATCCATTGAGCAGAAAGAAGAGAGCAGGGGAAATGAGGATCATGTCACAATCATCAAGGAGTACAGGGGCAAGATAGAAGCTGAGCTGAGCAAAATTTGTGACGGAATATTGAAACTTCTTGAGTCTCACCTCATTCCCTCTGCCTCATCCGCTGAGTCCAAGGTATTTTACCTTAAAATGAAAGGTGATTACCACAGGTATCTTGCAGAGTTTAAGACTGGAGCTGAGAGAAAGGAAGCTGCTGAGAGCACTTTACTGGCTTACAAGTCTGCTCAGGTGGGTGATTGAATGTTTTGATGCCACCACTATAATTGTTCTTGTCATTTGTTGTTTTGTCTGCTGCCTTCTTTTTTTCTGCATCTAGATTGCCTCTTCTTAGTTTCTTTTTGTTTCATTTTCATGTAGGATATTGCTCTCGCTGAACTGGCTCCTACTCACCCCATAAGGCTGGGACTTGCACTTAACTTCTCTGTTTTCTACTATGAGATCCTTAACTCACCTGATCGTGCTTGCAATCTTGCAAAGCAGGTATGCTCAGCCTAGTTTTGTATAGTATATCAGTTGGCCCCTTTTATGTACCTTTCTGGAAAAGTTGTGCGAATATTCTCAATTGTTTCCCGGAAAAAGGGTGTTAAAATAGCTTTTTTATGTATTTCTGCAGCTCTTTGCGCGGGCTTTCCTTCACTTTAACGCCATGAACTATATAAAAAACATGTTGAGAGCTTTTTTATAGTTTACAGGTTATTTTATTCTCCTGAATGGTACAAGCTAATGATTTTGCTTAAACTTGGTGCTGTGGACTAGTAATCTCATCTCCCTAATTTGGAACTCTGACTATCAAAAAACAATTGTTGCTTCCATGTCTCTCTGAAGAATACTTTGGTCCATCCACTGAATATTGTTGGAATGCATGTCAACTGTGAACCCTTTCTCGGTTTATTTTGGCTCCAAGCTTCATCTATTTATTACCATACAACTCATTCTGTTGTTGATCAGGCTTTTGATGAGGCCATTTCTGAGCTTGATACACTGGGTGAGGAATCTTACAAGGACAGTACACTGATCATGCAACTTCTGCGCGACAATCTGACACTCTGGACTTCTGATATCACGGTCTCTCTCTCTCTCTCTCTCTCTCTCTCTCTCTCTCTCTCTCTCTCTCTCGGTGTTTCTCCCCCTCGGCATGTGTGTGTGTGTGTGTGGGTATCATTAGAACAAGTACATTGCTGTTTTGGAGTGAGTCTTTCCAGTGTGGTCAAGTATGCATAGCTTTCTCAAGTTGTGGTTTCTTCCATGGTTGTTGATGGCTGTGCTCAAGGCATCCCATGTTTTGATTTCAGGACGAAGGTGGGGATGAGATCAAGGAATCATCAAAACACGAATCCAGTGAGGGGCAGCAACAGCAGTGATGAGTTGAAGTCATAGGGATACATTTTCTCTGTTCTACTATTTTGTGACTTCAACATTGATGCCATGTGGGTTGTTGTAACTGCATCTCTTATTGCATTCGAAGCGGGGATACAAGTGCACTCAGGGGTTGAATGTTATCTAGATTCTTCTATTGATGTTTAGAATCGGCGTTGTTGTTGTTGCTCTCCTATGGGATGGCATTGAACTAAATTTTTATCTGTTTGTCGAATTTCATATAGCTGCTGAGCAAGAGATTGGTGGTGTTATTGGTTGGTAGTTCTACAATGTTTCAAGCCCTGCAATTCATTAGAAAGGCAAATGCTTTGGCGTATGGGCTGGCTTTCTCTCTGCCTTCAATCGGAATCTCATTCGCACATAATTTGCAATTTGCGTCTTTTTTGGTGACACGGAATATGGGCTGGAAGGTTTAATCCAAGATGCTTCTCTTTTGTCAAGTCTTTGCCGTCAATAAGCTTTATTCCAAGCTGCTCCTTTTTCGTTATCTCAACGTGTAGGTGTCGATGTTCTGGGTACTTGAAAATTTAGGTCGACCATTTTCAATTATTTTCCTTTCTTGCTTTTGGAATCGTACGAGCAAAGATATGTACAGTTTCCATAGGGTTGGTTACTCAACACCCTAATTAAACGCATTACGATAGTGGGGTTCGGCTTTTTCCGAATCTTTTAATGAACAAGACAAACGGAATTCCAATCCACCAAGCCCCCCGCCACTGCACCAATAAGTGGCTGACGCATTCTCGAATTCAATCTGGATAAGGCCACTAGCAAGAAAAGCTACTCTTCTAAAACGCACCACCGCCACACTCCCCCTGCAAAAAACAAATAAAAATAAATAAAAATAAAACAAGAAGCAGAAAAACCCTTTAAAAACCCCCCAGTGCCCGACCTTTGCGTGCTTACTGTAGCTGCTGCCTGCCTAATAAGCAAGTCCTTAGACGACCCCTGTTTATGGCTGCTCACACTTCCGTCATCGCCTGGTCAGTGAACTGCCTTCTCAAACCCAATCTCTTTCCCTTTCTCTCTCTCTCTGTTTTTTTGTTGCTGTTGTTGTTGTTGTTTTTGTTCTTGTTCTTGTGTGTGCGTGACATGGTGTGTAATTTGGCTTTGAGAATTTGCAGGGGCTCAGGTGAGGATGGGCAATTGGGAATAGGTTCCAACGAAGAGAAAGAATGGGTGTGCGTCGTCAAAGCTCTTGAGCCTTACACAGTCAGGTCCGTCGTCGCCGGCAGTCGCAACTCTCTCGCCATCTGCGACGACGGCAAGGTTCTCTTCTCTTCCACCCACAAACACTTCTCTGCAGCCAAAGCCAATGAGAGCCAGTTGTTTATTTATGCCTGGTTTCGTTCATGTTATGTAAATGAAGTATTCGAAATATCTTTATTGGATTTTTTTTTTTTTTGGGTGCGTGTGTAAATGTGGGTTTATATATATATGCATGTAGTTGTTTACCTGGGGGTGGAATCAGAGAGGAACGCTGGGGCATCCGCCTGAGACCAAGACTGAGAATATTCCTAGCCAGGTCAAGGCTCTTGCCAATGTTAACATTACCCAGGTGACCCATTTCTGTATGTTGCTTGTCTTTGGATATGAAATGACTTGTTAAACTGTGACTTTGGGGTTTATTCATTTCTTTTATTTTTATCATTTTTAGGCTGCTATTGGTGGCTGGCATTGCTTGGCTGTTGATGATCAAGGTCGTGCGTATGCTTGGGGTATATAACACTCCTCCTCCCCCTCCCTCTCCCCCTCCCCCCAAGAAAAAACCCGGTCATTAGTTTCTTTTTCTTGATCAATGCAAGGGAAAGAAGATTAAATACCTTATTGTGCTCAGTTTGTATGCCCAGTGGTAATAAGAACAGAAACATGTCTGGGATCAGTTATTTTTTCAGTCCCATCTTTTCTCCTTGACTCATTTGAGCTGGAGTTGGTGAGGATTTCTTGTTATTCTTTTGGCTTTTGGGTGACAAAAAGTAATGTTGTGCTGCATATTGCATGTGGTAATACAGGTGGGAATGAATATGGGCAGTGCGGTGAAGAACCTGAGAGGAAGGATGACAGTGGGAGGGCATTGAGAAGGGATATAATGATTCCTCAACGCTGTGCACCAAAGTTTGTAGTTCGCCAGGTGATCTATTGCTCTATCAATGTGCATGAGTTGGCACAAACTGAATCACATCAAAGAAACCTGTGTTTGTGCATATTTATATTTGATTGTGATTTATGTCATTATTGGGCAACTTTAGAAAATTTTTGTAATTCTTATGCTATATATGCAAATTATTCAATAATTGGATATTACTAGCAACAAACCTTTTTCTGTTCTACAATGAAGATTCCAAGGGAATTGCTTCCCTTGATGGCAACACTGTTATTCTTTTACTACTTGTGATATTCGTCTTCCTAACGTAACTCTCAAACAAACACAAACACGAACATAATTCTTGCTTCATTTGTGTTCTCCAAAAGAAAAACCATAACCCACACATACATGACTGCAAACACATGTATACTATGCAGGCATGCATTCAATTTGAATTTGAAGTGAATAAGTTTTAATATTTATCAATTAATCTTCTTAAGGCATGACATGTATACTTCTTGTGATGTGAATAAATTAGGAATAGTACCAATGAGCTTTAACTCAATGGTATTGGAGTTGCTTTTAGGGCTGAAGGTCTCGAGTTTGAGTCTCAGCTGGTGCCAGTCAAACCTAAAAAGAAACAAAAGGAATAGTTTTGGCACTTTAAATGCTTGAACTAGTAAGTGCTAGTGCCTTCTTAACGGGGCATGAGCCCCCAAGGATATCTTCAGGCAAGTAAAGTCTTCTCGGCCCCTTTGGGAAGATCTCCATCCAGACCAATTTAAAATTATTGGATTAATGTGTATGAGCCCAGTTTTAGACTGGTACAGGATGTGCATGCCGTTCCCCTCAGCCTACATGCATATTCATGTCCATGTTTGTAGGTTAAATTCTATGTTGTTATTCACTCTCTCCTAATTGCTGAATTGCTAGGTAGCTGCCGGGGGCACTCACTCTGTAGTGCTTACACGTGAAGGGCATGTATGGACCTGGGGTCAACCATGGCCTCCTGGAGACATGTGAAATTTCCTTGACTTCCAATCCAATTTGCACACACACCTTTCATTCTTATCCACGTTATCATTCTTATGGGATATGATTCTCATAAGGTGGCTCTACCTTTGTCATTCACTTTCTCCTATTATCCGCAGAAAACAGATATCAGTCCCTGTCCGGGTACAAGGCCTTGACAGGGTGAGACTTATTGCAGTTGGAGCATTTCATAACTTGGCCCTTCAGGAAGGTGGAACTTTATGGGCTTGGGGAAATAATGAATATGGACAGCTTGGAACTGGGGACACTCAACCAAGATCACAGCCTATTTCTGTCCAAGGGCTCTCTGGTCTCACTTTGGTTTGTGTTGCACTGTCGAACTCCTTGTTTGATCTATTTTCTTCAATGCAATGAAGCATTGGTGCTTAGCACTATTGATATAACAATTTTTCTTCTCAAGTCTCAACATGCATAACTTAAGGTGCTTTATATCTGGATGAATATCTAGGTTGATATTGCTGCTGGTGGATGGCATTCTACTGCATTAACTGATGATGGGGAGGTGCTTGCACACTTTGACCTTGTTTTGCTAAAGATTTCTGAATCTAGGTGTACTTTTATGCAGGTTTTTATATGGTGTATATGCTTAACATTGCAGGTGTATGGCTGGGGAAGGGGGGAGCATGGAAGGCTGGGATTTGGAGATAATGACAAAAGCAGTAAAATGGTGCCTCAAAGGGTAAATCTTCTAGCAGGGGAAGACGTTATTCAGGTTTGATCATAACATCCATGATCTGACTTTACTTTTGTTAGGTGCACAGTTCTGCAATGAAGTGGGACATATTAATAGAATCCCCAGGTTGTTGAGGGGCTTGTGCAAAGGAGGACAGAAAGGATAACTGATTTAGGTAGTTGTTTCTCTATTGTGTTGATGAATATTAGGTCATCAAATTGATTTTAAAATCATGACCATTTAACAAAATCTGCTAAGGTCAATGTAATTCCAGTTTGCACGTGAACTCTTCATTGTAGTTACGCCCTTGTTATTTCTACCAAATAAGCAGTTGGATCGATGCTCCCATATACTGTGGCTCACAGTTTACACCACAGTTTACATGAGAGTTGGTCTGTTTGTCCAATCATGCTTAGTATGGAAATAGCTCAAAACTTCCGGTCAATACAATCCTTATATTCCTCTTTATTAATCTCCAGTTGTTCTGACAACTCTGATAAAGGGACTTACTCGCAACGATGCAATTTTACTGAGGTGTTTTGGTTAGCCATACTATCCCCATGCTTCCTTTGGACAATATTAGACAGAGTTGATTTATTTGTAATTCAGGTATCTTGTGGTGGGACTCATTCAGTTGCAATGACACGTGATGGACGGATGTTTTCAGTAAGTGAATCTGTCATTTGATGTCACAATTTGGCACAATGAATGAGTGGGTTGGAAATTTGACATTGGCGTTTGCAATAGTTTTAACAACTATATGCAAATATTATTGCTTTACGGCTTGCCTCGTGATCTTGATTTTCTCTTTTTTTCTCTGCTTGGAGACGTTAAATGTCTGTATGCAAATTTTTCCCACGGTAGCAAACAGTTTTCCTTTCTTTATTGATTTTTTTTTGGCAGCATGGTTCCTGTGTATTCTTAGATGTATACAAACATAGATTTGGATACAAAAAATTTACATTTATGAATGATCCTTGGTGGACTGACTGGTTTTGCTGGCAGTTCGGTCGAGGTGACCATGGACGGTTGGGTTATGGGAGAAAGGTGACAACAGGCCAACCAATGGAAGTGCCAATAGACATCCCACCTCCCAAAAATCTCAGCGGAAGTGAAGCTGAGGGACATTGGATTGCTAAACTAGTTGCTTGTGGGGGACGACACACTTTGGCAGTTGTAGAATGGCAAACTGAAAAATCAAAATAGTTAAGCGAAATATTGACATTTATCTATCTGATCTATGTGTGACTGGAGAATTCAATTTCTGGAGATAGATTTATGGATGGATCTCTTAATGTCGCATCCACTTTTCCATACTGAGATGCCTTGACCTTGTTCCAAGGCAAAGCTTTTTCAACTTGGGGAATTTCTGGTTTCTTTTTTCAAACTTGTATTGAACCAATTGATCAAAAGCAATGCTGGATGTTACTTATGGATTCTCCAATGAAGAAAACAAGTTACCAAAAGTGTGTTTTACCCGAGATGTCTGGGCTTTCAACTGACTTGCCAGCGAACCGAGATATCTTGACCTGAATTTTTAGCTCACTTCCTTATACTCACTCCTCCTGATCAGCCGACCATCGACAGGCTCGAGCCTCTCACAGATGAGCTCATCTGCCAGAACTGTGGTAATTGGGTCCGTAGCTGCTACTGAACGTCCCAGCATGGAGAAGCCCCAGATACATAAACTGACTTATGAGTGATATTATGATCAGTGCCTCCAACGTTAGCTGCAAATTATCAGTGTCATAATGTCATTGCTCAATAGTGATTTGTAAGTGCATGGGTTTTGGGTAGAAAATCCAGGAATTCCTTTGGAATTGGTTAGCGGATCAACAGGGCATCGGAAAAATTGAGCCATAAATCAGCCATGATTCCAATTTATTAGCACTTACCAAGCGTTTCCCTGTGTGCCCTCCTAATATTATCTCCTTGCAGACGAGTCTGTTGAAAGAAATTCAACCAGATGAGATTCAAGGATTAGTGTGTGTATGTGTGTGTGTATGAGAGAGAGAGAGGGATTTTCCAGGCACATAAGATGTGGCATGGTAGCAGACAGTGTTCGCGACAGAAAACTCTACTGTGGAGAGCAATATTCCAGGACTTGTATCCGAAATTAAAAGTATGGGTCTGGGAAGAGGATAATGAAGTGTAATTACCCAAACTGTCACTCCTCCAAGCACGAAGATGCATGAGACCAGCTATCATTGAGCTAGCAACGGTCACCCCAGCAATCAATGCAAATACCAACATAAGTTTGTTGCTGGATTCCCACCCAAATCTGTGGATACAGAAAGGGAAAAACACTTTAAAAGTAACAAAATCAAACTGGCTCGTCCTGTGCATAAAAATCTTCAAGAGAAAAACCTTAAAATCCTGAGAGAGTAAGAGAGACTTAGCGAGGGTGATTCTGTTCCCCATTGATGTATTTATCAAGAGACCAACCAGATAGCCCAAGTATGATCAAATCAATGACCAAGTTCCCTGCTAAAACCGGGCCTATTGAGCCTCCAGTTCTCCTATCACCCTGCCCTTCTGCCATAAACATTAATCAAGGCTCAACCAGTCAAGCTTCGGTTGAATCAAGCAACAAGGATCAAAACAAAGACGCAGATACAGACAGACTGGTTTATGGCGTTAAGGGCGTCTTTGGTAACCTAAGTTTTGAACAAACAGATGTGCCTGGTGGTGGTGGCGGCGGCGGCACCTTTTTCACAGCGATAAATTAGCTTTATCCATTAACAATTTAACTGCCTGTAAAATATTTCCGGTGTCATCCCATTTCCGGACTGACAAGGTGGCGTCACTGTGTTCTTTATGTTTAAACTTGTACTCGTCTTTACCATTTTCTGCGCCAATTCACCGGGACATCTGCCTTGACACTTGTTGCAGATCGGGAACTGAACGAGTGAACGTTGACACATGTAACACATGCAGGAGTCCATCAGGGCCCAATCCCAAGGCCTGAAGCCCACCCGCCATAAACAATGGGCAACCCACAGGGTTTCAATCTGCTCTTCGCAACTCCGGTTTAAAAAAATAAACAAAAAAAATAGGTCACAAATCGTTTGTGGGTCGAATTGGAATTTGCTGACAAGCTTCCACGTACAAGACGCTGTCTAAAACAAAGCTAAACCAAAATGACGCCATTACAAGGATCTTTTATTCAATATATACACGTTGAATTTTGCAGTCTCCAACTGTACTATTGCCACCAGGCATATTCAACAGAATCTAAAACCACTAGGCAGAGTGTTGCATCCTGCCTTCACAAAATCCTCATCAGCCATTATTGTGTCAAAGGGAGGTTCAACCAGGAAAAGTAAAGAGCCCAAAACAAGCATGAAGATGGTGAATACTATAAGCGATTTACAAGGGTCAGTATATCGTCTAACAAGTGCAAGTCCTTCATCTCGGCCAGTTCTTGGAGGTGCACCATCCAATTGCAAAGTTGGGCATGTGAAAAAGCCATAAACGATGCCAGTGATAGCTGCCCCCAAATGAGTCCTATGGAAACTCGAAAGTAAACTTCATTGTTGAAGAAATTCCAGCAAAATTAATGTCTCTCTTTACAAGCTTTGAAACAGAAATCCTACCAGTCATCAATAGGGCCAAAGTTGCTTAATATGCAGCTCAGTGCAGTTATGACCACTGCCTTCTGAAACATATGCTCAGAGACATCTTTTGCAATTACAACTTTATTCTGAATTTGGTAAGTGAGCCAAGCTCCAATTATAGCGAATACCGGTCCCTGCATGCACTATGACTTAGACTACACAAGAAAAAGGATCAAGTAGAACATTATTTTTGACTCCACTGGAATACAACCACAACTTATCAGACCTTCGGGGAAAAACTCCACTGGAATACAACCACAACTTATCAGACCTTCGGGGAAAAAACTTTATCAGTATGTCTAGTAAATGATTCACACAGCACATATTTCATTCAAGAAACACATATAGCAAGAAAGGATAGATGAACTGGGTAATGCAATCAATATTTAACCATGCTGCTACTCTGCTCAGTCTTCCCTTATAAGATGGTTGGAACTTTGTTAAGACATATCTTCAAATAACTGTTTTCAGTTCATATTGGGATGTTTTCTGGTTGAGAGTCAGCGAGAGGAATATCAATTATAGGACTGAGATTGTGGTAGGTGACATGTTGAGACATCCATTAACAGATGTCAGACTTGACCTTAGAATAAAATTTTAGCTGGACACTGGTGATGCAGCCAATGCAAGTAACATGTGCATGACTGAAAGAAAAATAAGGTGCAATGCTCCTTACAGTTCCACCAACAGTTGGCTCTGGCGTGTGAAGATAGCTTGTCAGGTTGCCAGAGATTCCTCCAAGCATGTAGATCAAGAAAAATGTAAATGAACCATAAGTGCGGCAAACCTGGGGTCCAAAAGTAAGAAGCGACCAACATCCAAGGGCCACATGAAGAGCTCCAGAGTGCTGCATAAATCAGTTGTCTCTCAGAGATGGCATCTTTATGGAATGTCACAGTTGAAAACAAAAAATCATCAGTTCAGAAAGCAGATTGGAAACTTCGCAGAATCAAACTCATCAATGACCCGAATGACATGCAAAACAACAAACTTTCCATTAGGTCATTCACTGAGGCATTCATTGCATATAATGATGGTTAATAGTTGGCAATTACTACACAGAAATTATAACAAATCTCAATTTCTGCGGATGGAATTGAAAATTGTGGTTATTGATGAGCAAAACTTTTCCCAATTTTGACAATTGATTACTTGTTAATCAAGGAGATTGAATAAAAAAATGGCAACAGAATGGGAACACGAACCCAGTTGTCAATCTTGTACCAGAAACATAGGGGTGACTAGTCTCCACCATTCTCCAACCAGGATCAAATCATTTATCTTTGCTCCATACACCAGTGGGAGTGAAAAGAGCTCAAATTGAGAATTCCTAACTGGACTAGCTATTTCAAACAGGAAAACAGCAATGTTTATAGAAGCCAATATGCCTCTGCATCCAAAATTAAGAGAGCTGGCATTAGGCCCCATAATATGTGATAGCCACAGCTACAGCAGAAGGTAAATGATTTTTTATTTTATTTTATTTCATTTTTTGGGAGAGGAGCTGTTGGCTTGCATCAATGCAGGACATAACTTACACAAAGTAGAGGTCAGAGGTTTCATCGTATTGCTTTAAGGATTCATTCTGCTCTGAATAACTATCAACATTGTTATTTCTAACCTCTGAAATACTTTTCAGATTCCCCTCACCATCTAATCTGAGACCTTTGCTTCCTGAGAATGGTTTTGCAACCAGATTTTCTTCTCTGAAATCACCAGAAAAATTTTCCTTGTTTGATCCTGAAGGCCAAAAAAAGAGGATAATCCACAGAAACATTTTGCAAGCACCACTTGCAGGAGAAAGGTGATGCATCGATCCAAAGATGTAAAAGGGGACTGGATCGTGCTGATGAGTTGTACAAATTTGATGTAAATATACAGAGCAAAAAGGGTTCCTTTTCTTTTCAAAATTTGATACTGCACAATCTGCAGCAATATGCCCAATTATTAATATGTCAATGAAGATCCATGAACAATGCCCTATGGACATTACAATTATTCACATGGGTACCATCTTTCTAGAATGCATGCATGCAAAAACTTTCTATACAAGCCACCGTGCTTACAAAAAGGCTGATACCATGAATAGTTGGGAAACAATATCCTACCTCCGGTAAGTTTGCTAAGATAAGCATTTAGAGATTCCAGCTCCTCCCTTGTATTGATTTGCTCAATTTTATTGACTATCTCCTGTGTCTTCTTGCGAGAATCTGATGAGGGCCGATTTGCTTGGCCCTGGAGTTTTCTGAGGTAAGATTCCAATAATCTCAGTTGCTCCTCAGTATTACCTGAGTTTGAGGCATACCATGTATTGCATAAATCATTACTTTTCGTTGTGGCATTCGCCCGTCCTCTGGAATTTGTTTTACTCCAAATAGCAGCAGTACCAGACAAAGCTTGCCATCTCTTGGATGCTATCACTGGAATCAAAAGGAGGGACTTCGACCCTGCCCGGAAGGCTGAGCAGTCACAAGTCACACAAGTATCACGGGGTCTTATAGCATTTTGAGTTGAGAGACTATAGTCTTTATAAGGAATCTTGCAGCATATTGGAAATGCAGCCATGTAAACCTGAAACTACATGTCATCAGCATTCCAGAAGTGTCAATCCACAGTCCTGGGAATATGGCTATAATCAATCATGTTGGTAGGTTCAGAACAAATGAGCAAATATAGATTTGTCAGCCCCTTGAGTCAACCACTGATTGCAATAGTGAAATTTTTTGTTGTAGTAATGATGCCCAGGTATTCACTTCACTACTTTGATTAGGATCAGCAGCAAAACCATACAGACTATTCTACATACGTTCCCCACGTGCATATTACAGCCTTAAACAACAGACTTTCATCTGAGAACAGGATTGAACTCAAAGGAAAATAATTTGAATTGTTAGATGCTAACAAGCATTATTTATAATTTTATATAGCTAGACGTTATTAATTGCACATTGCTTGCAAACCATACATGCCTATCCTAGTTGCTTGAGACTAACTTATTTTCACAAAATTCAAGTAAGTTGAGAAGCCACCAAACGGGTATTATTTGTGCAGCTTTAACAAAACGGTCCTGTATTTCATGAACATGACAAGATAGTTAATTTTGTAAGTAACAGAGGCTACGCTACTTGTACCTTCTTATCTTACTAAGCCCAAAACAACATGAGCCATTTGTCTCGTTCATGTCATGCGAAACAAAAGATTCACAAAGATGTGCATGAAAAAGACTTCCGGGTTCTTTGTTGTCTTGCTTGCCATCATTGTTACCAATTCCAACAGGGATACGTATGTATAACATACATACATACATACATAGAGCAGGTTCACTCGTTCGTTCAACAGAACTTCGTGAGAAAAAGAATCAATCGTCTATACAAAATGATACGCAGAGTGTGGGCACGTACAGTTAACATACCGTTAAAGCATGCAAGAACTATCCCAGAACAGAAGTACTGAGCTTCGAAGCCATTGTCGATGATTTGTTGTTTTTGAATGCAACTGTGGGATTGAAATGAGAGGGAGCGAAATCCAAGGAATTTTTGCCTTATCGTTGTTCCCCCACTGGGGTACTGCCACCTGTGGATTGCCAAAAACCACCAGCTCGAATCCACCTCTACCTTTCGGATTCGAGCTGGTCCACTCAGATTGGCATTGATTTGGAATTTCAAACCACGTCGTATCATATTTTTCTTCACATTAAAAAAAAAAAAAAAAGTGCGTATCTGTTCATATGCGGTAGTTACAGTTAAAATATTTAAATTCAGATTAATAAAAAAAAAAAGAGTACATATATATTATATTATTAATCAAATTATCAACAATTCTTCGTTTATATTTTTGAGCTATCTAAAACCACACAACCAATGTTATGAACATTGTTAATATAAACCTTTGAATACATTGATTTGTTTGTTGACGATTCCTTTTCTTTTCTTGGTATGCAATTTTTTAATTAAAATTTTTATCATGTCATGAATTCTATATAATAAAAATAATTTTTTTCATCTCATAAATTGCACCATTTTATTCTTACAATAATAATAATTTAAAAATAAAAACGTAAACTCTTAACCATTAAAAACAAAATAGGAAAATGCATTTGAAGTTTCTTGAACATAGACAATCACACGTCCACAGTAAATTAAAAGCCCACCAAGCGCGCTTTATCCGACTAGTCTAGCCCTATCAATCTTTCTTAGCATCCTTGAAAATTAAGAAGAAAAGATGATTCTTCTTTCTGGGTTTGTGCTTGTGATCTCTCTGCCTTTCCCTCATCCATGACAAGCACAAGCACCCACCTTGGCTGCGCCACCTCCACATTTGCTGATCATCGTCTTGTTTCTTGCCCTCCTCTTTATTTCCTTCTCTTTTAGTCGTTTCTTCTTTCCCAGTTGTTTCTTTCTCCTCAACCTGCAACTTGACCGGCATGCACATCATTCCCTGGCGGGTTTATGGTTTTGCATTCTAATCATTCCTAACTTAACAAAATGCTTAGGTCACTTCACTGATCACTTTGTTTTTATAAATGTCCGCCAATTTATAAATTGAAACTCACCCCGTCCCCCCCCCCCCAAAAAAAGAAAAAACCCTACAAAAATAATCTATTGTACTGTTTGAAAGCAAGTACGAGTTATCAAAGTAACAGAGAAAAAAAAAACTCTCAAATTGAAAATAAAAAATAATAATAATAAATAATATATAAATGATAAAAATTTATAACCTAATATTTTAAAATTTTACGTAGAAAATAATCTAAAAAGCCAACGATTTAATTTTGAGCAAGTTTATATCACATTTATGTCTCATATTGAGAAACTCATATTTAAGAGTATGTTGAGAGAGTGTATTGAAAACCAACTCTTATATTAAAAATGAAAATAAATAAATAAATAAGTGACCTGTAAGTAATAAAAATTTATAATCTAATATTTTAAAATTTCAAAAAAATAATATAAAAGACTCAATAAATATTACTTACTTTTATACCCAAGGAATTGCTCTAGCCATATAATGGGTCAAGTCTGCACAATTTCCGCTCAACAACATGTACAAGTTTGTGCATGCAAACTCGTGCATCAATTATACCCAAAAACAAAAAAAATTATACAGCAGACTTTAACCTAAAAAAATAACAATAATGAAAATAAAAAATACAGTAGACTATCCTTTAATTTACTCAAATAATGTTGTGCTACGTTCAAAATATTACATTTACTCCAACTTTTTGATACATTCAAGAAATCATACCGTTTAATCCAAACTAACTGTTTTTGATATTTATAGGGTAGGGTATTCTTTCGGATGTTGTTCACATGAATTTGTACTAAACTAGTTACAATTTGGCATTTTAATTCTAAGTTGCAGATTTTTCCTTTCAAGATTTGACATGTCCGTGTCATAAATAAACGGGAGAGGCTTTCAAATTGTAACATTTTGCGTTTAGGACAACAGATTTTTGGTAGTTTGTTCACCTCTAACATAAAAAAATATGAAACCTAAGTATAGTTAATGAAAACTACATGCATGACAACATCATACGTGGTACGACTAGCTCAGATACGCACCCGAACCCACTTCCAAACTTAAGGTTATTGCCACAATGAATAGATAATAGTGTTTAGTCTTGTCCCGACAGCAGTTTCTTTAAACAGTCAAATCAATTAAGATGGTTGAAGACTCTATGCTATTGTCAATTCGAGACATAAATACTCAGGCATAACATTACCTCGCTGGCCTTTTTGAAAGTTTATGAGTGCATCACTTTAAATTGAGGTGGCATCACCAACGAAAAATATAGGCCACCATTAACGTAACTTTTGCTGATCCCCTCGCAATTATAACACACCACAACACAGTACCTCAAGATTGCAAAGACTATATAGACTCGTCACATGTTCCTCCGCATGACGGTACAAAGCTCACTATAACTATGTAACTTCAGTATCAAGTGGGGTGTGTCTCCGGTCCACCGCAAGTGGACAGGGCAATGATGCATCTTGCATAATGCCCCTATATCATAATTTTTAGATAAGCCCTGGAACACATGCCATTTTCAATGATAACACAAAAGAAAGCAATTTGAAACAAAGAAGAACGATTGAGGCATCTTCAGCGGCACCAAATAAAACAAAGGAAAGAAGAGAATACATCAATGATTCAAGAAACACAGAAAGGGAGAGGAAAAGCTGATGGACTTGCTCGAATTGCTTAATTTTTCCAATTCCTTTGAACTCCCAAAGACGGTAATACCTTGAATCTGCTCTTTGCTTGAGAGGAAACGTTTGTTGTGGCCAAAAATATTTCTGAAAATTGCAGATAAATTTAACTGTTTGTGTTCAATAAATTGGCCAGTTGGGGTGAACCGAGGAGGACATTAAGGGCAGGCATCTATAGCCAGCTGTCCACATTGGGCCACGTGTCTCCATGCATGAACTTTAGAGGGCAAATTATCACATATTAGGTCCCCACAATGATTAGCACACACTTTGAATTATCTGTGCAACTTAACTTACAACTTTTGCTTCTTTTGGAGCGTATGCATCTGCGCTCTTGGACATATGCCCACCCCAAGAAAAGGGACCAATTGAACCATTACCAAGTCCTCAATCTTACAAGGGCTGGCACAATCTAATTGTCTCATATAGTTTAGAGAATCCCAATTTTCCTATCTCGACAGACATGCAATTGGGCCATTGGAAAATAAATACGGAAGAGAGAGAGAGAGAGAGAGGGAGGGAAAATTAAAAACGAAAATTTTCCCTCCTTTTGGGTTGGACCTTAGGGAGAAGAGAGGGGAAACTAAAAGATTTAGAAAAGTAGCGGACCACGTTCATATGACTTGGTAGCCTAGTGGAACATTGACAAGGAGATCACTCAAGTTTGTGATGCCCCAAATCTTCCCTTCGAAACAGGCAAGTTGAAAAGACATCCTTTGACAATGCATGAGTGCAACTGGAAATTACTGAAGGGAACCGTACCTTGTCTTCAGCTTTCAGCCTTGCATTATTGGAATTGGGTGAATCTCCACCTTCTGTTTCACATCTCTTTAATGCCTTCTCCATAATTGAAGGCGTTGAAGCTGGGCTAACACTATTAGAGCTAAGTTCAACCGGTGTGCTTTGAGTCCCTACATCCCTAGTCATCCCTTCCATTTTGTTCTCTGTTTTTATAAAACAAAGCCTTAAACATACAACTATTTTTTCCAGTGCATTAAAAAAACAGAACCGACACAAGAGAAATTAAGTGACTTTGAGTACCACCTTGAATGGGAAAATGAGCCATATGATCTTGTTTTGTACTAGCCAAAGCAGGCCTTGTATGGACTTGTGGCCTGTTATGGGAAGAGTAAACAAGAGGTGAAGATAATGTAATTCTAGTAGTTAAGCTGCGAAACGATTTCCCCGCTAGCATTTTCGCCGATAAGCATTCCATTGGCACTCTTCCTGAATGTGGGTTGCATATGTACTTCTCTGCTTCATTCCACTTTGAATTTAAGGCAAACCTATCTGGCGACAAGCACTCCCAGCTGTTACACACTGACCTTGATTGCAATGCTGCATTAACGAAAATGAATAAACAACCAGTGGCTAATTTCAATGATGGAATTAAAAGTTTTAATCTTCTGGGTGGCAGCTAAGTTTGAAGGTTTACCTTTCAGAGCAGTGGTGAAAGAGTACGTTGCTGGATCAATCTCTTCTGCAAGTAATTCGAGACAGAACTTTAGTTCAGCATGGAAAGAGATGATTAAAATAACAAAGGAACATGGAAACAGATTTAAAAAAAAAAAGAAAGAAAGAAAGAAAGAAAAGTACCTCCTAAAGTGTAGCCAGGAGAAGAGGCAGTGCTAGAAATGATGACATTTGATCTAAAAGGCCTCCCGTCCTCTCTAAATCTTCTGATATGTGAAGAAGCTAAAAACCTTCTTGATTTGTCGTTCTCGCGGCTCATTTGAGCCCTCAAGGCCCACTCTCTCACACTCAACTCTTGCTCCTCTCGCCGTCGAGAACCACTTGGGGACCGTTCCATCGCTGAAGTTTATGAAAATGAGTTACGGGGTTTATATATATAAATATATATATTATAATAATAATAAATGATGTCTCGAATTGGCTAGCTCTGTTCTGGCTTCTCAACCTGCTACTACAGTTTCTTTTATAGGCGTGTAAAAATGTCGTAGTTTTACTTCTTGTCACGTCTGCGGGTGATGCCAACAAGGCAGCAGCAACATTTTAGCCTGAATATCTGAGACTCCTAGTTCTATACCAGTCTGCCACTTTAGCTTGGATTGGAAAGATTCTTTGAGTACATTCAGTCCACTAACCTTCGGCCGCATGGCCTAAGCCTATAAGCTTATTCAACCGGACTCATGAATATATTTTCCCGAAACGTTACATACATAGATTCGGCTTCATACATAATTACATTTAGCATGTGAATCCAGACTTTTTGCTGCATACAGTATTTTGTTTTG
The DNA here is from genome assembly GCA_020883675.1 of Bruguiera gymnorhiza. Lineage (NCBI taxonomy): Eukaryota > Viridiplantae > Streptophyta > Magnoliopsida > Malpighiales > Rhizophoraceae > Bruguiera > Bruguiera gymnorhiza. The sequence continues at coordinate 5,593,522 of JAIRCJ010001060.1, forward strand.
CCACTAAAGGGTTAAAAGTCCCTCGTAAGTATTAATTGCGGGAAATTCAAATCCCTCGCGAATCATCACTACGTGGTAATGAAATTGTTTATGCTGCATACGATATATGACATTTGCAGAACCGTACATACATTCTTGTCTCATGTTAGAATAACCCTAGGAAAATTTAACTAAAAATGTTGAAATAAAAAAATAAAAAAAGGCCATTTCCCGTGTCTCAAGGCACGGAAGAGCTGGAGTGCCTCAGGCCATTGGTTTGTTTTCAAAGCTGGGTTGTTTTGTTCGGATGCCGGCAGCAAAAGGGCAGAGAGGAAGTGAGGCCCAATGAGGATTATTAGCCTCTGTGGTTCTGCCCAAGGTTGTGCATGTGAAGGTCCACGTGCAGGTGCATGTCCCGTGCTTGTCATCATCATCCTGAAAATGAGTGAAAGCTGCGGGTCTTGATATCGGGGTTGCATGTGGGGTCCCCTCTCCCTGGGCTCATCATAGCCATCGGTTGTTTTGTCTGATGATGTGCAAGAAATGCAAGTTTCACTGTTAGGGATGATAAACATGTTTTTATCCAAGCTTATAATCAGTGTCAGGCCTGATACAAGGTTCATTTAATCTGCCGCGGGAACAAGCTAGCACAAAAAACATGTTATGATCCAGCCCAAGTAAGCCCAGCCCGCATGGAAACGAATATGTTTTAGGCTGAGCTTTGCATTCAAATTCCGGTTAAATAACCGCCTAGTCCAACCAGTAAATCCAAATTTTTTTAGGTGGGTCATGAGGCAGAAGCATGATCCCAAATTTAAGGGAATAGAAAGCTCACAAGAGGTTTGCATATATGCTAACATCTTGGTTACCGTTCAACGATCTCGTAAAACTCTAACCCCATCCTCCTCCCTAAGAATCGAGAAACTAAAAGATACGCTGACAGACCAACTGGCGCGCAGCACGCAGTCACAGCTTACCCAATCAGCTTGATCACGTCACTATCGCCTTCATCAACTTGCTTTACCGCAAACACCCAATCTTTCTTGCTTGAAACAGAATGGATCGCCAAGAAATTAAACCCATTACTGACACGAACCAAAGCACCCAACTTTGAACCAAAAACCCAAGACACTTTTGATTGCAAACAATTCGAGGCTTTGTGAAAAGGATTGTTTCTTTTAGAGGATATAGGACCCGCAGGGAATCTGGGACCCATCCATATGTGGGCCAGCAGCAAGCAAGAGAAAAATTGGAGTCAGGGTTTTGATTGTTTTGGAAGAGAAGAGAGGTGGGGAAGAGGAGAGAGAAGGGAATGGGCTTTGGGGTTTGTTTGGGAGAGAGGAAAGTGAGGAGGGAAAGTAAAAGGAAGGAAGGAAGGAAGGAGGGTCTGGGTTTTTTCTTTTTGGAGAAATGTTTTTCTATCAAACGATATTGGGTAATGCAATTTGAGGTCAAAAACTGGCTCTGAAATGAATAGGTACTTTCCGGTTCCACGCGTAGTCGTTTATTAACCACCACATGTCGAGATTTTTTTTTTTTAAAAGGAAAATTTAAATAAAAAAGAGAAAATTCAAATTGTATTTTTTAGCATAAAAACAAAAGTATATATAACTATTAAGTCACTAATTATTGTTACGGGTTATTATTTAAATTTTTATAAGTAAAACATTATTAAATTTAATAAATTTATTTTACAAATTTTAACATTAATAAATTTAAAATTTCTTATATTAAACTTCTAATACCTGATTTTATTGATTTTGTCAATATAAACATCATTCATTTGCAAGAATTTAATTTTAAATTAATACGAAAAAAAACAATTAAAAAATTATGTTCGGTAAATTCAAATTGTATCTTATACTTTGCGAACTGCATTTGTATATTATAGTCCATCCAATATTCGCATTAATTTTGTTTAATTTAAAACAAGAAACAAAAGAAATCAAGTCAACTTCTTAAAAAAAAAAAAAAGTCATTTGCAAATATCTAAATCCAAAATCTAGACCTGACCCGACCGCCGAACAATATAAGAATTGCGAATGGGGGACTTGTAATCTGAAGTCTGTTGATGCGAGTCCTTTCCCAGGGCGGCGAAGAGACGAAGCTCCGAGCTAGCGGGGGCGGGCCCACACAGTTAGACGCATTGCGCTTCCAGAGTAGCCAACACGTGTCTTACCCAATGCACGCTTACAGTTGGGAGTACTTGTGTTTTAGTCGTGTCCTGTAATTAATTTGCTAGACAACATTCCAAATATTAATCTCAGATTGAGTGTCTTGAGGTTTAGGAGGGAGCATAGGATTATAAAACGTAAAACAGCCAATTCGGTCCACTTTCATTAACGATTCAACTAATAGAAGAATCAAAATAAAAGCACCATGAGATTATTAATTTTCTTATGGCTAAGGTTCCCTCTCGTGTCTCACGCCATAACGTTGTGCAACTGTAAGCTAACTCAAGTTCATCCGAACCCCAAAAGGACAATTAATCGCTAATCGGTGAAATTAGCAACAACGGCATGTGGCTCGCAAGCCTTGGCCGCCGGCATCGGCTCAACAGAAGGGTGGGGCTCAACCGGCTTCTTCGTAAGCTCCTCCGGCAAGTCCTTAATGCCTCGCAAGTAGAAAGTGTAGAAGAGCTTGAAAGGGTACACGAGTTGCTGCAGCTTAACCTGACCAGACACTCCTTCAAATATGCCCGACCCGCCCGTCACAGCAAGGTACGTGTCCTCGTAGGTCAAGTATGCGCCTTGCACAGCAATGTGACCATAGCCACCGAAATGAAAGCTATATATCGCTTCAAAGCGATCGCCCTTTTTTTCTGGCTTGTTTTGGATCAGGATGCATATTCCTGCGGTTACTCCAATTCGCTTCTGCAGGTCTCCGCTGTAAACCTGAACAAATAATAATGGTAATTGCCAAGTTAAATTTTGCCTGCCAAAAGAATAGGAGATGAAATATTATACAACAACAGAAACAAGAGCTTGGAGAGCACAAAGAAATCGAATTTAATTTTGCAATTATTCTTGAAATATGATGCAAAATTAAATCCGCTTGTGTTATATTTGGCTTTTAATGGACATGGACCTTCTGATCAAAGAGATGTTCCCATGTGGTATTGAATAATTGTCCAAGCCAATGAGGCATCCACTTTGTTAGGTATGCTCTCAGACCCACACCACCCTTTTTAACTCATCAATTCCTCAGATTGTGGGCCAAAATGAGGGCAACTGGCTCAACCAAACATTATCGAGGCAAGAAAGTCGTATAGTAAAGGTTCTTATAAATGTATGTTACATCTCGGAAAATACTGGACTGCTTAACATGAGATCCGATTGTACGGTTATAATTAGAGCCCCATTAGTAAGGGAAGCGCAATTCTTTCGTGTAGTTGATTAACATTAGTTGAATAAAAACAAAATACTTTTCCGAAGAAATGATGTTCAGTCTTTTCTGCTCCAAAGAATTTTCCTGGAAAAAGAAGTCAGCAGTGATTTTATGGAAAGAGTTAGGTATATGGCGAACTTTGGAATATTAAATTCACTTTTATCAGAGGGTGGATATCAACTTCTCTGGATCAGACCTCAGAATTGTAAGACGTGCTAGATTTTCTCGGGAAACAAACAAAAATCGAAGAAGAAAAAGCCCCCGGGTGATGAAAAACTTACTTTGTTACTGAAAGGCACGAGATCGCCGAGAGAATTAACAGGTTTCTGGCTCAACTGGAGAACAGCAGGGCTTCCACGATCTCTCTCGTTGATCTCATACACACACAGCTCTTGAACTTTGGCTGAAAAAAATTCAACAAACGCACACACACACACACACACACACAAAAAAAAAAAAAAAACTGGGTCACTACATTATCGCCCCAATAATTCCTTCTATAATCTTTTTAACGTGAAAAACAGGTAGATCACTAACTGGGTCTTGAGGCATCATCAGATGGAGTGGCTTGGCTTCTGCAAGAAAAAGATCTTTTGGTTACAGAGAAGATGTCAAAGCTCGAACCTTTTGATGAAAAGCTTGGTAATCGAGTGAGTAACGACGGGTTTGTGAGCTTGAAAGGCAATACTGTTTGGGTGGGTACAGTAGCACTCTTTGATCTTGCAGGGCCGACCACCTTCACAGGAGAAGAGGCGGTTCTCAGAGCAGAGCTTGAAAGAGCCATTTTCTTGGTCGCTGTTGTCGTTTCTCTCCGGCTGTTTGGACCGGTAGAAAGTGAGGGAACTAGTCAGAGAGTGAGTGGACAGAAGTGGTCCAAATGGTTGTTTAAATAGAGTAGCACACAGACGCTATGTAACTCTGTGTGCGTGCGAGCGCGTGGTGAGTGACCGCACTCGGCGCGTGTAAAGTCAACAGTCGCTGTGCACTGTGTGTGTGTTTTTATTTTATTTTTTTATTACAAAATTAATTTCAATTTTAAGAGATTGTATCAAGTAATAAATATTTTATAAAAATATCAGTGTATATTTAATTAAAAAATATTTATTATTATTATTATTATTATATATTTAATTTAAATATTATATTTTTTAAAAATTAATTCTTTATTATTATTAATTAAAATTATTTATAAATAAATATCAAGTATCTTTTACTGAATATTTATTATCATAATTTTCAAATTAATCTAAACCGTCAATTTGTCTCTTCCAAATTACCAAGTTAATTAGAGGCCATAAAAAGAGCTCCAAAATTCCATAGTTACCGAGTTTGTTAATCTAGTGTTATATAAATTCATTTAATTATATTTTCCTGTGGTCTCACAGGAGACTACAACATCTATAAAGTCAAATTCACCCCGCCATGCTCTATCAATGTGTAATGCAATTGATCCTATTACAAGCGAGTTCCAACCAATGCATTTCTCCCTCTAATAATCTTTGCGCGTGTTATGCGCCCCTCTACATTCGAGTTCTTCAAAATTATATCAACTAATTTTCTTACTTTTATTTATTTTATAGAATCTACATGATAGTATCATTTACTCTACCTACGAGTATTAAATGCAAATTTATTGCAGCATTTACGTTATGCATGAATATTAAATGCACAATGAGTTAATATTATGATATTTTTAAAATAACATAATGATAATTCGTTTACGTAAAAAGCAAAATGCTTTGATTGTGTCGTTAACATATTAGTCTTCTTAAAAATAGACATATTATTTTTCTCTACCACGTAAATAATTTTACTATTTGTGATTGTTTTTTTTTTTCTTATATTGTTAAAGAGATGAATAAAGACCAACGGAGTCACTACTTCAAATAGAAGGAAACTAAGATGGGTGAAGGTTTTTTTTTTTTTTTTTTTTTTTGGGGTTTCATATACGATAGTTTTGGAAGTGCAAGTGTTGAAAGAACTGTCAATATATGGTAACTTGAATGGTCTAAACAAATACGATAATTGCCTAACAGTATAAAATCAGTTTAATACTTCAATACAATCTTAAGAGGTGCATACCCATACAAAAATATATTGACTGATATTTGACATTATTTTTAATTCCATCCGAATTTTTGTTTATGGTGCAACGGAGCAAAAAATAAAAATAAAAATAAAAAAACAAATAAGAAAACTTATAACCCGAGGAAGACAGCACCCTGTCTGTTGCCATCTAAGGAAGACAGCACCTCACCATTAGTCAACTTAAACGAGGAAGTTTGCACAGGAATTCTCTTCTAAGAGTGGACACATAATTCCATCCAAATTATGAATTAAACTAATTATTGCGTAGCTAAACTTTTAGTATTGAGTGTATTCTATAGCTAATTTTCATTTTGTCAATTAGTAGGTCTATTGAATAATTAATGATTTACACAACACAAAATAATTATCCCCCCCCTTTTTTTTTAATAAATTTCACATCTACTCTTCGAAAATTCAAACCTAAAACTTTTGTAAGCTAGAAGATAACCGCAAGAGGGCGTTCTATGATAAGAACGGTGAAATTACGGTGAATATTACGATATCGTCTTAAATAGAAGCATGTCGAGAACGTGTAGAAAACATAAATGGACGAACCCTCCAGATTCACGTATCCGACAATGGCCGAAGTTCACTTTTCAAAAGACGAGAAATGCTTACCCCTAAGCCCACTACCAGGCAAACAAAATGATAATGCGGACCAACTTTTAACACTAGTGATTTATTTATTGAGTAGTGATTTCCGAGGAGGGGGTTCAATATTTTATATAGATTAGAAAGATTGTTAGAAATTTAGAGAAATTTTTAAAGATTTAGTTTTTGAATATAATTTCCCTTTTTCTCTTGTTTTTGCACTTTTTTCTTTTTAAATAGATATTTTCTTAATTATTATTATTATTTTTTTTTTTTTGCGCATAGCAATTGATTCCTCTTCTTACTATTCTAATTATCACATTGTTAACAGTATTACACCTCTAAAACTCTCACGTTGTGCTAAAAAGAAGACTTGGAATGGCTTATATCACCAAGTACGTCATGTTTTAAAACTCTTTAAAGAAACTTTTACCGATCGTGTTTACAAACTTGTAAGAGTATTATATTCTACCAATAATCGTAAGTTATGAATCTTCAAAACGCCAGGGCAGGCGCATTCGTGGTTTGGTAAAGTAACTGGAAATTGTTTGTCCCTTTTGAATTGGCCTAATAGCCTAACGAGGCTGGCACAGAAACGCCGTGCAGAATTGGTGACGGCTTCTTCTGGAGCCGAATCTCATATCCCATAATCCCATTTAATAAGACAACTGAGGCTAACATGGTTCCCATATTCCATTCAATTTCAATATTTATAACGAGCAAATAGAAAACATAAGAAATCAGGGAGCATATTGCATCAATGGAGTTATAAACAGGAGATTACGTGTGATACATTTGGCATGAAGAATCGGTCAGCAAATTGATAGAAATATCAGTATTCAAACATGTGGGCTTCCTTCAGATTTAATTTGGTCCCCTTAAAGTGCATTTGCGCAAAATTCTGTAGATTGGGCTAACACTGGGCCACAAAAATCGAACCAAACCAGTAAGTCCGTTATTGTGGGTTTACATGACCTGACCCTTAATTCCACGCTAGTAGTACTGGTCCTCTCGATCTGGGTCCGTCGATTTTTGGCGTTGCTAGACTCAAAGTCTTAAACGGGATGAAAAGGCCCTTGAAGCTACAATTTGAATTGTTGTTGGGCATTGGCAGCTTCGATGATTGAACAAGGTGAAGTACACCAGTTTAAATTCCTTATCATCCGTTTTTTTTTTTTTTCTAGGGAATGAGCAACGCTGATTTTTGAGAACTGAAAAAGGAATACCGCGACATTTCCATTATAAGCAAAGGATGATGCTTTACTACAAAAGAGGAATCATTTATATTAAATAAAAGAAAAGGGCATGTTTTCAAATGCCTGCCCTTTCAATTTAATTCTTCTCATTGCAGCATTTGTAATTTTCTTTTCTACTGTTTTATGCCCCACGAGAGATTTTTCTTGGGGCTTTTTTTCTTTTTTTTCAAAATTTTGCCTCTAAATGGTTTTTTTTTTTATTATTGACATATACATCTCCTTTTCGCTTTATTGGATAACAATCAAACCATGAGTGATGAGTGGTGAATTCACAATATAAGATACTTATTTTATATAATTACATCTCTCTGTTAAAAAAAAAAAAAAAACTTACATCCTTTATTTTGAATCCAATGCTTTGATCATGGATGTTTTGACTTTTTATTTTTTGAAGTGAGGGATATCTTATTTATAAAGTAAAGGTTCGTACCTGGGACCCTTCCCGCAGTTCCACAACATAAATAGAAGTAAGCAAAATTTGATTGGCATCCACGGGGAAGCTTCCTGGATATTTGTGAATAGGGTGGCTGACCCTCCATTGGGTGAGGCAGGCAAGGAGTGACAGCCAACTCCCTAATGCAAATGAGCAATAATTTTCCTATTTACTTCTCTGCAATACAAGACAAAAGGTGTGTTTAGCCTGCGTAACTGTTTTAAAAATATAGGCGAGGATCACTCATTATTGTCCTATAAATATTCGCTTTATTTGGGTTGGCATGATTTTTGATTTATAATTCAACTCTTTTTCATGCTTTCTTGCACTAACATTTTAATTCTTGGTTGTGGTTTTTGGTTTGTCATTGTTCAATGGAAAGACACATTCTAGGTTAGAGCAAACATTTCCTTTGCTTCATCAGAAAAGTGGAAATTCACTCGTACTTTAACGACTAGAATCTCCGTGTAAATTATCTGTCTTCGACTGAAATGAAAAGATAAACCCTGTATATTGTGCGGAAGCTGACCCCGTAATACTCTTGAGCATAATACCCAAAAAGTGTTTTTTCTTTTTTTTTTTCACTTGACAATAATTAAAATTGAAGTTCAAAATTTTTAATTTTAAATATGACTTTAATATTATTAAATTAAAATTCATTGTTCCAAATTTTCTTTGAAGACAGACAATGACCAGATCGTCCATCCTAATCATAAGCATTTCATTCTTCAAGATACGGTACACCTATCTTCTATGCCCATCAAATAAACGAAAGAATTAAGCCCTTGGTTAATTAGATTAATGAGACTTATAATTAACAACTGTGATCTAGGTTACTCGATCCAATGAACTGCACGGTTTGGAAATGCCTGGATGTTGTAATCCTTGAGCAAACCAAGATGGAGATAAGATTACGAGGTGGACCAATGAGCTTAATTTTCTAATTGAATTCATCCCCTAGTTGTATTTTTTCGCGTCCAAAAGATTATCAGATGGCAACTTAATTTAGCGAAAACTACAGAGATGATCTTTGAACAATCCAAGACAGAGACACTGTAATTAACTAAATTATCCCTTAAAACTAAAAAAAAAATTAAGGGTCTTATTCATTTGTCAAACAATCATAGATTATGGAGTTGACGAGAAGGTTGCCAACGCAAACAGCCAAATTCCAATGGGCCAAGAAGTCTAAAATCTAGACTACGGCCAAGGCAGTGGCCATGTCCCTCGCGAGAATATCATGTGAATGCGGGCATGTCTTCCTCATCCAGTACGTATCTGTCACTTTATATTAAAAACAAAACAAAACCAGGACGTGCCATTTGGAACAAAAACCTAGTCCGTTGTTTGATAATGGTGTTAGGGTTTGAGATTAATCTAGCAAGGGACTGCCCCTTTCTTGCATAATCTGTCTTTTTAAGGGAGACCTTTTTTGTTCGTAATCATTAATGGCTAAACATATGACATAAGACACGGAAATTATTTTTTACTATTTTATAAATTATACTATAATTTTTATATTATAATTTATTTAATTATTTTAATAATTTTAGTTACATTGTTAAAAAGTATGTAAATTATTTTAATTTTTTTATTTTAAATTATTGTTCATTAATTAGATTATTTTTAATTAGTTTTTAAAGTATTATTTATTTATTTTTCAAATAAATTTAATTATAAGTAAGTGTGTAAATTTAAAAATTAAATTATGTTAATATTTAAATAAATTATCGAAAAAATTATTATTATTTTTAATAAATTTTAATTTCTTTAAATTTAATTAATTGTTAATACTTGATATTCGCTCTCTGTGCCTCCACACTTATCTAGTTAACATGACAACTTTGATGGGCCATGGAAACCACTCGATGAGGCTCTAGTTAACATGACAACTTTGATGGGCCATGGAAACCACTCGGCGAGGCCGAGCGTTCGTTATGTTTTCTTGGTTCTGTCCAGCTATAATTGAACTGATGGACCTGTTGAATGACATTAGCCAATTCATAAGTTGTTTGTTTTTTTTTTTTGTTTTATGGGTAGTCAGATCAAGCAAACGAATTATCAAGCACAGTTTTCCGCGTCAAACAAAAAATGCAAAAAATCAAGTACAGTGCTCGACATTTGTTTGGTCAGCATGAAAAGAGAAACTGATCTTAGATAAGAGCAAATACATTCAAATGAAAAATCCCTGAGAATTGAGAACATTTAGCTTTTGGCGTGGCCGTAAAAAAATGTATGCAGCCGAAAATGAAACAATGGAGACCAAGTGCAGAGTTCACTTAAGTAAACCCTTCTAATAAGTAAACAATGGGATTATGCTTTGTTTATCTATTGATTACGTTGATCGCAACTCCCAATTTTTCGTTGGCTTTGAAGAAGATAATTTCTTGACATTTGAGCATCCGCGTCATGACAACTAGCAAATCCTAAAATGTTCCCTTGACGCTGCTTTTTGTTTTTTTTTTGGTGAAAACGAGGAAGGTTCTCTTGTTGTTTGTCCGATATGTTTATTGGGAACGATTATTTATTTAGATAGAATATGCTTAGTGTCTAGCTATTGCTCATGCCTTATTATACACCGCGGAACATAATCAATAGGATATAACATTTATATGATGATCTCAGTGAAAAAGTTTGCTTAAAAAGAAATTCCATGGCATTGCCAACAATCATTTCATATATTATCCAAAATTAGGCGGTCTGGATATAGTTCAGGAATCAGGATATTATCCAAAATAACATGAAAAGGATATACAGGGTCACTGTCTTCACCTTGCAGTAAATTGTTCTGGAAAACGCGCATGGATCCTACCCCAAATATCTGAAGAAACTTTGCTTTCAATTCCTTTTTCCCCCTGTTACTCTTCACCTACATAGAATCCATGGCCTACCAATTGTTTTGGTGGTTGACACACACATAAATGTTGCAGATGATGATGTGGCGGAGAGAGATAGAGGGAGGCGGGGAATCAAAGCTTGCTTTCATGTGGGGGGCCTCGTGCATGTTATTTGGAGGCATGGACCACAACTTCTGTCTTTATAAGGAACCTCTGCCGAACCACTCTCACATCACTTTTTTCAAGCAAAGTACTACGCAATGCTCTCTCCCTCTCTCTCTCCCTCTCAAAAGGTTAAGAACTCTTGAGAAAAAAAAGAGGAAAAAGAAAGTGTAGTGAAATACGAGGATGAGCAGTGCAGCCATGGCAGACTCAAAGAAAAAGATGTCTTGGAGAAGGCTTGGTGGGTACCTCAGTGAACAAAGAGGAAGGCTCTACATTATTAGGAGATGTATAGTCATGCTTCTCTGCTGGCATGACTGATCCAAAGATTGTGGAGTTAGATTTTCTTTCATCATCATACAGCATTTGGAGGAAGCATTGATCTATGATCTATCTGTAAACTTGGAGCCAAGCTGTCTCTACTTGTTTTTTTATTTTTCTTCACCCTCACAACCTTCTTTCTACAAAATGTAAATAGTAAAGAGAAATTAATGCTAGGTTTAGATTTGTTTTGGTTGGACTTTTGTAGATGGAAATATTTCAAGTCAAAAGCTTCAAACAACTTGAATCTTGAGCAAAAAGGGTCTGCAGTTCTATGCCTTTCTTTTTCTCTGAGAAAGTCATTTATCTATTTAACTAATGTTACTTCTGGTGTTAATGTAAAGTACAAAATGGTTAGAATTTGATGGAGATGTTTGATATGATAACCTGCGGGATCCAGATGTTCCAATTCTCTAACTCAAAAGGATTACAAACAACCTTCAGTAATATGGAAATTAAGCTATCCATGTAACTTTTTAGCCCCATGGTTTAGTCTAAGTCACAGTAAGTGCGAAAAAAGAAGGAAAAAAAAATGGAAGACATTGCAGGTTCTAATAACTTAATACCTTACCCTATTACCAATGTCATTTCTCGTCCCAAAGTGGCACCTTCATTTATCAATCAAATTTTTTTAAGTTGATTTATCAAGAAAAAAGAAAAAAAAAAAAAAAGCAAAAGCCATAGGGTGTAGAAGTTAAACTGTATTGGTAGCCAGGCGTTGTGTCGTCACGGTATGTTTTGGGAGATGGGTAGGGTTGCGGGGTAGCAAATGGAGAGTGAGAATTATCTAGTAAACCAAGGCTCTACACCGATCAGTCACCTCATGAAGGCATGGGAAACAAATGCAGAACAAGAAAGGTAGAAATTACCAGAGGCAAGCAACCACGAACTTCAGCTTTGTTGTTGACAGTTGGGGTCTTTTACGTGGGATGCATATGTTGATGTCTTGTAAAATCACAGCCATGAGATCGAAGGTCACATGTAGGTTGTACGGTTTCAAACTCATTGGAATGATGTAGGAACAGAATTTGGGTAAAATTAACTTAGTTGACACTCTTTCGCTGATCCTTGCTAATTAATTTGCTCCCTGTCGAACGTCTTCTTCAGAAGAAAATCAACTTTTGATATCACAATGCGCATTCATGCCTACATATATAGAAAGAATGCAATAATTTCATGCCCTAGTTCTTCTATCTACTTTTTGATCTACAGATGTTAGTTGGCTGCAGAACATGAATATAACCCTTTTCAGTTGTTTTTTGAGAAATGTTCCCAAGTTGTCTAAGAACATTAGTCAAGTATTAAACATAGTTATCGATGCTAATAATTGAATGTTACTCGAGAATCATGCTTGAATGGGTGATGCGTGAACTGGTGTTTGAAGATGGTAGGTACATCGTTATAAGGAAATTAAGAAAATCACACAGTAAGATTGATGATCCCGACCACATTAAATCTCTCAACTCAATCACTCGACAACAAATCACTTCAGGTCGTAAGTCGAGTGTCCCTCTTGACCTTAGCCTAGTCGGCTGGTGTTTATCTTGTATCCATGGCTCTTACTGATTTTTTTATTTTTTATTTTTTATTTTTTTGTAAAAAAAAGAAAAGAAAAGAAAAAAAAAAAAGGGGGTGTAATCCTGAGATCACTGCACTGACACCCGAGCAATTCTTTTGGCAATTTGTGACCAAAATTTCCGAATGTGGGTCCCACAAAATTTATGGCATCCCACTCCTTCCCGCACCTGCAACGTGTGTGACCATTATTGATAAGTCAGAGCATGGCAGTCTTTCCGACTGTTTGCTTTGGTTCGGTCACAATAGCAAAAGTGAAAAGAAAATAATAATAATAATAATAATAGTAATAATAAATAAAAGCAAAAGCCTAATCCTCGATTCCGGATTTCCTTCTCTTTTTTCAAATGCAATTAAACGGTATATGAGGCATTCTGGGTCAATAATTTCAAATCAAACTGAACAGAAATTGGTTATATTGGGAATGGAAAAATGCATAAAATTTATCACATAAAATAATTTCACATGACATCGAGTCTTTTTTATCGATTTATAGCTAACTGAAATTTATGAATTTTATTAAACAATATACTCCTATAATGACATTTAAAAAATTCCAGCTTGGATTGGGAAAGTGAGGAGGGTATTAATCTGGTCTAGAAGAAAAGGCAATTAAAAAGACAGATTAAAATGCTCTCTCATCCAGTAAAAATCTGCCACCTCATGATGAGCGACCAGACAAGGTTTGATTGGTCAAAACAGCAGCTTTATCGTACCCACGTGCACCTACTACTCTCAGTCTCAGGCTCCAGGCCCTACCTACCCGGCCACCACCCCAGCTGTCTGGTCGTTCTTAAAACAAAAGCATGGGCCCCACTTGGAAAACGGGCGCGAACGACCCAACCATCACCTCCCCCCGGGTCGGGCGTATGTATGCCTTTGAAGTAGCGCTGCTTACACGACCCTTGCGAGTGTTTTTCCGTTTTTTGTTTTTTTTTTTTTGTGTGTTTTGGGAGAAGGGGGGTGCATTTTTGAGTATGGTCTTGAAAGAGCTTTTGGGCAGAGAACGAATGGCAGAAAGATGCTTGCGAGCTGCATTTGCCAACTTGGAATGCCTGGACTCACTGTGAGAGCATTTTTATGGCATTTGGGCCCGAATTATTAGCAAGGACAAGCCCATAAAACGAATAAAAGTCCCCCAATTAGCGCGCGCGCACACACACACACACACAGAGCATTTGGGGAGGTAGACACGTGTGGTTTGTTCGGGTCCATCGTAATGGAGTTGGTCTAACCGTGGCAAGACAAATAAAAACATAAGCAACTATCCTGCCTTTCGGGCCATTTCCGCAAATTTCCCCCGGACCAGTTAAATGGCCAAGAGCCCTGCCGGCCGTCGAACTAAAGGATCACGGGCTACACCATGTGGACCGGGTCTAACTCTGCTATTGAGCCCACACTCTCTCACACGTGATCGGCGACCCAATTTGTCGCACCCTCCAGAGCCTGCTGCCTCTAAAGAGAGGAAGTAAACCATGTCCGACCGTGTGGGACAGCTCAATGCCCTCTTTCTAAAATTTTTAATTATTATCATTATTATTATTTATTTTTGGATATATCACCTAAACGCCCCCCCCCCCCCACATTGACCCAACGGGTCTGGCTCGAGCGAGCACGACATGGCCTGATTTTGATCAGGACCGCGCGTTTTCTCGCGAGAGCGGCCCATCAAACGAGAAAATGAAATTTCCATACGTCGCCGTTTACGGAAACAGAGACTCCTATATAATGCCGCCCGCTCTAACTTTTTTTGATTCTATTCCTCGGCTTGTTCGCGAAGTAGCTCTCTTCTCATTGTGAACGGAGAAGAAAAGGAAGACGACGACGACGACGGCGACGGCGACAACGGAACAATAATAATTATAATAACAGATGGAAGAGCCGAAGACTATAGCACACGAAATTGGAGGGGTCCAGAACGACGCGCTCCGGTTTGGCTTTCACGGCGTCAAAAGCGACCTTCTCTCATCTCACCCTCTTGAATCTGCCTATCGCTCTGTATCTCTCTCTCTCTCTCTCTCTCTCTCTCTCCCTCTCGATCGCTGTTTCCTGATTGATTTTTTTTTTCTGTTTGTTTCCGGGGAAAATCAACAGAAAACGACGGGGAAACGTACTGGTCTTTCCCCCTTGTTTTTTGGTTTTTTGTTTTTTTATTGAATTAGTTTCGTGAGTAATTAAAACTTTAAAATCGTTCGTTATCATCGTTAGTAATGCTTGAAAATGGGTACATGTAGACAAGGAAGAATGAAGAGGATATGAGGAGAAAAATACTTGCTAATACTTATGGGTCGGCCTTCCCGCTGAAGATGGACCTCGACAGGCAAATTCTTTCACGGTATGAGTTCTTTTAACGTTTGATTTCTGTGATGAATTGCTACTTGATGTAAAATTTGGGGAATTTTGGTGTTTTTGGATTACCCCCTAAGAAAACAAAAGAAATGGAAAGTAATATGCGAGCTTCATGTTCCTAGTGTTCTAAATGAATTGACGATTTTTTCAAAGTGAACACGAGAGGTAGTGATCGCGCTGTCACTTATAAGTGAATTATGCGTAAATTCCGACTTGGGAGTTGAGAGTAGCTCCTCTTAGTTGCCTGCTTCGAGTCTGGAGAAGTATGGCATAATGTATTTAGTTCTCATTGTCAGCTTTTAGGCCTGAAAGAATTACCGTCTGCTGCCTAAGCACAACTTTAGGATCTTATGAACTTAATGAACGATGTTTACTTGAAATATTTGCTGGTAGGAAGAGGGAATAATTAATGTTTGAAGGGTTTCATCTTGTACTTCTGGCTGCCAAGAAGCCTTTCAGAAGTTTTTGCCAAGACCAATTGAGTCCATTTTTGAGGTGCTATTTTTGGCATATGCTTTGTTTATTGGACAGGCTTATGATTTTACACATTTTGAGGCAGTAGTGAAAAAGCTATTCACTTGTATATTGAATTGTTTCAAAGACACTTAATGTCTTTTTTTTTTCCGATACGCCGGGAAAACAAGGCAGTTATGTCCTAGATTACTTTGGTTTTTTCGGTTCAAATTATCTGTTTTGGTTTTTCTCTCATTACCTACTACTAACCTGTTCTTTTTGAGAATCCTTTTGCAGATCTCAGAGGCCACCCGGACCAATTCCTTCTTCAATGCTAGGACTGGAGGCTCTGACTGGAAGCTTGGATGATTTTGGTCTTGAGGATTACCTAAATGGTAGCAGATTCTTAACCTCCTTAAAGTTCAATTATGACTTCAAAGTTCAATTTCATTCTAACCCCATTCATCGCTTGCCCATTCTGGCTTGCAGATCCTCGTGAGTCCGAAACTTTCCGGCCAGCAGACATGCACCATGGTATGGAAGTTCACCTTGGACTGTCCAAGGGGCCAGTCTGCCCAAGTTTCATATGATTCATTCGGCAATGGCTAGGGCGTGTAAAACAGACTGTTGGGTCGGGTCAATTTGATTCTAGACTTGTATCTTTTTATAAGCAAGGTTATTTTTAATGCTGTTGAGATACAAATAAGTTGTACTTTTATGATCAAGTGCTTTTACCTTGATTTATGTGTTGCCGAGCCATTTTAGAACTGATCGGGCTCGGCAGGTTTCAGTTTTCCGCTGGGTGGAACTTTTGAGCAGCACCAGTCTGTTATTTACTGGTTTAAAACACGGTTAAACCATACTGGGTCTAGGCGTGCATTCGTTTGGAAAAGAGAGCATTAGAATTTGGAAAACCGAAAGCCTGGAAGTTGGGTAAAATAAAAGAGAAACGATCAATAAGGAAAATAAAAGAAATGCAAGATGCTCGATGCGGCATTTGAAGTAAATAGGAACATAATCCGAGTTTACTCGAAACATGAATGAAGTGGTGTGTCCTGGAAAATGGAACGCACGGTTGACCAGAATAATCTCTGCCCTTCTTAGACCTCCTAACTGCTAAGCTGGGTATGGATTAAGAGGAACGAGAGGAAACGCTTGATTGCTTAAACTGGACTTCTTTATTTGGGCCATCTGTTCAAGTTTTTCCATGTACCTCTTTGATTTACATATTGTACTCTTCTCATGTTACACCCACAAGTGTGCCTGTCATTGCGCGAGAATATAGGAAAGAGCAGTCGTGGGTATAGGAATGCTTATGGCTAAACCATGGCGACCTCTGGAAAATCTTTTCTAGTCTGTGTCAATCAAAGGGGCCAATGCAAACTGAGGAATAAGATCCTGATTTTTCAGCCATTTGGAATACTGTTTTGATTTTTGGACATGTTAGTCTCTTATTTCCAGACTCCGTGAAAAGTGCCCTCTCGCCTCTCCGGGGAGATTTAATTGCTGCATGCCCTGTGTGTTGTAACAGTTTTTAATTTTTCCCTAGAGGGCATTGCAGACGATGATCATTTAATCTGCAGCTTTGTTGGCCAATGGCGCCGTCACTAATTTGTATTTGTACTTTTATAACCTTCAAAAGAAGATATCTCTCTATCTTTTTTTTTATATATTTTTTTTCTCCTCCTTTTGCGTGCTGTTATGGCAACCATATGGGCAGCTTCCGTGAATGCATGTTGCCCTGCTACGGTTAGCTGGAAAAATCTACAATTTAGCTCATGTTCCCTGGTTAGACTCCATTTAGCGCACGTATGACGCGCAACCGAACAATTTGGGCACGGCCATGCAGGCGATAACAGCGTCATGGAATATACACGCGGCAAGCATTTTATGTATTCCTTTCTGCTCCATTTCGATTAAAAAATTGATGGTTTAAATTACTCTTAATGTTCATGAAATCAACTGAGCTTATAATCAATCCTTTTGGTGTTGTAAAACTGCGCTATGCGGCAATAACAGTTCAACTCTTTGTCATCATCAATAAGGTCATATATACATAATATGACTACTACTCTATGGGATTTCTTGTGATGTCGCCTCTGCCACTCAGAGGGCTAATTGTCGCAAGAGTCACCAAACCACCCAGAACAATAATCAAGATGCCCAGTGAGTTCACCAACAAAGCTTCAGTGGAATAATGCGATATTACATTGTTGGTTTGAAGGAACGTGACTTTTTCTAAGATACCCGTGGTAGCAGTAGCAATGGCTAGTGCATAAATGTAGACCCCAAAGAATACATGCCATGGCAGCAAGGTGGCTCTGCTATTTTTGGAGCCACCTGGGTACCAAAAGGTTACAAATCCAGCAGCCCACTGTAAAAAAGGGAAATATCATGAGAAACGTGATAACTTGGGGGAAAACAGTGAAGTGGGGGTTGAACAGGGAAAGAACATATGAGAAAGACCTGGATACCGAAGAGAAAAAGACAACCCAAGCCCAACCAGGAATGCAGGCTGTAAAAATTGTCAATGCCCTTGTCATTGTGGAACTTCAGAGCAGCCCATACACCAATCAAACTTAAAGAAAAAGCAAGAAACTGTAACGTAAGATGAACCAATTTTTTGAAGGCTTTTGTTCCTGGAACTGTCTTATAGGCTAGCATGGCTGCAAGTTTTCACAAAAAGCAATCATAAATTCAGTTAACAATCCTAAAATTCATAAATCACCAACACAGCATTATCAGTTATGAACTTTTCCATCAAATTGAAAACATAAAATTCAATGAAAATGTCCGTGGTTCAACGAATCATCAATCAAGAAATTACTTTATATTTCAGACATCATATTTGCCACAAAATTATTTTCATTCCTCGGCACCAAACTAAAGCAGAAACCAAAAATATAGAACGTCTGCATACTGCCCGTGCACTAATCTGTACAAGACCGATGAAGGTTAGGTAAAAAGTTATATCACAAATCACTTGCCCTCCCACAGGAAACCATAATAAAACTTCTTACATCAATGCCCACAAGAACACAATAAACCATATAGAAGACTAGAAAACTGTTTTGTTCGCAGATCAAACCAATCTAGATTGATCATCTTCACAATTACCAATTAGGACTGGGTCCAAGGATCCACATTTCATCAATCAATAATGAGAATAAGCAACAACAATAACAGCAACAGCAACAAAAGTGTCATTCATTCACAATGCTCACAAGCAACAAAAACCAGAAAAGGAGTAGTTAGTTACCTTCGCCATTCATGAGTATAAGTCCAATCACCATCAAAACAGGATGCACCTACACAAGACAAGCATACACATATAATAATAACACCAAGTTCACCAGCCACTCAAAACCCATTTAGAATATCGTAAGAGGGAAGAACCCATCATCACCAAAAGGAGCCTAACCCAAAATGATGAAAAATCAACACGAGACACGATCTAGTCAAAAAAGGTAAAAAAATAAAAGAAACGAAGGGAGTTTACATTAAAGATGAGATCTTTGTTGTCAGAGATAAGAGCCAGCCCTCCTCTGTAATGCATCGCCCATGCCAGCACCAAAGCTGCTACTACAACGCCCAGTAGGCGAATTACCATGAATATCGGGAATTTAATCGCCGGAACCGCCATTTCCTCCAACCAGAGAGAGACGAAGAGGCCGACGGAGAGAGGCACACGGGGGTCCTTAAATGTACCAAATGTAATTTATTAGGGTTTTGGGAATTGAATTTTGATGGGGTTTTCGGATCTAATGCCTTTCTTTTCTTCGCAGATCAGATCAAGATCAAGGAAAACCCAATTCTGAAGTGTCACGTCATCACCCACCTCCTCTCCCAGTCCAAGGCATGTTTTTATTTATTTATTATTATTATTTTTTTTTTTTGCGACCGTTTTTCCCAGTTGGCAAAGATTATATAAGATGACAATTGCTTGGAAATTCGGTCTTTTAACAAAAAAAAAAATTAAAAAAATAAAAAAAAGAAAAACTTAGCAAATTTTCTTTTTTATTTTGGTAGACACTGTACGAGATTCTTATTGACCTCAAAATGTCAGTACGCACTAATAGGTTTTTTTCTTTTTATCTTTTTCTCTCTTCCCAATCAGAAAAAATTATAGTGTTATCAGTTTTGTTTGGACTGGAACAGTTCAATTCATCCTCATAATCTGATTTCAGTTTTTTATTTTTTTGGTTTCTCCTTTCTTCATGAACAGCCAGCCAGCCCGCCCCATGTTGCGTATCATTCCCGAGTACTCTAAAACGTCTCCCTATCATCCTATACACCTGATAGGGGCCCTAGAACAGGAACAAAGGGAGAAAAAAAAAAAAAATTAAAAGAAGGCTCTGAAAGCCTCGTGGAGACAAAAGAAACGCTGGTCCCAAACACCCACTTGAGAAGCCCCTCATTCGCTCCCCACCCTCATCCCATGTTAGCCGCAGCTCCTCAACGCCGCCACCGTGGAATTTCGATGACAAAGCATATTCTTTTTATTAATTTATTCCATCGCGAAATTCCCAAAACACTCTTCCCGCACCCGCCGGCCGTCGTTCTTCGACGTCGTCGCTCATGGGTAATTCCGTCAGGACAGAGAAAAACTCCACTCACCGACTCGCCAAACTCTGCAAAAGCCACACGCGCAATCCTCAAAATGCCCTCATTCTGTGCCGGAAAATTGCCAATGAATGAAGGGCAAAAGAGTAAACTGAGGCAGGGAACTAGCGGTGTGGGGCCTAATCAGAACAAATAGCAAAGGAACACACACACACTTGCTGGCAAAGTACACACGCACACCAGAAAGAAAGAACGAATTAAGGAAGAGTTCGTTTCCGGACGTTGGCGGACTCGAAATCCACATTTCGCCGGATTTCGGGAACTCGATCTGACGTCCGGGGGCTAGGTTTTTTTTTTTTTTTTTTTTGGTAAAAGAGAAATTGAGAGATAGAGCAGAAGTTAATTAGTAGCTTTGAAACACACCATTTCCACTGTCCAAGTGACGAAAGTTAGGGTTTTTTTTGGGGGGGTTCTGATTTTGGTGAATTCTTGGAGTTCCTTATGAGTTTTAATTTGGGATCCGTAAATTTGAGAATCTTTGGGGGGCAATTGTGGAAAGTTTCGTGATGCTCACGCCGCAGAGGAAGGTGTGGTCGCACACGCCGCGGAGCGACGCCCAGAAAAGTGTAGTAACTGGGTCGGACCCGAATCCGAATTCCAACGGTCCCACTCACCGGAAGAAATCTGGAGATGCGAGCGTCTTGAAGGGAAACAGTGTGGGTCTTGCGGCGGAACCTGCGACGCCCAGTGGCGTTGGGTTTGCTGTTGTCGGCGAAGGTTTGGCCGAGAGGGTATCCAAGCTCGAAAAAGAGGTCTGATGTTTTTTTTTTTTTTTAACCTGAGAATAATGATTTTTTTCCTTTCTGATTTTGGGTGCGTTAGTTGAGTTTTGTTCTCATTTTTTTTTTTTTGGTTGATTTTGATGGGTTCTTTATGTTGTCAGATATTTCTGCGATTTTTCAGTGATTAGGGTACAGTTACCTGGGAACTATAAATTAGGTTTAATACAGTTGCTAGGATTGATTTAGAATGAAAAGTGGATTCTGGAGTAGTAATGCACGTAAATATGTTAAGATTATGTGTTTTTTATTTCCATTCAGGAAGCGGGCTGGTAAGCATAATGGTTTGGGTCTAATTACCTTGACCACAACTTGAACATTGCATGAAGTCTGGTTATGGAATCAGAAGTTAACATTATGATAAATCAAACTATGAATACATACCATATATCATATATGCTTCCAATATTGAATGATTCAGTGGACATTTCTTGAGAAGTGTTGGGAAGATGTGGAAGTGACAACCTTAACTTAGCAGCTTATTGTACTCTTTAGCGCTGTTGCAGTGTGGAGAACCCTGTTGAATATGCTTTTTCATTATACCTGGCGATATTAATAGTCATACTGTACTAACACTTGACTCATTGATGTGGTCTGTTCTTCAAATGCCATGCAATATACCAAGATGGCAAGCCTGAATTTTGGCTGCAGAGCCCATGTATAAAATAAAAACTATCGACTCAGATAATAGTTATAGTTAAAATAATGTTAGTTATCTCTATTGCCATATGTTCTCTTTCTGTTGGTGGTTTTGACGGTAGTATCCTTTAGTTTACACTTTCCTGTAAGGGAAACAAGTCCAGATAATGGTGTCCTTACTACTTAGCATTGGGCATGTCTGATCTTTTAAGTTTTAAGTCTGGAGTCCTAGTTCCAGTGAATTAAAATTCCACTGTTTATGTGTTATGTGCTGGCAATTCGACCAAATGATCCATATTGCAGCTGTTCGAGTACCAGTACAATATGGGGCTCCTTTTGATTGAAAAGAATGAGTGGGCTTCCAAGTATGAAGAACTTGACCGAGCAGTAGCAGAAGCAAACAATGCACTTAAACAAGAACGAGCAGCTTATTTGATTGCTATCTCTGATGCTGAGAAGCGGGAGGAGAATTTGAGAAAGGCTCTGGGAGTTGAAAAGGAGTGTGTGCTTGATGTAAGTTCTTATTTTTCCCCTTGGTTATGCATGCACATACGCTACTTGGGTTTGTTTGGCCATGAAATGGATTGCTTCAACAAATTCATTCATTTTTTTAATAGTACTTTTTTAGTAATTATTTAGATGGTGAATACAAAGGCAACCTTTTTTCTCTCTTAAGCTCCTCTCATTCTGTTTTTCCTTTTCTGAAAATATATTACCTGTTACAAAATCTCCTTAGAAGGTTCTCTTTTTGAAGGTTGTTCTTTTTTAATCCTTCTAATGCCATGAAAAATACAATCTGATGCAGTAGAGCTTTAGGTTGTAGTAAGAAGTTTGTCATGATCCTTAATGACATGATTTTGTTTGAAAGCTACATATGTGCTAAAGCTTAGTTGCTGCTTGCTAGTGTAATTGGCTTCTTTTAGTGAAAACTTACCCCTTTGCATTTCATGATGAGATGATTTTATATAATTTGTAAAGAAGGTTGCTTATGTCCATGACACTCTCCAGACCACTGCTAGTGTAACAGGAATTTGTTAGTCACAAATCTTCTACTTTGTTTGTTGGAGTCCTAGAATGAAATGATTATTTGGATGACCTGTGGAGGTGTTGCTCGGTACAGTTGGAGAAGGCGGTGCGTGAAATGCGTTCAGAAAATGCAGAAATAAAGTTTACAGCAGATTCAAAGTTGATTGAAGCCAATGCATTGGCGACTGGCATTGAGGAGAAATCCTTGGAGATAGAAGCCAAAGTGCATGCCGCTGATGCTAAGCTTGCTGCAATAAACAGAAAAAGTTCAGAAACTGAGAGGAAATCACAGGAGGTGGAATCTCGAGAAGTGGCACTTCGAATGGAGCGCCTATCCTTTGTTTCAGAGTAATGCTTAATGCTTTTTGACAATTATTAAGTTCTTTCATTTTATTTATTCTTCGGTAGTGTGCATGGTTACTGCAGCCTCCAAATGTTTTATATTTTTATTAAGCTGGTGTTATTATACTCAGGAGAGAAGCACGTGAGACTGATTTGTCCAATCAACGGGAAGAATTGAGAGAATGGGAGAGGAAATTACAAGAGGGAGAAGAGAGGCTATCCAAGGCTCAAAGAATTATTAACCAGAGAGAGGAAAGGGCTAATGAGAATGATAAGATCTTCAAGCGGAAGGAGAGTGACCTTGAAGAGGCACGAAAGAAGGTTGACGAAGCCAGCACCATTTTGAAAAGGAATGAAGAAGATGTAAATGGCAGGCTAGCTATTCTAACCCAAAATGAGAAGGCAGGTTCTTTCTTCATGCTGATCTGTAGCTGAATGTGTAATTTGAAGGTTATTTTAACACAATTCATGTTTCATTGCTCCAGGAATTTGATGGTAGAAGAAAGAAGTTAGAGATGAAAGAAGAGGAGTTACATGTACTAGAGGAAAAGCTAAATGATAGAGAAAGGGTAAGTTTCTCTGACACATTTGTGATAGGATGTTTTCTGATTATCAGGAATGACTCTTTTATGCATGATTGTGTGCTTGGATGCTTTTATGTGTTTATGATTTGTCAGCGGTTTGTTTGTGGTTAATAGAGATGTACAACCTTTGGTGGCTGTTTTAATTTTGGTTTGCATCTCAGTTATACCTGCTCTTATCCAGGATGGTTTATAATTAGTGAAGACAATTTAATAGATTTTGAGAATTATTATATGAACCAAGGACAAAATTTTCCTCTCAATCACTGGCCTTTTCACTTATGGTGGAAAATTGGCAAGGAAAATTCTGGCGGAAAACCTTTTTTCTTCAGGGTGGGGGTTGGGTGGACGTGCATAATCTCCTACCAAGGTTTCAAACCACATAAATGGCTCACTTATTCAAAATTTTCTTATGAAAAAGGATTTGAGCTAGGTTCTTTTCATCCTATATCTTGAGCTTATGTTGAATGTAACATTTTATACATATTTTGTTTTTCTTTGGCATCCACAGGTTGAGATTCAGAAGCTCAATGATGAACATAACGCCATTTTGGATGGAAAGAAGCGTGAATTTGAGTTGGAAGTTGAGCAAAAGAGAAAGTCTGTGACTGAGGATCTGCAAAGCAGGGTGATTGAAGTGGAGAAGAGGGAATCTGAAATCAAGCACATGGAGGAGAAAGTTGTGAAAAGAGAGCAGGCATTAGATAAGAAATTGGAGAAGCTTAAAGAAAAAGAGAAGGAATCTGAATCAAAAATGAAAGCATTGAAGGAAAAAGAGAAAACCATCAGATCTGAGGAGAAGAGCTTTGAGACACAGAAAAAACAACTGCAATTGGATAGAGAGGATCTTTCGAATCTCAAGGCTGAACTTGAGAGGATAAGGGCTGCTGAGGAAAAACAGTTACTGCAGATACGTGAAGAGAAGGATTGTCTTAGAGTAAGTGAAGAAGAGAGGTCTGAGCATACACACTTGCAGTCTGAACTAAAACAGGAAATAGAAAAGTGCAGGCTCCAGGAGGAGCTGCTTTTGAAGGAGACAGAGGATTTAAAGAGGCAAAAGGAAAATTTTGAGAGACAGTGGGAAGAGCTGGATGAGAAAAGGGCTGAGATTGAAAAAGATGCAGGGAACTTAAGTGAGCAGAAGGAAAATTTTGAAAAGCAGAAACTCTCAGAAGAAGAAAGGATAAAAAGGGAGAAACAGGCAACGCAAGATTATGTAAAAAGGGAGCTAGAAGCTCTTGAGTTGACCAAAGAATCCTTTGAGGCTAATATGGAACATGAGCGATCTGTGATGGCTGTGAAAGCTCAAACTGAGAGAAACCAAATTCTTTGTGACATTGAGCAGCAGAAGAGTGTGTTTGAGAATGATATGCAGAAAAGACGAGAGGAGATGGAAAAATGGTTGCAAGAAAAGGAGAAATTGTTCAATGATGAGAAAGAGAGAGAACTGGTGAATATTAACTTCTTAAGAGATGTCACTAGAAGAGAAATGGATGATCTGAAAGTGGAAAGACTGAGGATAGAGAAAGAAAGGCAAGAAATTGATGAAAATAAAAACCATATTCAAAAGCAGCAACTTGAAATGCGAGAGGATATTGATAAGCTTGGTGAGCTTAGTGAGAAGTTGAAGGACCACAGACAACAGCTTATTAGAGAGAAAGAGCACTTCTTATTATTTGTTGAGAGACTTAAAAATTGTAAATACTGTGGTGAGATAACCTCTGAGTTTGTGCTTTCTGATATAATATCTTCACATGAAATTGAGAATGTGGAGGCCATTCCTGTGTCAAGGTTGGTTCCTGTGGTAGGAGGTGCTAATGGAGATATTGATGGTTCCAAAAGCCAAGAGTGTGATATATCTCCTACTACAGTTAGCTCAGTATCTCCTGTTTCTTGGCTCCGGAAATATATGTCGAAGATACTTATGTTTTCTCCAAGCAAAAGGGATGAACTTGCTGCCTTGGAGGAGCCTTCAACAGGATTAGCTTTTAAGGAAAATGGACCAGAGCTATCTTTTGCAATTGTAGACAATTCAGTTAGTGTGCAAAGGGTACAGTCTGGTTCAATCACTAGAGATGCTGAGGCTGCCCAGGATCCATCAATTGATGATCAGAGCAACATTAACCGTAAGGTGCCAGAACATGAGGAAGACTCCCATATGTCAGATGTGAAGCATGGTTGCCGGCCTCGCAAGAGAGGCAAGCCTCGAGTTAGCAGAACACGCTCTGTGAAGGCAGTTGTCCAAGAAGCAAATGCTATCCTAGGTGGATCTTTGGAAATAAATGATAATGAGGATTCTAGCCAGCTAAAGGCTGAAAGCCATGACGAGTCTCATCTTGCTGGTAAAGAAACTCCAAGAAACTCACCAAAGCGGAATCATACTCTCGTATCTCAAGCTACATGGAGTGAACATGATGTTGGTGACAGTGAGGGATATTCAGACAGTGTCACTGCTGGTGCGCGAAAGAAAAGTCGCCAAGAAGTTCCTGTGCGAGCTCATGGAGGAGCACGATATAATCTTCGGCGACGGAAACTGTAAGCCTTCAGGATTGCATATGTATTTAACCCAAACTGTGAGCATGAAAACGTCTACAAGATAGTTTTTTATCCAGCATTGTTTCTGCCAATGCAAGATTGTATGAGATGCTATTGCATGCATGCATTTATTTGGTTTTTCACTTTGTCTTTCATTCCTCGTAGAGTAACATTGTTGGATGATTGCAATACCTGGCCAATTAGTGTGTTGCTTGAAGAAATTCTGCCTGGTAGTCCTGTTTATTGGCTTTTCTAGACCTGTCTAATAGGGCCATTTGTTATCATTTGTTGAAGGAAGAAAATTTGTGCATTTACTTTATTGACATGCGTGTGCAGTCATGGTTTATTTTTTATTTTTTTGTCTAATGCGACATTACAAGCATTGCTGGCAAATGACTTTGGAATTGTGATAATTTTTTGTCAGTGGAGGCAAAGTCATTACTTCTAAAGCCTTGGCAGACCTCAACAATGACAATGAGAAAGAGAGCGAAGTTGCTGAAGGTCCAGAGCACGGAAGTCTGTTTAGAGCTGCGCCAGCATCTTCAAAAGTTGTTGCTAGTGACAATGGTGGGAGCAAGCATTTTGTAAGTGTGAGTTCCATGAATCATTGTTGTAGTTTTACTTGAGGTAACAATTTCCATGGAATCTATTGTTGAAGTTTTTGGGTGACTGATTTTTGTATAATTTGTTTTGCTTGACATCATGCGTTGTTCCTTTGGGGACTGTGTGAGAAGGTTTCGGACACTTGGAATGGTGATGCTGATACAACCAGAAAGTTGGTTGAGAATGCAGCATTGAGTGAAGAGGTAAATGGGTCAACAGAGTATGGAATTGCAGAAGAAAACAGCAGTGAATCACAAAGACACAATGAAGAGGGTACCAATGACGATGAGGATGAGTCTGAGCATCCGGGTGAAGTTTCAATAGGGAAAAAGCTTTGGACTTTCTTCACAACATGATTATGCGAATCTTATGTGTTAGGGGGCTATTGATTGTTTTAACTATTCTAGGATTGACGTTAGGGGCTTCTGTCTTGTGTACTAGTGTGTATTAACCAATTAAACGTAGTTACCATGATTCAGTCTCAGTCCAGTCGGAGGCTAGCATGTTTTCTTGGTCTTCTTTTGATAGGATTCAGCATTTTGGGTTTGTTTTTGTCCCTAGATAAACAGTAGATGATTAATGATTTGATGTACACCGAATGTGCATAAAAACGCCGGGCACATCCTGCACATATCAAAATAGTTTGTATTTCTCTCTGCTTGCCGGTACCCCTTTTCAATGTCTTATGTCATGCTGTCCTGCATATGAGCTTAGAGAGAGTTGTAGGAATGAATCGCATGGAGGCGGTAAAGATAATGTGTAATAAATGATAAGAAGGCCTGTGAATTCAAGGAGAGCACAACCTGATCCCTCAGGTTGAAAGATATCTGATGTAAAACTGACCGTGCAAACTTGATCAAAGAACAGTTAAATCATTTATATTAATTATTACTGTACAGGCTATACATGCTCGAGGAGGACAATGATCTGACTAGCTAGAACCTAAAATGCACCTAAGACTAACGAAAACTACATCAACGAGCTTCGGCCCATCATCCCTACTCACGATGGTACAAACCTTACTGTTGGGCATTTGATATCAGAACTTTTAACGAAATCCTGTGACCTGAAAGCCACTAGCTTTGTACAATTGGTTCTCTTTGTTGACAAACTGTACACTCGGTTAGTAATGTTGACTAGCCTGCTCATCTATCTAGTTGGGATATTTGACCTGGGAGGCTTCACGTGCTTGGGGTCAAGCAATTCTGCTTGCTTCTTCAGATCCCTACAAGATTAACATAAATAGTTTAGATGTGGACTTTCACAATCCAATAATAGTTTGAATGAAACTAAGAGGCAAACCAGACAAGGAATGGAAAGTATTTACTCACTCGCAACGTGGTATGCTACAATTTGCTTGTCTACAATTCCTCGAGTGTAAGCGCAAGGCATACCACACCTTACGACAGTAAAGACAACCCCCAGGTGCCCGAATGTTGCACCTAGTTGCATGGCAGAACAACCTCCTAATTTGGAGGCAGTTTGGGTAGGAGCATGGGTTGCTACTGGAAGCTCGACACTGACAAGCATGTTGTAGGACATCTAGCAGTTCCTTTTCCTGTGTTGCAATGAAACAGAAAACATAAACCTTCTTTTCCAGAGTTACAATCACCACCAAAAAAAAAAAACAAGAAGAAATAATAAGTACTCGCATTTAATTTACCAATTTCAGACAGAACCTTGTTAGATTGCTGAAGAAGATGGTACATAAATATTATTCATATGATTACATCAATTGGAAATGCTACTATCCTGCCTATCTTGCCAGTATATGATAAAAAAGAAATTTAATGATAGTTTACAGATTAAAAGGTTTTAGAAAGACTCACCAGAGGCAACTTTTGCTGTGTATCTTTATTGCCAGTTTGATAATCAGCTGCTAAAGAGCATTCAGCCAACTTACGCTGATGCAAAGAAGCAACTTTGCTTTGGTAGCATCTGACACAAACTCCTCTATCCATTGTATCACTGTCTTGCTGGCAAATATTGCAAGTAGTCCCACTAGTTGTCACTGTTCGATTTTGAAGGTGATGCAAGATCATCATAGATGAATATTTTGCTCGGCGGACAGTGTCAAACTGGTAGTTGTTTTTCTGACAGAAACCCAAAAAGGTATGCCTATTCTCGAATAATAAATTGTCCAAAGTAACATCGTTATCCTCAGTATCAGATGCTATATCATCCACCACAACCTGAAAAGAGAAAAAATGAAATGGGTATTAAATGTGTGACTTCATGAAGGGAAGGACATTAGTCAGTGGAGGGTACGATCTTGGGGCCTCATGTCCCATAGCCAACCCAGATCTCACACTTGCCAAAGCGTACATTCACTGGAATCTCAGTTTGGAATTCACCTTAGAGAGTAAATGCTTTTCCTTGCCATGTAATGTGTGTGTGTCCTCTCCATCAAGGCCTTGCTCTATGTCATGGCATCTACAAATTATTAAAGTCAAAAAATCATCAATGAAAATTTCTGTAACTAATTGGTACAAGATGCAGTAAATAAAAAAGTGAGGTTTCAAGCAGTACAATTTCAGTCAAAAAGAGGAGAAGAGAGCTAAACGTCCATGAATCTTACCCCTCACATAGCTGAAAATTTTTGCATTGACTACAAAACCATCGCCATCCAGATAATATCGCTTTTCGGCAGTGAGTGCAGATGAATTGCAAGTGTACTACAATAAAGTCGTCCTTAACAGGAAAGATGGTTTGTCCCAGCTGGAAAGGGTAAACAACCATGAAGAAAACAGAGATCATTAGACCAAGCACGTGGATGAATAACTATCTTCATTAGCTTCAATAAACTTTTCAGTGTTGGAAAAATCATTGTTCAAATTGCAAATGAGAATTTAGAGTTGAAACCATACATTGGACTTCCAGGCACATTTTGGAACACAAGCACAGAATTTTATGGGCACCTTTTCATTCATACATTATGGGATGCTCTAATGAAAATAAAGTGTGTAGATGCAGATCAAAACAAGACTTATATTAAGTTCTAGAAAAAAAGGGGACGAATAAAATAAAGAGTTGGATGAAAACATCTGAAAAATACTGATATAGAAGTCTAACACATCTCCTTTTGTCCCATATCAATCCAAAGATCTAAACATAGCATTGACAAGATAAAAAGATTATTGTACAACAAGGCCAAGTTATTTTGCTTCATGTGATGGCCCTTGTATGTCCTAAAACAGCTAAAATAAGAGCTATTTTTATGACCTGCAACAAATCTAATTGCTCTCTCATTCCCTTTGCCATGCTAATTCTTCAATTAGCAGAATAAATGAATTGGTTAGTTTATCATGTAGGCCTCAGATGTCTAGAGGCAAACAAGCTTGCTCTGACCACAGGAACAGAAATATCTACAAAACTAATCGCATGACAGGAGCAAAAAAGTGGACAAACAGAAAAGGAAAGTTTAGGTGATGTTACTTTCTGCATCAGGAGAATGTCTTTGGTTGCATCACTGGAAGCATTTGTATGTCCCATGGCTTTTAGAGTTCTTTTTGTTAATACTTTCTTCACTTCCCTCCCTGAATATTTTCCACTTTTCTGCTCAATATCTCTGATAAGATTCTCAGCAACGCCCGACCAATAATCCCCATCAAAGTATGGCAAACGAGTTGCTGTTATCTTGGAGGAACATTGTCCAGTGGGAATGAAGAAGTGGTCATATATATTAGTAAAATCAACCACAATATTTTCTTTGGCCGCCTTTCGTAGCAGTGAATGATACCTGCATACATGGACCATTTATGGGTTAAGTGACAAATGCTTGTAACAGGAGTAAAACAAAAGGTGAATAAAGCCACACACTATGCATTGTAAGAAAAAAGAAAATGCAAAATAATGACAGGAGTGGAATACTATTCCCTCTATTAAATGCTGTGTTAAAATTCAACTAGGGTGCATCAAAAGTATTGAGTGACCATGAGAAGTATAGGATTAAACATCCCTGAAATGATGTGCAGAATCCACTAGTGTGCCCTTCAAAAGCATCAAGAGTACTGTGAATACATTGAAACTCAACCTCTCGCAAGGGCAAAACATACATATGCACAAACACATGTATGCAGAAGTCCATGTACAATACACATACACAGAGAGAAAGAGAGAGAGGGATAGAGACCATGTTCGCAGCTTGTCAGACTTTGGTGTCTTTTGAATTTCTGGATGACAGTATAAGATATAATCTTCTCCCTTAAGAGGAGGGCAGGCCCATAAATGGCAAGTGGCAAAACCACGTTTTTTGCAATATTCAAGATACCCAATCTGGTGATGAAAAAAGAGGAAAAGAAGAAAATGTGAGCATCAGGAACTAATCTTTTATATATGCCAAGCAAATATCAAAAGAAACTAAGTTCTATACCAATATTTCATGGTAGACAAAGGTGCGAAGTGCTTCTCCAGCTGAAGTTTTTGTCTCTGGCCTAAAATACTTGACTGAATCAAGATAAGAGATATAAACACAACGTTGATTTGGAGGACTGCATTCTGAGCCATACTCCTGGACATACATGCCAAAAAGGCATACATCTACTCCTCCTATTTTCTGGAATAAAAGAATCACCTGAAATGGAATAAAAAAAACAGGTTTTGCAATAACCATGGGAATTGGCAGTAATAAGAAAAACAAAAGAAAATTGCAGAAATCACAGTAAAATAACATTCGGATCCTATACATGGATGTCAACGTTGACCAGATCTGAGATTTGGCAAATGAAGACAGTACAACAGAATTAGAATTAAAAACTACTCAGCACTGTATTATTGTAGGGATCTATTGATGTTTCCGATAGAACAAAGGAGAAGTTTCCATGTGTCCATGAGGAATTAAGTAGGAAGAAAATGTACTGACTCATGCAATTAATGGGAAAAGTTTTCACCTTTGATCTGTATGGAAATTCAGCAGGGTAATCCTCGGCATGAAATATATCAAGGAACTGCTTTTTTACTTTCAACTGTTTACTGACAGACAATACCACCCTCACAACAAGGTCTTCGGCACTTGGAACCTAGCCAAAAATAAAAAATTCATATCAGACACAAACCTAAACTACAAAATCAAGTGATAAAACAGAAGCTTAGTGTGAAAATTGGATCCTTGGGACATAAATTTGGCAAAAATATCTCCAAATTTGAAGGAACAACTCTTAGAAACACAAATATTGAAGGGAAACAAGGCACCATAAATTTGGATTGGAGATGTAGTACCCGTGCAAGAAAGGCAGATATCAAATAAGTTGACCTCTAACAGAACAGGTAAGTTTTATGCCTTTTTCCTTCTTAACTACAACACGTGTCTTTCAAGACCAAAACCATTAAAGAGTTACTGTCCTGTCACATTAGGTGAATGAAATAAATGAAACCGTGTTAATTGGCATTCATCTATTCCATCATTGCATAATTTTTTTCTGCCTTAGGATTCAGTTATCACAATGGACACTGAAAGTACAAATATAAAGGATACAAACAAGGCATATAGAGCAAAATCTTCTACAAAGCTGGCATCTAACCTCATTAACATCCATTCCAGTAGCATTTGCTCTTTCTTCTCTCTCTTGCTGAAGGCGCCTAGAAAGTCTGAGCTCTATGTAGTCACCAAGCAGAGATCTTGGCAGATCTTTTGCCCCCAAAACAGCAGCCTTTGGTAATGGCATAAGCCTCTTGCTTTCCATCTCAATTAAGCAGCATTTGGGACATATATACTCAGCTTTCCCACCTGTATCCTTTTTATCATTGAAAAGGGCACATATCTGGTGCTGCCACTGTTTACATTTATTACACTGGACCCACTGCAAGAGCAACCAAATCTTAGAAAACAATTCAAACACTTTCAAGATTAAGCAAATCAAATGAGTTGTTAATTTCAACTTACTGGTTCTTCAACTTCCTCATCATTCTTTCTTTTATCCAGCTTTGCCTTGGGGATAGATATCCCACAAAATTTGATATTCCCACCTCGAGATACCTTATAGCATGAGTTGCAAAAATAATGTTTCATGGCACTTTCCTCTGATGTGCTGTAATAAATCACACCCCGTTTGATACGGGCACTACAAGTTGAACAATACAATGGAGCTGGGGCAAGTAAAAGCTTATCCTCTGTGCACAAATTGCAGGTATTCTCATTAGTGGTAGACATTATCTCTTTTCCATTTTCTCCCTTCAAAATTCTCTAAGAGGACACACACAAACATATTAGTGCTCAATCATCAATCTTTGCAAATTGAAAAGAACAAAATGCATGTACAACAAGTTCACATTCATTGAATGTGCTTATGATCTTATTTTCCAGCCTTGACCTACAGAATCAACAAAAGCTAGTGCTAGCTTTCATGTGATTTCACTGAAACAATGGTAATTATCCAAAAAGGTAAATGGCATATTTGTATATGTTTGTTTTTTCGTCTCTATAAATGATAATACATCTGCCACATGCACATGCTCATTGGCTGTCTGGAAACGTAAACCACAGTTGTACTGGTAAGGATAGAAAAACTCTTCTTTTTTTTTTTTTTTTTTCGTTTTTTTGAGATGGGTGGGACGAGGGGGGCTTAATGAACCCAAAATTAAGATGAGATTTCTCCCCGTGAAGCAGATCTCAAAGAGGTGATCTCTAGATTGTGTGTGTGCAGTGTACAAGCATGCCGTGGACTAAAGTAAGTTCAGTGTGATATGTATGTTGTGGAATAGAGTAACTTCAGTACAATTGTGCTTTCAAGCAAATACGTGCTATTAACATTTAATCAGAAAAAGGAGTAGTGAAGTCACCTGAGCAGTCAATTGCTGAAGACTTGATATATGTTCCTTTATTTGTTCTGCTGTGAAAAATTCTGTCAAGGACACACCTCTTATCATTGTCTCTGGTTTTATTTCTTCTTCAAGGCCAGCTATAGGAGCATTGAATTTATTTTCTTTATTTGGCCTGGCCAGGTCAAAGTTAGAAACCATTGCCATCACATCTTCTTTCAAAGAAGCATTAGGCTCTTCAGAGAGCACAGAAGGCATGTTATTCAGTCTCAAATGCTCAGAATCATCTTCCACAGTGTCCGGAATTCTACTAACACAGTTGGGGTCCATCTCCACTTGTTCACAACCAGCAGTCATCTTCTCCTCAGAAGAATGTGAAGGACTCCCAGTTTGAAATCTAGGGAAGCTATGCACAACATTATTGCTGATGTGATCAAAACTAGTAGGCTGCTTAACATGATTTGTTAGCAGTTTGATGTTGCTCTCAATAACCTCAGAATTAATGGACACTGGAGATTCTGGCCATTGCTGCAAGGGTGGAAGCCCTTCACCCAACAGAGAAGCAATTAGATTATCATTCTTTAGACGCTTTGAGGGAGGCAGCTTGAATTCTGAACGGCGAGAGCTGGACCCAGAAAGTTTTGCTGTAGGCACAATGTCTTCTGAACAGCAAGAGCCAGACCAACAAGAATCTGTATCTTTGAGATTCTTTACAGAGACATTTTTGACCTCAAGATTTTGGTGAAAGTTAAAGACAGTATGCTGATCTTGGACAGGAGCGCAAATATAACAATCTGCAGAGTGACAACCATCAAAATGGGATAAAAAAAATGTGGAAGTGTTCACACACTCAACTCCCACTTTTACAAATGGTTGAATGCAAATGGTTAACAAAAGAAACTAGACAGTTCAGTGAAGGGGCTGCTTTGTTCTTGTGATTAATATAAGTAAAGCCTGTTGCTCCATGAAGAATTGACATGGCTCACGAGCACCCTTTAAACCAAATGCTGACATGGAACTCTCTAAAGTAACATGACTGCCGTTTAATTGAACTGAGGGGAGCTGAGAACAAATGGATGTCATTTGAATGGTAATTTAGCTACAAAATTCATTTTGTTTGGTTGAGTCGTGAGGTGCTTCAGCCTCTAATGGTCCATTGAACAAATCATATGGTTGACAAGGCCACTTCTGGTCATGCTCTGACATTGGTAAATCATATTGCAGTGAATTTTCAAGATGTAAGTTTTTTATGCCTAATCCTATGCTAGGGAAATTTCTCTCCGATTCAGTTTGTCCATCAAAGTAGTAAATTGAATGGGCAAACACACATGAGAAGAAAATATGAAGAAAAGAAAAGAAGAAATAAGATAAATGATAGCAAGACATATGAAAGAAAATTTATATGAATGCAAGTGTATACACTTCTACTGAACCATATGCCATGTCAACCTACAAAGCAAGATCACAATGAAAAAGCAAGATATAAGAGTCCAATAACATCCATTAGAAAATAAAAAATTTAAACATTCACACTTCAAATACCAGCTCACAAAAGCTAACGGAACATTCATGTTTGAGATGAGGTGTGAACTCTATGAATTAATATGTCATCGCTAATACCAATAGATTTCTACTTGATCCAGCAGGGCAAGACACCTTAGACAATGCATAGCAGGCATGCAAAGTGCTAAAAGTCAAAAGTTTCAAAGAGCATAAAGGCTACAACACACTATAGCTTGAGACCTTTAGCAAACTATATCTGAGACCAGTCCAGCATAAGGAATTAGAATGCCAGTGGCTCCTCAATTCGAAGGATACCTGGGCTTCTATGATTTGATGTGATGACAGTTAACACAAAAAAAACAACCACAATTAGAGGCTTTACCAATATGGACCAAGTGCCCAAGAGAGTTTGCCCATGAGGCATTCAAGGATATCCAGGGTGTTCATGTGAGCGCATGAGTGTGTTTGTTTTAGTTGCTGGAGGAAATAAGTTCTTCAAAACAGTGATTTATACAATTGCTTTGACCGTCAATGCAAACTATAAAGAACCATCTTCCAGCTATTGCTATCATATAGGTCTGTCAAAATTTGTAAGAGCTTCAGTAGCCAAAAAAAAAAAAAAAACAGAGAAGCAGAAACAAGTTGAAAAAAAAAAAGAAGAAATGGAAAAAATTTGATGTCAATCCTTCCCATCACAGTAAGTAAAACAGGTCAACTACGGTCAAAACTAGATAATGGATATAGAAGAGCAATCGAAAAAATATTGGATATAGAAGAGAATTCACAAATAGGAGAATGTAAATAAAATGTGGGCATAAGCTTACCACTAGCATGATGCTGATGTTGAGATTCATCTTTGAACAATGGCTCAAGACTGTAGAGATGACCCCCTCCAGAAGGGGCTTGCTCGCCATCAGAAGATCCTAAGCATCCATTTCCAGAAAAGCCATCCCCACTGGAGCATGTAGTGATGGAGGAAATCCCATCAGGTGAGAGAACCATCTTGCTGGCAACCTGATTAGTGCCCACGGGTGAAGTAATGTCCATATTTGCAACTCCTGACTTATAACCATTGTCAAGCAATTCTATGGCAGGATACAAAAAACCACTTTTGAGACAGAAAAAAAAAAAAAAACTGAATGCAGATAGTTTGTTGGAAGGGTTGCTAACCCTTTAGGAAGCCAAATTGATCAGTGTTGTCAGCCATCATTGAGTTGATGAAACTAAAAGGAGGACCTGCTGCTCCTAAATTACCACAGTTTGTCAAACTTGAGGTTGGCATCGCCATATAAGTGGGAATGAAGCAGTTAGAAACTCGTTCCGTGTTGCTTATATTATCCACTTTATGTTGGATTAAAAATTGCAACCGATACCTTAGTGTATCTTGGTTCATGTACTCCTCCTGCACACCAATAAAATACTTGCAATGCTTCAAGGAATTTCAACATAACAAGACACAAAACTAATTAATTCTTCAATTTGTGAGTAATTTGTATAGAGTCTACCCTTTTCCATGTATTCGTCCCAAAGCAGATAATAACAAGGAAATTTGCTGTGAAACATGTTACATTGTTGTGTGCTAACTATAATTGACTTCAAGATTCAAACATGAAACCATACAGAATAAATTTTCTCAGTTTAGACATCTAAAACATGAGAGTGGCAACTACTGTTACTCGGTAAACTAAATACATCCTCAAACCAAAAATTAAATAAACCAGCAATCAATTTGATTAATACTCATCATAGGACATACCTCAGAAGCAGCCTCCATAAATAGTTGGTTCTCTAAGAAGGTAAGAAGATTATATAATTCCTGCTGCCATTCATAGCTCACCCTTAGGTCTAGAATTTCGGCACTGCATAAAAACTGAAATGGTCACCATTTTGACGTACAATGGATTGCAAGTCATTTTGAACCTCCTTAAATGCTCAATTATAGTTCTTTGAATCTTCCCTAAAAATGGCATTAATAATAGTAGTAGCTTAGAGAAAACTTTAAAACTTACATTCTATTTCTAACCAACTCGCGGATGCAAGTGATTTTAGGATTCTTGCGCCAGTCAGTCAGTGCATTAGAGGCATATATATGTTTGCGATGCCAACCATTCCCCCCTAAATGAGACAGACTTGAAAAACTGGAAATGGGATTGTTCAGCATCTGGCTAAAAATCTGCCCTGACGTGAGACCTTTTGCAAGCACAGTGGTCAGTTTCGTTGAGAATTATTCAAAATGTAAGATTTGTACCTGCAAAGCAACAGAAGATAGCATATGAGAAAGGCCAATCACACAAAGGATAATTTGAGCTAGTGTACGATTTCAACTCCTTCTTTGAAGGAAGTGTTGCATGTCCATTAACAATGAACTAGACCTAATAGTTGTGGAAAAAAAGAATGCTCTACTGCTATAAAACCTTTATCAACCCATCACTTGCCTCACAAACAAAATCATCACTCAACATAAAGTCGTATCCATCAAAAGCCTATGTTTGAATGTTTTTAAATTATGTGGATATAAGAGTGCCCCAAAAATTTAGGTATCAATTATTGATCATAACATGCGCAACAATAACCATATGCACCTTTGAAATTGGGTATCCAAAATCCTATTCAAATTATGATAGACAAATATTTGCTCCTACATTCAAATTAATTCCCAGTTGATATTTCAAAACAAGAACAGTAAACAACATCGAATTATGTTAATCAACAAGGACAAAATTGGACCTCAATCACACATTGTCCCCTTAGATGACATGACTAGAAGCTAATTAAAAACTCAAATAATCATTACAATCATATAGAGCCCAAAACCCCTATCACAAATGCGCAGCAAAAATAAAAATAATAAAAAAAGAACCCCTAACGCAACTGAAAATCCACTCGAAAACCAACCCTTATCAATTCATCATCCCACAATTCGCTAAACTCTCGTTCCGTACACGTCCGTACAGATCATCCCTCCCGGCAAAAACACACGCAAGGATTTCAATTCTTGAACGAGACGGAAACGACACCGTTTCCTTCTTTACAAATTCAAATTCCCTCAGAAGAAAATAAAAACAACAGTAACAACAGCACCGTCTCCCGAAAAATTTGAAAATTAAAGAAAAAAGAAAAGATAAAGAAGACTTAGAAAGAAAAGGGGGGGAAAAAAAACAAAGAAATTCACGCAGAATTAAAACGAAAAAAATATCGAACCGACATTCTCAGATTACCTAAAATTGCAATGCTGATCGAAATCTGGACCTGAATTATTGTGGGTTTAAGGATGGGAGGAAGAGGGAGCAGCTAAAAGCGACAAAATCGAGAGCAATCCTAAAAGACGAACCCTAAAAATCGACGCAGGCTTTTTCTTTTTTAATAATACAATAATGGAATTAGGGTTTAAGGTAAGGTGACAGACCTAATGTAGAATTCGGATACCTTCTCTTTCCTTGTCCGAATTCCTTTTGGTTTCCATATTTTAAAAAAAAAAAAAAAAAACAAAAGAAAAAAAGCGAGATTTTGTCTCTGTCTCCCTCGGTATATATAGAAATGTTTGGCGGTGGGGTCCGCTGGGTTTATTGGAATTAATCATTCTTTTTTTTTTTTTAAATTTGTTTTGGATAAATAATTGAGATTGCAATGTGAGACATTGCGTTGCTAATACATGGGCAAATTTTAGGTTATTAGGATAACATCATTTTTGAATTTTCTATTTTAACTCACCTTTTTTTTTTTTTGGCGAATGAATCACAATAACTTATCACAAAAGTACTAATTATTATTTTTAAAATTTTTCATTTACTAACTAACTTTTTTTTTTTACTAACTAAATTTTACCAACAAATTATACGATGATAATACTGATTAATTAGATTAGATTATATTGAAAATAATTAAAGTTGTTTCAACTCTTTGTGTATTTGCAACATTTGTTTTTCTTTACTCGTGGGAAATTCAATAATGATACAAAATAGCACGTGCTCGTGTAGATAATATTGCTGATGTGCTATCAACCATACAAAACAGCGGTTAAATTTGGATGGTAATAAAAAGTGATTGGTGAATCTTGTCTCTCCCACAAGTCCGCACACCTGATAAACAGATTCTACTTCTTATGCGTAGAATAACTCATTTGGGATTTTAGAATTATCATCTTTAAGGGTGCTGTTGTGGACACTGGCAGCGTTGACTTGGTAACCTCGCTGAATATAACCAAATTTGCACTGTGGAATGAATAAAGACAGATATAGAATCACTATTTAAGTACTTAAAACCTTTAAATAAATGTGGAGGGACCAGAAACGATCTAAACTAAACAGCCTCCTCTGGATTATATTTCATCGAGAATTCACAATGACGCAACGCAATGTAGAACAGCGGAAGACTGATACAAACCAAGAACGCACTAGGTCAACTTTTATAAGTATTTTCAAGGTATAACATCAATTACACCGAAGTTCATTGTGTTCTTCCAATCCTACGAATGCCAATCAGGACATGGAGCAACTCCCAACAAATGGAATCCTGTAACCTACCAAAGAGATGCAAGAGTCGATCCCTCAATGGATGGATAATGTCAATCCTCTACAACAATTTACCCAGATATGCTAATCTTTTTGTCTAATTGGTCATGGAAAGAAGCCTACAAATATGTAAAATAAGGAAACAAAACCAGAACCATTTTTTACAAGTTACATGAGGGTCTGAGCCCTACTGTTACAATCATGCCTGCATTATTCACCTCCTACTTCGATGGCGATGGCGATGGTGTTCATACTCATAGCTCCTTCGAGATGAATAATCCATGCTATAATGGTCCCCGCTGTCATTTTCATCTTCAAATCTGGCTGAGCCATTATAATGTGGTGAAGAACGTCTATTGGAGTAAAGGTGTGGTGGCGAACCATGCCAACTGCTACTTGGGGAATCATCATATGCAAGAGTGCTCCTCCTTCCTCTGTCAGAATGAGACCTTGCAAGAGTAGGTGTCAGACCTCTAGACTTCTAGCATTGTCAGAGAGTAGGGAATGAAACTAGAATCACAATACCTTGGAGGGTAACTAGACATTGATGGGCTAAGCGCCGACTCAACACCAGGAGGACCATCATCTATGAGATCTCTAGACCACCTTTGCTCATGATGGCGCCATTTGCTCATAGCTTCTGAAGAATAACTGTATCTATGGTGTGATTGGTTCCTAAGAGAATCAACACTTGAAAGCCCAGTCAACCAAAGTCTTTCATCTGCTTTTTCTGGGATTGGAGCATTAATTCCAGGGAACTCAACGGACTTTTTCCTTTGTGGTTCAGGAATTCTTGTTTCAGCAATCTCGCCTTCTTCATGTTCTTCCTTGGCATCCCCATCACCAAATATTGTGATCCCTGATGGCTGGTCATCATCATCTGGATCTGAAATATGAAGGTAATAGGTGTTAACAAAATGTAAATTAGTTACAATGTCAGAATGTTCCTTGCCAACCCAGAGAGGAAAGTTTAAAGAGACTAGAAGGCAGGAATGTTGGACATACAGGTAAATTAATTACTTACCTAGATAGCCTGGAGGGTATCCCAGTTCTCGCATTCTGTTAAGCCAGGGTGGTGGATCAAGCTCCTGCATGACAGCAAGGCCAGGAAAAAAGGACAGAAGAAGAAGAACAAAACAAATTGTTACCAATTCAAAGAAAAACTGGAAGAGAAATCATTGCAACATTGCCCCAGCAAACCAGATATTTTACTACTTCTAAATGTTAGCTAGGACAGCTTATTCTCAACATACATTCAGAGTCGCTTAAAAGAAAATCATTCTATAAAAGCCCCAAAATCTCAACCGAAGAAGTTATGCTGTCGATATATATGCACTGATATATCTAATATACCTAACAGAAGATGGCCTGAAGACAGAAAACAG
Source organism: Bruguiera gymnorhiza (assembly GCA_020883675.1). Classification (NCBI taxonomy): domain Eukaryota; kingdom Viridiplantae; phylum Streptophyta; class Magnoliopsida; order Malpighiales; family Rhizophoraceae; genus Bruguiera; species Bruguiera gymnorhiza. Next base: position 5,634,236 of record JAIRCJ010001060.1, read on the forward strand.
CAAATAATTTTCCACAATTGAACAACCATGTATACCCTTGCCTTCTAAGTTCTAGCTTCATCCCAAACTTGGAAATTTACTGTCACAAATTTAATTCCTAAACTAATAGATTTATATTGGATGAGCAAAAAGTTTGGCGTCCTATAGCACAAAGTGTTTCTAACCTATTACCTATGAGGTTAATTTTCAGGATCAGACTTTCTTACGCCACATCAAACCCTTGCCGGTTGCCGCTTTGATGCAACCAAATATTTAGTACATTCCAAGTCTAGCTCAGAAGACCCTACGTGCTACATTTGGACTTGAATGCCCTTACCCCAAGACCTAAAAGTTGTCGTGTTTCAGCACCCAGGGCACCAGGCTTTAAACCATCATATTTTCCACCGGAAGAGCTCTGATAATATCGAACTGGATTGCGAGAACTAGCACTCTGATTCCGTCTGGACTTGTGTTGTTGGCGTGCATAGTTAACAGCAATGTTGTCGCGAGGCTTAGGGCATTCCTTCAAAGAATGGTTGTAAGAACCACAGTTGAAACAACGAGCAGCATCATCCACTACCAAGCCTCTATAGAAGATAGAAGATAGGATGCAATTCAATCAATGTAAAACTTTTTTTAGGAAGTTTTGGGGGTGAAGGCTTGCAAACATTTGTGTGGCAGCATCAGAATAATAAATGAGATTGTAAGTTCTTGGTTGTGTAGGATGGACGTTGATTTGCCAACAGACTCAGTGCACCTGACAACTTTCTGTTGGTTCTTTTCCAAGATCTTGTGCCATAAGATAACTATGCAAGAACCACACATTTGATAACAGGTATATGCTAAATATGCAAAAGAAGGAGGTCATTTACCCATTGCCATTAGCAGGACCATCTGCTGACGTCAAACCTAATGTGTATCCACGATCATAAAGAGGGACAGAGGTATTATCCAAAGAAATGAAGCCATTGCCTTCCTGTTTCCTTGCTTGATTCTCTATCCAGAAGGACTACACATAAAAAGCACTCAAGAGGAACAAATCAATGTAGTAGATGAAAAAAAAAAGAAGGTACCTAGGTATTAAAACAAGATTAATTATTTACCACTTCTGATGATGGAATATGCAACAGAACTAGTATTTTGGTACTAGAAAAGTGTCACTGCTATCAAGGTAAATGATCAAGTCAAAGCATATTCTCTTTAAGGAATCGGGTGGAGGGCAGAATGTTCAAACCAACTTTCCATATTTTCAATAGAAAAACCCTGGAAACAGTAAAAGCAAAACCCTGGCTGTGCAAAAGGGAAAAAACCACACTGATGAATGATATGAAAAGTGGGAATACAGATACAATGCAATGGCAGTGATAATCTAATGAAAGTTAACAATGCCAATGATGTCACCACACAGCATTGTTGGGTCTGACAATTATTTATTGGCTTAAAGAGCAACTATATGATAAGCAGTGTTAAAGAGAGCTTGTAGATTTAGTACTAGGATGTCATTGGCTAGTCCTTTCAGTCAACAAATGCAAGATGAGAAACTCGGCATAGGAGATTACCACTGCAGAGGTCTTTTTGACTCCTACCCTTAGTGCAGGAAAGTATGTTTCTTCACCAAATTCTAGCACTTCATTTCCATCCTGAAGTTTAAAATGCATAGATCAAACTATTTTGATCAACAAAACAGACTTATAGCAAAAGCAAGAGGGCCTTAGTTGCACAAATATGAAATCTACATACACCCATTCTCCAATAGGAAAAAATAAGTTGACACTCTACAATTGCACTTTGTTAGTACCATTTTAGAGCACTTGCAAATCTTATGAATGCTACCATAGCCATCCAATGTACAGGTTCAAATAAGCGGCTAAATTTCATTTCTTCTACATGGCAATGTAATTTAAGTATGAGCAAAGATTTTAAAGAGAGTGGCTGAAAACTCATTGCAGCAGCAGGCCCTCTCAGAGAGTACTTCTATGAACTTTTCTTTCTTTGAGTGCAAGTTGTTTGATATGTAAATTAATTAAAAAAAGTTAGCCTGCGAGGTGTAAGAGAGCCTGATTCTGAAGAAAAAGGTTTTTTTTATCACCCCCACACATTCAACTCATACACACAATCAGCCAGATTATAGATCATGAGTGATTCAGTTATCATTTTTCCTAAGGTGCTAGAGGATTACTTGCGAAGAAGAATCATTTTGTGCATGCCACGCTGACCACTGTTGTAAAAGCTCTTCAAGCTTCTGTTTGCTAGCTCTGTAAAAGTAAAGCAGTTGCAAAAGATTTTTAACACCATTAATCCAAGCTATTTTAGTAGGATGTCATGCCTCCAAACAGGTACATGATATAATGGTTCAAAAATACTTGAAGGAGAAAATTCAAACATAAGGCACCAACTTCCTGAATGCTAGATGTAGTGAATACTTCTACCCTGACCTTGTTAAGGAGTTATACATGACATGCACTGAAGGTTGGTCCTCAACATATGTCATCCTTGCTCTCTTAACACCTGACACACCTGATGTATTAAGTTATGGAAAGCTCAACAAGAAATCAAAAGCCCATTGCTGACAATGAAATGGTTTTCTTCCATATGACTTTGCGGATTGAAATATTTTAATGAGTGTTGGAAACTTAAAATCCCAGAAACGAAGCTCACTTATAATCTATTACCAAAAAATAAAAATAAAAAAAAGTATTTGTAAAGATGGAAAACACAAAAAGAAGCTTAAGCCATCATATGTTCAAGCAGATACGACTTCCATCCATAGAAAGGTTGTGGATGAGACTTTGATTTTGGAATTCAGAATGATTTTCAGCACTGACTCTGGCACTGAAGTTATTCAGATTCTCTGCAACTTTAACAGTGCTTGCAACTTCACTATTCACTTGCATGACAGGTGAATCAACCAAATCCATGTCCACCTCTGTCTGGCAAGCTTCAGTTCCAAGGTCAGCTTCCCGAAAAACAAAATTGGTCTGCTCTATTTCACCTTCCTCTGGTCCACTATCACCTGCATTGGACCTCGAATTGTTGGCAGTAGTTGTGCCTCCTTCAGTAACAATCTCTCCCACACGAGGGCTCAATTTCTCTTGATCTCTAGTACCTTCTTCAATTTCAGTACCACCTTTGCTCAGCCCAAAATTCCACTCATCTTTTGTGCATTTCACAACTCCTGTATCACCTTCATTGAGGTCTACATTCACCCCATTCACTGTCCCTTCCTCAGCCACAGAATTACCAGGTTCAGAATGGGCCTCAATTGGCCCAGGATCAGACTCAAAGGTTTCACCATTCTCATTTCTATCTTCGAAATCACTAGAAACAGAGAGGCTGATCATATCCTCAGTTCCCATTCCCAGATCAGAACACGCTTCCCCACATAACAAGTGCGCCAGATAGAGCTGTCTAACCTACATGAAATGACACTCATGTTACTTGAGCCGAAACCCAATCACCATATCACCCAACCATAATAATAAAATAAATTACTCGACCAACCATATACCTAAAACCGCTCAAAAATCAATCTTTAAAGAAAACAAAAACAAGGAAAGTATCCCACGAAAGATTACAAATAGCGAGTCCCCTTGCGCGCTTACGAGCTACATTTGTAACATTTCTTGAACACAAATGAACAGAAGAAATCACACGAATGTCCAACTAAATAAATAAAATTAAATTTCTTTCAAAACCAAAGAGAAAGTGAAGAATAGCACAAAGTGTTCGGCTCCGTTTATTCTTCAAAAAATAAAATAGTTAAAGGGAAAAAGATATACCTAGAGAGAGAGAGAGAGAGAGAGAGAGAGAGAGAGCATGCACAGTTGACTTCTTTTTTCTCTCTCTTTTTCCTTCTCGTTTTTGAGTTTTCTCAGAAACCAATCAAGAAAGTTAGGGTTTCGGTTAAGGCTTTTACCCGACACAAACGAACCTTCTGCTTCTCGCTCTCGCGCTCTCGCTCTGGTTTAACGTTTTTTCTCTCTCTCTCTCTCGTTTTCTTTTTAAATTGTTTTTTTTTTCTTTTGTCTCCGACGGTTGCGATTCGGCTCTCTCACGCCAAAAGTTGAATCGACGGCGACGTGGCCCCTCCTCAATTTATTTTCAAATTTCCCATTTCCACTTTTATTTTATTTATTTTATCTACTTATCTGTTAAAGCAAAAGTAACTTTTTTTTTCGCATTAAAATATATTTTTTTTCTAAATTCCAAAGGTTCCTTTCTTTTAGAACAAATTTTAAAATTTCTGTTAAAAAAAGATGTACAGATGACTATTTTCTGTAACATTTTGTTATATATTTAAAGCTGTTATATTACATATTTAAAATAAATGTATTGCACATCAAGTAATTTTTTACAAAAGGAAAGTTAAATTTTCATTTTTTTTTTTTACAAAAAAACACAAATGACATCAATTGATTTTATTTCTGTCTTTAAATGCGTCTAATATCTTTGTCTACGTACCTGCATCCTTCTCAATTTTGGATCTGACTCACGATTGGAATTTTTCAGATTAATAAGCAAAAGGGAGACAGGAGAATTTCATATCATAAAGTTGGATATATATATATATATATATATATATATATATATATAGAAACTATAGTAGTATAAAATGGTTATGTGTCGAATTTAGTCTAGTCAACGAGTCAGGTCAAACATACAACGGCAAGCCATTATAGCTTTACGTGGAGAATCAATTGACAAAGCTTTGCTGTATTGCTGAGCCTGTCTAGGTTCTAATTAGTTGAAGACATGTTCCTCCTCCTCTTTAACCATAAGCTTTTTCCAATGCTCCTTGTTGACTCGACCTCCTCCCCTTCATTGTGTTGCTCCTCTTCTGCTGGTCCTTTCTCCACAAACAGTGGACTTATGTATCCTTTTGAGCTTGATGCTGGTTCTGATGGACTTCTCTTGTAGTCTTTCATGAAAATCCCATCATCACTTGAACTTTCAGCTTCAATGGGTGCACTTGCCTTTGCTTCATTCTTGGCTGCTGAGTGATTGCCTTCCTGGAAATTCCAGCCAGACCCTTCACTGCTGCTCCTGCTTTCTCTAGACGATGTATCGCTGAGTGTATGGAAAATAGTGACACTTTCTTTCCTTCCACTTTGGAAAGAATAGCTTCTTGTTTTCCCATTAAACACTGGAAGTAGAGATTTTGGCTGCATGCCTGTTCGATCCCTCCCCAGACTGTAAGTCGTTGAGAGCTTCCTCTCAACGCCTTCTCGTTGCCGAACCAAATATCTCAGTTTTTCAATTACTTCACTCGCCACTGCTTCTTCTGCAGCCTTTTGTTGTAGTTCTGTGATTGTTCTATCGAATTGTTTCTTCTTGATTTGGAGCGAACGCTGACAGGCCAAAAATGTGGCTAAGCATAATGAAGTGTAGAATTCTTTAGAAATGTTCACTTGTCTATACTTCACAAGTTGAATAGGATACAAATTTAGCATCCTTAAGCATGAAATTCTCTTGTTCTCTTCCCCGGTCTAGAGCATGAACATCAAACTTTCTTTTGCTGCAAATCCACTCTTGAATTGTATAATTCACCTCCGTGTTGTTTATTGTGTGGAGTGGTGAAAACATTAATAGAAGCAAGATACAGACATAAAATCTTACTCGCTTTTCCAGAAAATTTCCCAAGTTTTGGCTTTTCAGCTTCTTTTTCCTCCAAAATATGCAGCAAAATCGTACAAGGCCAGCCATGGCTATCAAGGCTATGGACACAAATAGCAGGAACACCAATATTGTTCTGTCATTACCTGAAAGAATGAGCAATAATCACACTTCTGCAACTGCTGAGCTGATGTATCATAGTTTCTTTCCAAATAAAGGATCCTGGCTTGCCTGTGTAACTACTACGAAGAGGCCGGGGACTTGTTTGGGAGCAGGTAGATACAAGCTTTTCATCTGGTAACCAAAAGAGAATAACATAAAAATCATATAATGTGTAATGGAGATTTGAAACTACGTGTCAGGGAATAATTACATTTACTGCGGCACAGTAGAGGGTTGCCAGCATCTGCATCATTTGCAAAAAACAAGATGTGAGTTACTGTTATAAACATTAAATTCATATCCGGTTATAGAAAAGAAACTGATATGATGTTTGTTGTCAATTAGAAAGGTTACTATACAATTTGGAGGCAATATTCGGATGTAAGAGCCTAAGGCTTCCCCCCTATAGGCTTTCATATTGTCTCGATCTAATGCTATATTAAAGCACCGAACAATGGGACACTCCACTTAACAGACACTTCAAAAGCGCTCCTGACTAGTTAGTGCTAAAGCCACGCTACACATGACTTGTTTATAGAATCTCACTCGAAGCAGCGATAAATGCGAGAAGGATTCCCTCGTCCAGCACAAAATGTCGCAGATCACTTTGAGCCAGTAAGGACGAGTATTGACCTGACAGTGAAGAAATGACAGAAGTTGTAGCTCACGAGCAATTAGACATACAGCAATGAAAAATGATATCTGAAGATGGAAGATATAATGTGAGTCGAATAAAGACTAAAAATTACCGGGGTACTTTTCGGACCAATAAACGGTGCCTGTTGCAGGAGTCAACAAGGTGAAGACCACGCCTTTAGGTCTCATTGCTGTTACATAAGTGTATTCACCAATTAGATTGCTAGTCTTTCCCTCCATCTCTGTTTGAGATATATATACGGCATAGCCTGAACAGTCAAGAAATGGACCGACATGGGCAACGCTATCCAATTCAGAGGCTTTTGTCAATTTCTTCAAGATCCCAGTTGGTGAGATTGAGTACAGGAATCCATCCAGCGAAGCGATAGATATCCAACCTGTGATAGTTATTGATCTAAGAAACAAAATGTGAAATGCTCTCTCCGAACGATTTCTCAATTAATGTGTGCGATTTCGTTTAGAAAATTCTGTTTCTACAAGTTACTCCCAAACTATAAAGCACTATGATAGGACAGCTAGAAGCACTCTTCAATCGTTAAAATACATATTTACCATTAGAATCCACAATGGGAGCACTCTCTTCTGTATTTACTGGTCCAATGCTTTGCTGCCACAAAATGTTACCCTTGGAAACATCTAATGCCAATACCGTAGATCTGACTGGTACAGTGACATACACACGGCCATTGTTTCCAGCTGTAACAGTGAAGACCTTGTGAAATGAGCTTAGATCCTGGACCCAATTATAATGAGGACTCCGAAGAGACAATGAATAGAGTTCTCCAGCAGTATTTGGAATCTGCGAGATGGAGAGGGCAGATAAATGTCCATAAGCTGGAGAAGCACATATAGATGGTCCTAATACAATGTACATGCATTATTTGTAGTTAAAAACATATAGCTGAAATTAGCAGCTAACCATTGTTTTACATCAATAAGCTAACGACATATGACTGGAACTGTTGACAATGTTAGCAGTTAGGCATAAAAGGCCTTACATATATGCTAGCTTCACATAGATCAATCACAGGGACTGAGGTGAAATAACAGTCAGTAATGCCTTTCGAACAACCTAGATGATAGCCAAACTGGTAAAGAACTGGTCCAGCACTCCAGACTAGTTGCTTGCCCATTGTGTATGCAAACAGTCCTCGATTCATGATATTGATAAATACATATGAACTCAGGCTACTCACTGCAAGACCAATAATTTGACCTGGACCTTGTTGACCTTCTTCTGGTCCAAAGAAGACTTCTGCAGTAGGTGGAGAAGTTCCAACGTTAAGAAAATTGATTTGCAGGACTCTACTCTCTGCAATCAAATATATCTGCCAATGCCATGCGTTAAATCAATAATTATAGAGAATTGAAACTTGCAGAATACTGCAGCAACATTACTGTGTATTCAAAAGCCAAAATGTAAATCCTATGGTGCACTGAAAGGAAAATGTGCCTCTACCACACAAATTTAAAGGAACTTCACATTTATGTGTATTCCAGTAAAATATCGACCATACAAACAGCTTTATCGATTCATTTTTTTAGTAAGTTACTCCTTTCCTCTAACAGTTCCTGCTATGAGATAAACTGGGTACAGTAGGCTCTGAAACTACTGTTGTAATGCAGGTGAACATAGCAGAAGTAACTATAACCTAGCTGAAGTCTAACGTTATAACCATAAAATTTCCAATTAAGGGTGTATTTGACCGTCAAACGGGCAATATGAACAACTAACGGGTGGAAACATTTGTGGCTATGTATGAACATGTTCTTTAGTGGTATGTTCTAGTTTACAGCCGGCGAAAAATTGCAGCTGTATGCTGGTTCACCTATCAATATCATACAGATAACATTAAAAATTTAAGCACAAGATTTTAGTATTTTGCGTACTTTTCCTTTGCCACCGTGAACTGGAGCCGTGCCAACATTGCATGCATAGGCCAAACGCAAAGTCCAAACAATGGAACCATTGCTTTCAAATGCAAAGAAGTTTCTTTCGGAGCAAGTATAAATCCTGTCATCATCTCCTATCAGAGGTTTTGAAAGCCTGGAAGGGGTCCCTGGTGAAGGATCCTGACCTGAAGAAGAAAAGATTTACATTAGAGATCGATAAACCATTAAAAAGAAAGACTATGAAAGGAGATAGTGATGGTCAATAGATCCTGAAGAGGAGCAAACTTTTGCCTGACTATCTCTCGCGAATTCTGCGCTTTTTTTTTTTTTTTTTGGGTTTCATCAGTAATCTTCTGCTTAACTATCTCACTTTTCCATCAATATGAGTGATTAAAAGTGCAGGGAATTCGAGGGCCTTAGTAAAACAGTGTCGACTTTAATTTTCCTCTGTAAAGCCCTAACAGCTTCTGACTTCTCCCCACATCGCTTCAAGCTGGTACGGTCCAGTAATACCAAAAGGGAATGGAAGCCTAGTTTTTTTCCCAGAAAAAGATAAAACAACCCCTCAAAAGTCACAGACCCAGAAGTAGAATTCATGTTTCAGTTTCACAGTGAACCCCATTACATGGAAATTTGTTAGCAAAGAAGGAAAAAATATGAACAAAAAGAATAAAAAAAAAAAACAACAAAGCTTTAATGGAATGGAGAAAAGTGGAAAACTTCATTTGGCAGTTCAGAAATAAAAACGGATTTCAAATCGTCAATTTAACCGAGAGAAAGAGAGAGGTACCGAAGTAATTATGCTGTTCTGAGGAAACGGAGTCAACAATTACGAGTAACAAGAGAAGAAATTGAATCTGCATCGTGGAGATCGATGACTGCAGAGCAACATCTGAAGTTCTTTTTGATAGTAAATCTCTTTCCAATTTTAATTTACTTTTTTTTTAAACGAAAAACCAGAGGACGGTTATCTAACCGCCGCTTGGCTTGTGGCGGGAACACAATAAGAATAGAAAATGATAAATTCCTTTCTTTTCCTTTTTTTTTTATATTTTTTATAGAGAAAATGACATAGTTTTAATTCCATTGGTTCCTGAATTTTGGCCCGGACCCGCTTGAAAATTTCAACCCGGAGGGAGACAGCAATTGGTTTTTTTTTTTTTTTTTTTTTTTGGGGTCAATTAACTACGACTAATAATTGAAGTCGAGACCTTTCGACAACTAAAAAGTAGTGAGTTAGACTGCAAACCCATTATAAGAAAGACTCGCTTTTGAAAATTGAAATGATGTTTATTTATTTATATTTTATTTCACGTGGCTTTTTATTATATTTTTTTATTATGGAAGAAGATTCGTAGGCATAAAAAAAATAAAAAATTAAGAAGTGGACAACAAGAGAAATATTTTTATTTTCGATCATGTTAAATTATGTGTTATTTAATTTTGATATAATTAAATAATTATGTAATTGAATATATTAATTTATAAAATATTATTTTTATACTGTCTATTTATTACTTATTGAGATTTACGTAATGCATTTAATATTTCCCTAACGGAACTTACTTTAAAAAGTTAAGTTTATTTTTAATAATATTTGTTTTGACAAAAACTATAAGATCTTATTGTTAGAATTATTTTTACTACACAATATTTACACTTTTCAAAAAAAAAAAAATAGTTAGAGTATTTTGACTTGAATTGATTTAAAAAATCAATTGGGTGCCCACAGATTCCCATCCCATCCCCAGCAGACAAAGTATTTGAAAGATCTTCATCAATTTGCTGCAGTAGCCTAAGGGTGAAATTATTTTTTTGATTTGGAAAGAATTATTGCTTTACATGACAATGCAAATGGTTGCTTGGCATGGAAATAAAAACCAACGGAAATTATTGCTTTACAGGGAAATAGGACGAACAAGAATTGTTTCTTGGCATAGAAATAAAGATCAATGGATATTGCTGCTTTATAAATATAATTGTCAGTAATTATATGTCAACGGACAAGCATTGCTTCTTGATATGAAAATGGACCAACGAACAAAATATATTTTTGATATGGAAATAGACCGACGGATATGGAAAAAATATAAAAATATTTTTTTTTATATCGAGTTGTTTTGTGAGAGCGTGCAAGAGAAAAAATTATTAAAAACGAGTGAAGAGTTAAAAAGGAAATTTTGCTCGAATATTTTGATGCCGAGAAATTAACAGGTTAAAAAAATATATATGCGTAGTATATTGTAATAAGGTTTGATGATTATATTATTTTTATATTTGATAGTTTAATAATAAAATTAAAATTTTTGAAATGTTAATTTTCAAAAAAAAAAACATAAAAATAAGAATTTTAAATTTTTATAACTTATTATATCTTATTTTCTTTAAACTCAATTCTCTTACAAGTCAACGGACTTCTTAAAATTTTTTATCATAACATATTTTAATATTATTTTTGTTACATAAATCGATTACTAATCTTAGGACTTAAATTTATTTAATTTATTTTTAATTAATATCATAATTAAATTAATATATTTACACATATCACATTATAATTTTATTTGCTACAATTATTTTATCTTTTGCACTAGGCATGTTATAATTTTTGTCCTTCTTTAACTCAATTCACCACTATCGGGTATTTTTGGGACCCATGGCGTTTGGGTATCGACAATGGACTGCTTATCGTGGTTGCTGTAGAGCAGGAAAGAAACCTCCAAGGCATCGTAGTTTTATATGATAACTCACTTGGTACTTTTATTTGCCCACGGTGATTGATTCAACTTCAGACACTAATACAAGGCAGGTGTGTTCAATAACCTGACTTCCTGAGTTTCAGGAACCTGACTCGTGGGTTATTCTTCTTCCCTGTTAATGGCGACCATTATGGGGCTTGAGACCACATGGTTATGTTGGTCGGTCCATTTGAGAAAAGCATAAATCACATCTGAACTCAGTGCCTTCCTGTCAATCTCCAAGCTCAGACTAAAACTTTGCTTCTGATGCTTGCGAGTAAAAGACAAGGTCTTGGGCTGGACCGTGATTTTGAGCCCGGCAGGAATGTTGTCGATAGTTGCACGGTAAACAGCTGCCTCACCCCCCACATTAGTCACAGTCCTGCTATATTTTTTCACTGTGTGAGAGCTGGATTCATTGGGAAGGAAGGCCATAAAAGAAGGGTAGTTCAAATCTTGTGCTTTTCGGCTGCACTTCCAGTGACTTTGTCTAGTGACCGCACGCGTCTGCTTGTCTGTGTAGCCCAGGCTGCATATGAAATCAATATAATCTTGGTTGCTCATGTCGTAGATAAGTCCGGGATCCATGGCTTTATTGGGGTCTACGTGCCCATTACCAAAAGCCAGAGGCGTCGCTGCCTTGCCTGTCATGATATCGTTCATGATTGAACCAGTGTTGTCTAAGATATAAGCCGTGGTCATGAGAGCTGATCGGATGGCCGATGGGCTCCATTCGGGATGCACTTTTTTAATCAGAGCTCCGAGCCCGGCAACATGAGGTGTTGCCATGGATGTGCCGGATGACAATGCATAATCTGTCACCAAATTGAATTGGCCTAGTTGTGTGAATGGTTTGTTCGGCGCATATGCTGCCAATATATCTACCCCTGGAGCTATGATGTCTGGTTTCAAAATGCCCGGATTGATCGGATCCGGTCCTCTAGAGGAGAAAGAAGCAACTTGTGGTGCTGGTTTTACGCCCGTTTTGGTGGAAATCATACTCATGGTTTTCACCTTCGGCAAAGTACTGGACTTGGTCAGGTGATTTCTAAGCTGAGTAGCAGAAGAAGAGGATAAGAACATGAGGGGCATTTGGTAAGGGATTGGAGCATAGAGTACTCCGTCTAGCACGACTATTCCTGCATATGCGCCTACCCTCAGGAGCTCCTCTAGCTGTTGTGAAACATTAACTTTACTGCTTTGGTCACAGAAGACTACCTTTCCAGCAACTTTACGTCTATCAAATTCACCGGGGCTGCATATTGAATGATAAAAAAGAGTATCGGTGATATAAATGTTCTGGAAGTAGTATGATGGGGCTTCAACAATGAATCCACTTTCTAGAGCCAATGTAGCGGTGAAAATCCGGTCAAGTTTGGAAGCACCAACTGTTGTGATCCAGGGTGCGCCGTCGTTGATTGTGAACAATTCTCCATCATTGCCAGCTGCACAGGAGACAAAAATCCCCTTCTCTACGGCCGAGAGGGCTCCAATGGCAACAGGATCTTTGTAGTAAGGTGTCGGCGGGAAGCCAATAGACATTGACAAAATGTCTACTCCATCAGCAATTGCTTGATCAATTGCATAAAGCACATCAGTTTTTGCAGCAGGGCCCTCCTCGGTGCTTTTAAAGAGTGCCTTGTACATGGCAACGTGTGCAAGTGGAGCCACTCCTCTAGCTGTGCCTCTAGCTTGTCCCAAGCAATTTGCACCAGACACACGGTTACCTGCAGCTGTGGATGATGTGTGCGTGCCATGGCCCTCGAAATCTCTCGGCGAATCATAGTCTACATCTGGTAAAGGAACTTTTAAGCCTGCAGCTTTGAGTCCTTTGCTAAAAGATCGAGCTCCAATTAACTTTTTATTGCACATGGAAGGACTAAATGCAGTCCCATTCTCACACTTCCCCTTCCATTTCTTTGGAGTGAGAGGCATGCCTCTGTCACTAAAGCTTTCACTTTCCGGCCAAATGCCAGAATCAACGACTCCAATGATCACGCCTTCACCATAGCTGGAACTAGGCCATAAGCCGTAGTTGTGATTCAGGCCAAGAAAGCTGGGGCTTCGTGTGGTGTGCAGATTGCCAAAAGACTCCTTATATGTTGCAAGATGAGCTGGAGATTCCTCAATCTCGGCTAGCTGAGATTTTGTCAGTCTGGCACTGAAGCCATTCAAGGCATGGCTATAAGAGTAGAGTAACATTTCTCGATCATCAGCAGGTTGAGACAATGACTTCAGGATGGATTGGTGCCAGATTTCGTGGGTTAAGAAAGAATCAGGCTTGTAGGAGTGGTCTAATTGGATGATGTACGTTTGAAATTCTTGGCTTCCTGTCTCTGATGCTGCAGAGCCGCTAACAACTAGCAACAACAATAATTGGCAAGCCAGCAATTGGTGGGAAATGTGTTTGCAGAGACCCATACCTGCGCTTGTCTCTGAAGAGATCGATAAACATCGTCGACGAGCAGAGAAATATTTATAATGCTCTATGGGGCTATAGTTAACAGGAATGTCTCAGGTCTGAAATGGTTTATGCTTGTTTGCATGATGGGGGGGACTACTCGGCCACTACAGGCCCAAAACAAAAGGAAATGAATTTACTGTGAAGGATCAATGCTGGGGTATGCCCAAGTTTTGAGGCTGCGTTTGATTTTTCGCACTGGTTGTGGACCCAAGATATTAGGAATCAATATCCATCTCACCTCCGTGGATGAAGTCTTGCATTTTGGCCTCTAACTTGCACAAACAAGACAAGATGTGAACGCTGACAAAGAATCCACGCTGAAATTAACTTTTTGTCCTGAAAGCGAGGGCCAAGCATTCCTCTTGTGCATCGCCGAGTGATCTAGTTGTCTCTTCATGATTGCAAGATTGCAAGAATGAAAATACTCGAGGTGGGAAAGTTGACATTTTCGTACTCTGACATGGAATATTACAACCTGCACGCATCGCCTGTTTTTAGTAATTAAACAGAAGTTTAGTTACTACCACTACTGCATTATTACTGCGAAGAAAACATCGATTGGCCAACTTACTCGCGTTTACACGAATCTAGAGTGGATCAGTTTGGCTGAGGGCACACGTATTATTGTTTTTCAGCCTTGCTTTTATTAAGCTTGTAATATTTTAATTTTTATTTTGTTCGAAGTGAGTATTATTTCAGGACCACCTTTTTGAAATAGAGGTGCGGTAACCGTCCAAACTATATTAGCCGGGAAAAAATTCTACCTGAAAACCCCTTAATTGGATATTGATTCAAGTTATGGTCTACAACATTAATCCTATGTTTGCCGATAGAAATGCTAAGGTCTTAGTCATAGTATCGGGGTTTAAATTCTCGTTCAAAAAGACCAAAAAAGAAAAGGGAAAAAAAAAAGGATTCCATAGGTCCAGCTCTCAGACAAAAATCCTTACAATAAATGACGCAGCCCAAGTTGCTATATGAAAATATCACTCGTGCAAGAATAAATAAATAAACAAACATTTAATGATATTCAAGATATTGTTGGGATCCTTTTGAAGCTGATATTAACAAATTATTTGTACCGCACTATGGATTTGCTCTTGTATGGTAATAATCAGAAGACAAACTCGCGGGGCCTATGCAAAAGTCTCGGAAGGGAAAGGGGGAAGGAGTTGTTCCATAAAAACGAAAATTTGAAGGCAATAAACTCATATCTGTTTGCACGGTGCTGGTGGGTAATACCATATGTCTGGCTCCTACAATTGTCATTATAAAAGGAGGATAGCGAGTCGTCTCTCCCGTCAGTTCACCGTACAACCAAATAAAGGTGGGAATGAAATGATTTCAGGTCCACTATTTCGGCTCTCTCTGGCCCTTTTCCATTCTGAAGCCAGAGAGTCGACGACCACTGGGGGTGATCATAATCACAACAAAGCATTTTGAGACGGAAAAGGTTCGAAGCTAGAAAAAGCAAAAAGACATGTCTCCTGTTTGTGAATAACGTGGGGGGATAAATTTGTATTGTGGTAGTAAGGTTTTCATCCGCTCGCGGAGTTAATTTCTTATAAGATTTCGACATTACTTTTTACTAAAAATTTTAAGACATTGAATTATAGGTTTTGATCACTCATATCACTTGTTTATTGTGTGGTTTCTAACGTGAGACTCATTCGAAGCCCAAAAAGAAAAAACATGTTTCCTATTTGTGAATAACGTGGGGGAATCAACTTGTAGTTTGGTAGGAAGGTGGCCATCCATTATTATGTCAAAGTTTGGTCACGGAATTCACTCCTCAAGAAATATTTATGGGGTCTTAAAACATTCTTTATCCCAAATTTTAAAACATTAAATTATAAAATTTTACTATTTATATATTACTTATTTATTATATATTATTTTTATAAAGTAATAGGTATATATATTTTTTATTTAAAAAAAAAAAACTCTCTCAAGGTGCTCTAACTTAAGACTTTGTATATTCTCCGGTGCAAAAAATTTGTGGTAGCAAGATAAAATTACAGCAACTAAATTCAATTAGAGAAAATTCTAGTGTGCACTATATATATATCACAGGATGCATACTTTTACTCTTGCACTCTAATCAAGAGTTTTACTTTCTATGGCACCCTTTGCGTTGACTTGGAGTCAACATACTATGACATTCAAGCGATGGGAACCATATGAGGTGAGATAGGTCCATCGCATGTTTGCGTCAATGGATATCCACACGATCTAGTTTTCCAACTTAGTTTTGTCTTTTATCAACTATTGGTTGTAGAAATAATGTCTTTAATTTCAACATTTCCAAGCCAAGCTTGACCACATTTTAGAACTAATCGACAACTTTGTTTAATTTTGACAGCCCCCCAAAGACTTGACTAGCATGCATTTCTATTGCAAGTACTACTTTTTCCTTGAATGACGCTCTCTCTCCTCTCTCTGTTTTTTGTTTTTTTTTTTCCTTTTTTTTTCCCTTTTAACTTTGCGTTCGGGAGCGGAGGGGCAAGGAGTCATGTCAAGGCACAATCAATTATTACTGCTACCATTGAGCACTCCAAGGGTACGTTCAATTATGCCAATTTTGTAAGAAGAATTCGCAGCGACGGTGAAAGTCACCGGGTTGACTGCCTTGCCTAATCAATTGACCACCTTTCACCCGAGTTGACTTCGGTAAACAAACGACGGCTTCGAGAGTCCTACTCAGTGCAAAGAATACGAGCATAAGCAACATTTAATCGCAAATCTACTTTCTTCGAATCTTTCTACCCAAAATTAGAGAAATTGAGAGTTTAAATCTTAGCTATGTATGCAACGCTAGCAGAGAAACCCCGTTGGTTTTATTACCCGTAGAATTTATTATCTGCTACACATAAGTGTCTGATCCAAATACATAAAACATAACGAGAAGACTGCAGAAAAAAGAAAAAAAGCCAGAGAAACCTCAGGTCATATGGTGTGGCTATGACACCGAGGACATCATTTATTCTCCAAATTTCACTCATATTTTTTATTTTCGGCCATCTTCAAAGTTCTGACACTTGGGGTTTTCCATGTCAAGGCATTGGCGGACGACAACGAAGGTTCGGCTTACAACGCACTCGGGGGGGTGGTTTCCTTAGAGGGATACAGTATCGCTGGCCACGGCCGCAATTAAAAACTGGTCCAGGTCCCAATGCCGGGTAACTGTAGCCTGGACCTTCAACGTGCAAACAAACAGGGTCGTATCAAAATTATGCGTGCAAGTGATAACATATTACGGACAACACAACCAATTTCATATAACAGACTCGTTAGCGTGATGCAAGGCACACACGTGCAAGCTTAGTTGCATGCATAGACATTTACATAATTAAATGGTTGGGGGAAAAATAGATGGCAGTAGTGATCCCACTCTCACCCTTTTCGGCTAATTCTCGAGCAGTAGTGGCGGGAGGAGAAAAGAGAATGGCAGCCCAGAGGATGCATATAGTTAGGAGAAAAGCCTTCATGTTTAAGTTTATGTTGTCCATTGCCCCTTCAATGCCACTCCTATTTATGGTGAAAAGATAATGGGCCTTGCACCTTCCCCGAAGGAAAGTTCGTAGTTGTGATTGTTGGATCATGCCTCAATTGAATGCTATGAAAGCGACTTCCACCCGAATTTGGAGATATCTGCAAGGTATCAAACAAAGACCGAAGACGTGCCTTGCCGTTGACTCGGGAGACGACTCAGTTTCCGAGCAAAGACATGAGAAACAAGACGCCAAAGACTTGCTAGTGCACTAGTCATCCCCCCGTTGCCCTGGGAGTTAGGCATGTCGTTAATTATCGAGACAATTCTGCCCGCTTTAAAATTAAAGAAACCTTGAATTGGTTTAGTTTGTTCAGTCAATAGTGCTTTCAATAAAATCCCCATGAACAAGATTTTGGAGTTTCTGAGATTTGACAAAGAATTTAAAGCTGAAAATTGTTTATGGCTGATGGAGCAAATGTTATCACTCAGACTTATTTTAATTTATCGGATAATCCAAAGTAAAAGTTTTAAACTTATTGTTATAAATATTGTATTTGACAAATGAGCCCACCAAACTAATCTCTAAGTTCAATAAGTTGAAAGCGTAAATTATTCTACCAATTTAATCTCTAAATATAAATTGTATATAAATAATAATCAGACAGATATTATTAAAAAAAAATTTTTTTTGTACGAATAAATTCATAATATTCATAATATTATATAATCAATTATCTTACAATACAACATAAGATCAAGTGCAACAAGAATTGCTACAAAATTAATACAAAGTGAGTTATTTAAGAAATGATATACACCGAGTGAAAACTAAAAAAAAAACACAAAAAAGAAAAGAAATTTACAAGAATAAACATTGGATAGAAATGAAAATTGAGAGAAATGTTGATTGTTCATCAATCAAAATTTTAAAACTTGGAATGGAATTGTACAACCTACCAATCTTAATAACATATTTTTTCTTCATTTTTTTTTACATTTTTATATTTTTTTCTTTTTTCAATAAATCATCAAATATAATTCTAATTTAATAAATTTATAATTTAAAATATTTGAAATATAAATTAACTCTATTTGAATATGAACTAATCATACCATGTGTTTATCGTCCCTAATAAATATAGGCTTTCTTTCACCTGGTTCATACTGTTGGTAAATTTACTACCCTATGCATTAAACTCAGTATTCAACAATACGTCGGGTTTCTTTATTCTTTTTCTTGGTTATTTATCTTAACCACCATTTCTGAATAGTAAAAATAGGATTTCTTAAAAATGAGTAGTAACGTTGGATAAGTGGATTGACAGTTCTCTCAATTTTAACCTATACATTCTAATAGTAACCAGCAGTTACAGTAACATGATACATGAGTTTCTACAGCTACCAGCATAAATTTCACAGGAAAGCAATAAATAAAAATAAGAACTAATTATCAAAAATTATCTGTACACATAATTTTGAAAAAAAAAATTAATTTTTAACCATATAATATAAAATATAATTTTTTTATCGAAACTTAATTTATTGTATAATTATTTTTTATAAATAAAAAAAAGAGGAGTGCATATATAAATAAATAAAATATCTATTTTAGATCAACTCGAGATAATGGAAAAGTTTTACCTACCAGTACATGAATGTTTGTATCATGTTGCATTGCCACCTGCACTGTACACAAAACTTAAGTGATAGTCCAAGTTGAAAAGAAAATGAAAATTTTATACTCCCCAAGCACAGTAAATACTAACAAATAAAGATAGGCTTTTTAGAGACTCACGAAAACAAAGAGATAATCAAGAGGAAGTAGTTGTGTTTGATTCCACCCAAACACAAGGGTCCCCAAGATACTTCCTGCTTCGCCAAACATGAAGTTAATTGCGAAACGGCACAAAATGCGCCAAAGCTGGCGTAAGATATGCAAGTTGAGGGATCCAGTCACTGCCAGAGGACCAGTAGCGACATTGGATTAGGGTGCTGCTGTGACAGGTTACTGTTCAAGGCTCTTTGCTCAAGGATGGAGACTAGGCCTTACATGCAGCTACATTTTAATGAATCTTTCTTCTTGGTTTTTTTTTTACAAATCTTTCATTCTCCTCCATCAAACTTCTATAAACAAAAGACAGGGATCATGAAGCAGAAATACCAGAGCTACAGGTCTATGAACCTATATAAAATAAAGACAGAGATCATGCCTTACCTATACAGGTTGGATCAAGTGAAATTACGCCTTAAGAACTTGGCAATGCGCTCCAATGCTCGGCATAAAATGGGAATTAAAGCAACTGCAGAAAAATTCCATCACTTGTCCATCATACTTGAACAGTCAAAATGGCAAAAAGAAATACAGACTCACAATTGAAAAGCATTGTATAAATAAATGAAGTACAATGCTCACATTTGAGGCAAAGATGCGAAGTGACAAATGTAAGACAATAGATGAAGTAGATAAAATCTTTGGTTCCAATTATTGACTGAAAGTAAACTTGTAAAGCCTGCAGATTCCAAGCTCTGGGTCTCTACACAACACAAATGGCTAGTTATCAAGAACAAATAACAGCAAAATATGATAGCAGAAGGACTAGGAGCAGAAAACATAAGAACGTCAGCATACCCCATATAGTGTGTACAAAGAATAAAGAGATGAGCATGCAGTGCCCATAACTGACAGCCGATATACCCTATTTGAAAGATTTCAAGGAACAAGAGGAATGATTGCAAGCACACCCACCACGAAAACCTGCACGGAATTGAACCAAATTTTCAGGGTCTTGTAAGAAAAGAGGGGATAGCAAAACCTGCCTTACAAAAGAGACCAGCGTATCACCATGTTATGCTCTGAAGCATTGAACTTCCACACAGAATATTTAAGATTCCTGTTGAATTATTACTTGATCTAC
This sequence comes from Bruguiera gymnorhiza, assembly GCA_020883675.1. Classification (NCBI taxonomy): domain Eukaryota; kingdom Viridiplantae; phylum Streptophyta; class Magnoliopsida; order Malpighiales; family Rhizophoraceae; genus Bruguiera; species Bruguiera gymnorhiza. The sequence goes on from JAIRCJ010001060.1 coordinate 5,654,150, forward strand.
AAAAAGGTGCCCAGAATCCTTTTTCAATGGACAATAGAATATTTCTGCACGATGCAACTCAATCCCCCGACATAGGCACAACACTTGTCATTTTACAAGCTTACTAAATTTATCAATTAATCCAATCTGGTATCCCATGTTATTTAAGCTAATGAGCATCAAAATAACCGAAAAAAATCCTAAAACTGTTGCAGGTATTACTTGTAGTACTAAAACCCAAAGCGAAAAAAGAGATTCCCTACTAACCCACACGTTTCCTTTAACACTTTATTTCCTCATACGAACTCTTAAGAATATATATGGAAATAATTTCCTGTGCTGCTTTCCCGAATATCACAGCTGGGTCCATTTGGCCCTTCTTATCAAAACCACATTGCCATGCACACATGCATCTGTTCAAGCTATAAACCCCACAATAAAAAGTGTGATCTAATTGGCTTCTGAAATGAGTTTTTTTTCTTTTTATTTTTCATTTTTTTATAAAAAAGACAGATGAGAATATTTTTGTTTATCAGATCTGCGACCAAATCATATGTGAAACTCTAAATGAAAATTCCATTGGTGTTCCCCAGAAAGCAGAAATTCATGAATAGCCAGATGTAGATAATGGCTAAATCCAAAAGTTCAAGCAAGCGAAAAGACAAGGTTCATTGGCTAATACAAATAAATGCATCCAGGTAGAATATTAAGAATATTTCTATGGATACATTGAAATGACAAACATGAGCATACAAAAGAGAAATTAATCACCATACCCAAGCATTAACAGAAAATTGTATAGTTTGTTGATCCCAGTGGACAGAAGTAGGATTTGAACCACATGCTGTGGATGTCCCGGAGGTTCTATTGGTTGAACCTACAGAACACACATTAGTTCAATTCGGTTAAAAAGTTTATGATTAACAAAACACTAGAACTTCCATTTAAGTAACACAAATCCAGAAAATTTATTTATTGTACGCATTGCTTGAGTGGCGGGACTCAAAACTAACAGACCTGTGTAACGCTGTTGAGGTGGATCGCTTGAAGGAGTGGGGGATGCTGAGGATGATGCAGATGATCTTGACGACTGAGATGTACCAGTTGATGGTATTGCCTCCACCGCAAGATCAGGATCCTGGCAGTGAAACATTTCTAAGTGTAACATCTCTCGAATTCAATTAAAAGAGCAGTGGCTCAAAGATTAAAGGAGAAACATAACAAGGATATAGTAGAACCTTGGGCCCACACGTGACACGCGCTGTAGCCCAAATCACAGAACTAGATACAAATGGAATGGAAACAACACCCCACCAATGAAAAATGTACAGTCCAATCAAACTAGGCTATTTCTATACTAAATTTCAATCTACAAATAAAGATCCTTCCCATGACACCAGTCCTCGAGCATTTAAAAACCGAAATTTTCTTGTGATAATACCAAACTTAAACAAGAACCAGGAGAAGCAGACACAAAAATCGCTAGTATTTCCCATAAACACAAACTTTACAGGTGTACATTTGTAAACTAAAGATTCCCCTTTAATCAACGATATCGAAAATCAAGAAATCTAGCAACAACTAACAATTCCCGAAACTCGTACAAGAAGCTATACTTTATTCAAGGCGGAGTATGTAATGTGGCAGAATCCCAAAATCCCAATACAAATGTTCTTGCGAGAAAAAGAAAATATAAAGAAAGGAAACGGAAACGGCAATTCACAAAAGAAAAAAAAAATTGTTGCAGTAAGAAAAAGAAAGAAAAGAAACAAGATTGCAATTCAAGGAAATCCAAGAACCTAAACCAAATCAAGAAACTGCAGACAGGCGCAAAGAGAGAGAGAGAGATCTATCTGCAAAGAACATCAAGAATGTACGGACGATGCAGCGCTGGTAGAACTTAGGCTTGAAGTGGTCGACGACGTCGGCGCGGGAGGCCAAGTGGGGAGGGATGAGGATGTTTGACCAGTACTCCGCCCATCGTCCGTCGTTCTCGTAATCGTACGCTGCCGCCGCCGCCCTCTTTACCTTCTGCGCCTGCGCTTTCTTCTCTCCCATCTCTCTCTCTTCTCTCTGTCTGCGCGTGTGATTTTTTGTGCTGTTAGTTGGGATCGAAATGGAATGAGCAAAGGAAGATGGTGGATTGCTTTCCGTTTTAGCATCTGCCTCTGCCACTTCCACCTAAACGACTGCGTTTTTCTAGCCGTGCTCACTTTTGAAAGAAAGGAAAACTGATTGATGATGAATAAATGCATTTCGAATTAATGAAAAAAGAATTTGCTATTAATAAATACTTTTTATCAACAAGAAAAATAGTAAAAATCAATCAGTATTGGATATTCAAATTAATCCCTATTTGTCTCGCCCTTTCTCACTGATAAAGAAAGTAATAAAAATACATTATTTTTTATATATTATATTTCAATAAATAAATATATTTAAAACTATTTCTCTTATAATTTAAGTATAAAAATTGATTTAGTCGTATCTTTGATTTTGTTGCTGAATGATTGAGTTTCATGTTTTCTCGATAATATATATTCGTACGATTAAATTAAAAATTGAATAATTGTATAATTAAATTATTTTTACGAAATTAATAATTTTGACAGCGTCCAAAACTTGACCAGCATACTTCATATTCGAGTGTGCACTATATATATATATATATATCACAGGATGCATGCTTTTACTCTTGCACTCTAATCAAGAGCTTTAATTTCTATTGCACCCTTTGCGTTGACTTGGAGTCAACATACTACAATATTAAAGCGATGGGAACCGTATGAGGTGAGTTAGGTCCATCCTATGTTTGCGTCAATGGATATCCTCACGATCGAGTTTTCCAATTTAGTTTTGTCTAACTATTGGTTGTAGAAATAATGTCTTTAATTTCAACATTTCCAAGACAAGTTCGACCGCATTTTAGAACTGGTTAGAGAAATTAAGAGTTTAAATCTTAGCTATGTATGCAACGCTTGCAGAGAAACCCCGTTGGTTTTATTACCCGTAGAATTTATTGTCTGCTACACATAAGTCTCTGATCCAAATATATAAAATATAACGAGAAGACGGAAGAAAAAAGAAAAAAAAAAACCAGAGAAACCTCAGGTCATATGGTGTGGCTATGACACCGAGGACATCATTTATTCTCCAAATTTCACTCATATTTTTTATTTTTGGCCATCTTCAAAGTTCTGACACTTGGGGTTTCCATGTCAAGGCATTGACTCATGACAATTACGAGAGTACGAGTTACAACGCCTTTTGGGGGGGCTCTTTCCAGGGATACAGTATCGGTGGCCACGGCCGCAATTAAAAACTGGTCCACGTCCCAACGCCGGGTAACCGTAGCCTACACCTTCAACGTGCAAACAAACAGGGTCGTATCAAAATTATGCGTGCAAGTGATACCGTATTACGGACAACACAACCAATTTCATACAAAAGACTCGTTAGCGTGATGCAAGGCACACACGGGCAAGCTTAGTTGCATGCATAGACATTTACATAATTAAGTGGTTAGGAGAAAAATAGATGGCAGTAGTGATCCCACTCTCACCCTTTTCGGCTAATTCTCGAGCAGTAGTGGCGGGAGGAGAAAAGAGAATGGCAGCCCAGAGGATGCATATAGTTAGGAGAAAAGCCTTCATGTTTAAGTTTATGTTGTCCATTGCCCCTTCAATGCCACTCCTATTTATGGTGAAAAGATAATGGGCCTTGCACCTTCCCCGAAGGAAAGTTCGTAGTTGTGATTGTTGGATCATGCCTCAATTGAATGCTATGAAAGCGACTTCCACCCGAATTTGGAGATATCTGCAAGGTATCAAACAAAGACCGAAGACGTGCCTTGCCGTTGACTCGGGAGACGACTCAGTTTCCGAGCAAAGACATGAGAAACAAGACGCCGAAGACTTGCTAGTGCACTAGTCATCCTCAATTATCACCCCCCCGGTTGCCCTGGGAGCTGGACATGTCGTTAATTATCGAGACAATTCTGCCCGCTTTAAAATTAAAGAAACCTTGAATTGGTTTAGTTTGTTCAGTCAATAGTGCTTTCAATAAAATCCCCATGAAAAAGATTTTGGAGTTTCTGAGATTTGACAAGGAATTCAAAGCTGAAAATTGTTTATGGCTGATGGAGCAAATGCCATCACTCAGACTTGTTTTAATTTGTTGGATAATTCAAAGTAAAAGTATTAAGTTTCTTGTTATAAATATTGTATTTAGCAAATGAACCACCAAACCAATCTCTAAATTCAATAAGTTGAAAGTGTAAATTATTCTACCAATTTAACCTCTAAACATAAATTGCATATAAATAATAATGATACAAATATTATTGAAAAAAAAATTTTTTTGTACGAATAAATTAATACCATTTATAACATTATATAATTAATTATCTTACAGTACAATATAAAATGAGAAATAACAAGAATTGCTACAAAATTAATACAAAGTAAGTTGTTTAAAAAATTATATACGCCCGAGTGAAAACTAAAAAAAGACAAAAAAAAAGGAAAAGAAATCTACAAAAACAAAAATTGGTTAGAAATGAAAATTTAGAAAAATGTTGACTGTTTATCAATCAAAAGTTTAAGACTTGGAACGGACTGTTACAACTTACCAATCTTAATAACATATTTTTTCTTCTTGTTTTTTTACATTTTTTTATTTTTTAATAAATTATCAAATATAATTCTAATTTAATAAATTTATAATTTAAAATATAAAATAACTTCATTTGAATATGAACTGCCCATAACATGTGTTTGTTGTCCCTAATAAATATAGGTTTTCTTTCACTTGGTTACTACCCTACGCATTAAATTCAGCATTCAACAACCAACTAAAACAAAGTAACGTCGGGTTTCTTTATTCTTTTTTTTTGGTTATTTATCTGAACCACCATCTCTGAATAGCAAAACTTAGATTTCCTAAAAATGGGCATTAACATTAGAGAAGTGAATTAATAGTTCTCTCAATTTTAACTCATATATTTTAATGGTAACCAGCAGTCATAGAAACATGATACATGAGTTTTAACAACTGCCAGCATAAATTTCATAAGAAAGTAACAAATAAGAATAACAATTAATTATCAAAAATTATTTGTGTACATAATTTTTAAAAAAATAACTTAATTATTAATCATATAATACAAAATATAATTTTTTTATTAAAATTTAATTTATCGTATAATTATTTTTTATAAATAAAAGAAAGAGAAGTGCATATTCGAACAAATAAAATATCTGTTTTAGATTAACTCGAGATAATGGAGAATGTTTGTATCATGTTGCATTGCCACCTGCACTGTACACAAAACTTAAGTCATCGTCCAAGTTGAAAACAAAATGAAAATTTTATACTCCCCAAGCACAGTAAATACTAACAAATAAAGATAGGCTTTTTAGAGACTCACGAAAACAAAGAGATAATCAAGAGGAAGCCGAGTCCAATCTCTGCATGTGAGGAAAGAATGCTCAGGGTAGTTGTGTTTGATTCCAACCAAACACAATGGTCCTCGAGATACTTCCTGCTTCGCCAAACAAGTTAATTGCGAAACGGCACAAAATGCGCCAAAGCTGGCGTAAGACATGCAAGTTGAGGGATCCAGTCACTGCCAGAGGACGAGTAGCGACATTGGATTAGGGTGCTGCTGTGACAGGTTACTGTTCAAGACTCTTTGCACAAGGATACCCCATATAGTGTGTACAAAGAATAAAGAGATGAGCATGCAGTGCCCATAAATGACAGCGGATATGCCCTATTTGAAAGATTTTGAGGAACAAGAGGAATGATTGCAAGCACACCGACCACGAAAACCTGCACGGAATTGAACCAAAATTTCAGGGTCTTGTAAGAAAAGAGGGGATAGCAAAACCTGCCTTACAAAAGAGACCAGCGTATCACCATGTTATGCTCTGAAGCATTGAACTGCCACACAGAATATTTAAGATTCCTGTTGAATTATTACTTGATCTAAAAAAAAGGTGCCCAGAATCCTTTTTTAATGGACAATAGAATATTACTTGTGGTACTAAAACCCAAACCAAAAAAAAAAACATCCCTACTCACCCACATATTTCCCTTAACAGTTTATTTCCTCGTACGAACTCTTAAGAATATGGAAAGAATTTCCTGTGCAGCTTTCCCAAATATCACAGCTGGGTCCATTTGGCCCTTCTTATCAAAACCGCATTGCCATGCACACATGCATCTGTTCAAGCTATAAACCACACAATAAACAGTGGGATCTAATTGGCTTCTGAAATGAGTTTTTTTCTTTTTTTATAAAAAAGACAGATGAGAAGATTTTTGTTTATCAGATCTGCAACCAAATCATATGTGAAACTCTAAATGAAGATTTCATCGGTGTTCCCGAGAAAGCAGAAATTCATGGATAGCCAGATGTAGATAATGGCAAAAGCCAAAAGTTCAAGCAAGTGAAAAGACAGGGTTCATTGGCTAATACAAAAAAATGCATCCAGGTAGAATATTAAGAATATTTCTATGGATACATCAAAATGACAAACATAAGCATACAAAAGAGAAATTAATCACCATACCCAAGCATTGACAGAAAATTGTATAGTTTGTTGATCCCAGCGGACAGAAGTAGGATTTGAACCAGATGCTGTCGATGTTCTGGAGGTTCTATGGGTTGAACCTACAGAACACACATTAGTTCAATTTGGTTAAAAAGTTTACGATTAAAAAAGCACTAGAAATTCCATTTTACGTAGCACAAATCCAGAAAATTTATTTATTGTACGCATTACTTGAGTGGCCCGACTCAAAACTAACGAACCTGTCTTACGCCGTCGAGGTGGATCACTTGAAGGAGTGGGGGATGCTGAGGATGATGCAGATGATCTTGACGATTGAGATGTACCAGTTGATGGCATTGCCTCCACCGCAAGATTAGGATCCTGGCAATGAAACATTTCCAAGTGTAACATCTCTCGAATTCAATTAAAAGAGCAGTGGCTCAAAGAACAAAGGAGAAACATAATAAGGATATAGTAGAACCTTAGGCCCACACGTGACACGTGCTGTAGCCCAAATCACAGAACTAGATACAAATGGAATGGAAACAACACCCCACCAATGAAAAATGTACAGTCCAATCAAACTAGGCTATTTCTATACTAAATTTCAATCTACAAATAAAGATCCTTCCCATGACACCAGTCCTCGAGCATTTAAAAACCGAAATTTTCTTGTGATAATACCAAACTTAAACAAGAACCAGGAGAAGCAGACACAAGAATCGCTAGTGTTTCCCATAAACACAAACTTTCTAGGTGTGCATTTATAAACTAAAGATTCCCCTTTAATCAACGATATCGAAAATCAAGAAATCTAGCAACAACTAACAATTCCCGAAACTCGTACAAGAAGCTATACTTTATTCAAGGCGGAGTATGTAATGTGGCAGAATCCCGAAATCCCAATACAAATGTTCTTGCAAGAAAAAGAAAATATAAAGAAAGGAAACGGAAACGGCAATTCACGAAAGAAAAAAAAAAATTGATGCAGTAAGAAAAAGAAAGAAAAGAAACAAGATTGCAATTCAAGGAAATCCAAGAACCTAAACCAAATCAAGAAACTGCAGACAGGCGCACAAAGAGAGAGAGAGAGAGAGAGAGAGAGAGAGAGAGATCTATCTGCAAAGAAAATCAAGAATGTACGGACGATGTAGCGCTGGTAGAACTTGCGCTTGAAGTGGTCGACGACGTCGGCGCGGGAGGCCAAGTGGGGAGGGATGAGGATGTTTGACCATTACTCCGCCCATCGTCCGTCGTTCTCGTAATCGTACGCTGCCGCCGCCGCCCTCTTTACCTTCTGCGCCTCCGCTTTCTTCTCTCCCATCTCTCTCTCTCTCTCTTCTCTCTGTCTGCGTGTGTGATTTTTTGTGCTGTTAGTTGGGATCGAAATGGAATGAGCAAAGGAAGACGATGGTTTGCTTTCCTTCTTAGCATCTGCCTCTGCCACTTCCACCTAAACGACTGCGCTGTACCCGCCGTGCTCACTTTGGAAAAATTAATTACGAATTGATTAACGATGAATAAATGAATTACGAATTAATGAAATAAAGAATTTGCTATTTTCCTCGCCCTTTTTCACTGGGAAAGAAAATAATAGAAATACGTTGCTTTTTAACAAAAGTAAATTGATATTTAACCTTCGTTTGACTCAGTTGCCTAACCGCATTATATTTCCAAAATTCTCGACAATATATATTTATATGGTTGAAATTGAAAATCGAACAATTCTATCATTAAATTATTTTTGGCGAACTTAATAATATTCTCACTTGCGGATTAGAGACTGCCGTACCAAAATACATTTCTCGTAAATTAAAGTCACCGTTGCATCTCTGGCAACTTCGCTGATGCGATGACTGACGAGCGAAGCTAGTGTTAACTGGTAGGCCTGTACAAAAATCGACCGGAGGCTGACGGAATAGAAGGAAGGTCATTTCAGTTTTGGTAGGATTCTGCCTGACAAGTTTAGATTATAGTTCAAAGAAACTTCATTGCAATTTCCAACCGATGCCTCGGAGACTTGATTGTGCACAGCACAACTCGGGAAGGCAACGAGTCTCCAATTAGACCAAAAAAAATTTAAAAAAAAAAAAGGAGAGAAAATTCCAATTATGTTAATCTCAGTTATTGTATGTACCCTGGATGGAGGCTTCGTTGGATCTTCTCGTTTCCTTTACGGGTAATGACAAGGAAAATAACGATGATGATGAAACGCAACGGGATTACCAAGTGACCTAGTTGGCCCATTATACTTTATCGAACAGTCATTTGTCCTCGTGACTCTCTGCGGACCCCCTGCACAACCCACTTAGTAATTCTATCGGTGGAATCTAACAAATTTAATATATAATTCATTATTTGATTTTAACTAACAGTTTAAACCTTTTACGTAAAATAATTTATAAGAAAACAAATTTAAATTTATAAATTTGAGCGCAAACAATTTAATACGTGATTAATTTTTATATTTCATCTAATTAATTATTTGAATTTTTTTAGTGTTTAAGCAGTTCCATAACGAGTATGTGAACAAAGGGCCAAATTAGAAAAATGTCAGTCTACCCATGATCTTGTGCCGAACAGATTATGCTTTAAAGGATTAAAAAAAAACGCAGATTATGCCTCAAATTAACTGGTAGCTTCAATGCAAAAATATCAGATTATGCACATGGTGTTTGATTCTTCATGTTCTGCTAAATGGGAGTGAAAGCCAGGAGCCAACATGAGCAGTGATGATTCCCACGAGCGTGAGAAATGTCTTTTATCAGCAATAGATGATCGTTTCAATCTTTGCAAGATTTCCGTTGAGAAGCTTGTAAGAGCAGTTTGGTAAGCCTTGAATTGCTAAGGTTGCTGCTGTGTGTTTCTTCCGTTGAGACACCAGTTCTTCCACCACACACCAATCCATGCATCCCCAGTTCACTCTCAATTTGAGTGACCTCATCAAACCTTTGTACTACTCTATCGAAACAAAGATATCTCCCACAGGCGCCATTATCCATGGCTTTATAAATACGGACGTGTGCTTCTGCCACCTTCTTTACATCTGCAGTTGCCAGGACACCACTTTGTAGCATGGCCAAGCCGCCTGCCACCAGAAAAACAATAAGCTTGTCCGGAATCAATACCGTCTTTTAGATTTCATACAAAAAATTGTGAAAACCTTGACATTGGGACTTTATTTGGGAATCTCAGGTTCAAACGTGAGGAAACACTGCAGAAATTGGATGGAAGTAATTACCTTTAAGATATGGAACAGAGGATTCTTTGTGAGCATAGGGGAATGAAGGTGCCATAAGAAGGCCAGTGCATATGGTAACAAGCTTCAGTTTCAATTCCTTTGACTTCCTCCAAGCAGCCTTCTCTGCTACTGTCTTACCCAAGGCAAGCCAAAGCTGTTCTCAACCACATCAAGATATGTAAATTAAACTACTGTCCTTCGATGACTAGCCAAAGAATTGTGCAGCCACATTGACATTTTTCGTGAACGAAGCATATGCCAAGTCAGCAATTATTTTGTGCTCTATCAGTGGACATTGAACAACTAATTCCATTCGGAATTTGATACAGTTCAGGATAAATGCCAACCATGTAAGTTCTTCTGATACAGGAAACACAATCATTCAACAGAAAGCAGTAAAGCCAACGAGCTTAGGAAGACCTAAGTTCCTGTGCCGAGAAAACTGTTTGATGCAATGTTACAAAAGGGGGCAAAAGAACAGGATTGATTCAATTAAGGTAAAACCTTTCTATCTCTGCAGACTTCCTCATTGCTCCAACAACTTTCGTCGATAACCCTGTCTGGCTTTTCGCCAATCCAGATGGAAGCAAGAAGAGAAGACGTGAAGATACATCTCTTGACATTTTCTGCACTCCCACAGGCTTCCATAACATTCTGTGCAGCGTCAGCTTCAAGAGATGCCATTTGTTCCTGCAACAATTATTTAAATGGCAAGATCTCAGAATATTAATTGGCAGCTTTTTCCATAGTATTGGTCTATTAGATGAGCAATACTTGGACAAGAATATTAGTTTCTGCAGTGCGACGGTACAGTAACCTACCGAATAACCAGTAATCCCATGAGGATCGATGAAGGAAGAGGTGTGGAACACAGCATGGCATCCGCTAAATGCGTTGCAAAGACTGTCTAGATCTTGCATTTTTGCCACCACAACGTTCTCTAGTTTTTTCATGTCTTCATCTTTTATGAGCCTCCTCACGTCTTCGTAATCAACTGTTAAGGGAAAGAAAATCCTTTTGTAAGAGAAACTGTAGAAGGAACAAGCAACCGCAGGCCCCAGAAAGACAAAAAGAAAGAGACGAGCAATACAGAATGCTAGACCAATATAAGAGATAAAAAGGGATGAGAATTAAACAAAAAGGTTTTCTTTTTTAGAATGTCTAATGGACAGCCGTACTGCTCTTTCAGATAAACAGTTGTATCATACCGAAGTGACACCATAGATCACGTCAAAATCATTTCGAATTTTAGATTCAAAATAATGGTTTGGAAGGACTTGAAGCAGAAGACTTGCAACAGAGCTTCTTGGTATCATACTCTTGAAGAAGTTCAATTTGCTGTCCACTCGAGTTCACTACGCCCTGAGTAGACTGATAGCTCCATCCCAACTTTTTGTAGTCGTTGCAGCTATAATTTTGGGCATTGCAAACGATATTTTGTGTCCATGTAAAAGTGCAAAGAAGAAATGGCAGCAAAACGAAGTTTAATTCCTAGACAAGTGATGTCCTGATGCCCTCGCAGAGTACAGAGTTGCACTGACCTGGGTTTTGAATGGTAACTCGAACAAGGTAGCCATGAGCCAAAAGCTGCTTGACTATGTGAGAACCCAAGTAAGAGTTCCCAGAGGTCACACAAACCAGTTTATTCTCTCTAGCACTCAAACAAATAGTCCTAAAAGCCTGCCCATCGCAATGATTTCCTTTCTCCTTAAAATTCGGCCTTACTAACGGTTCTGACAAAACCATTTCCACCATCTCTCTGTGTCTGCACATATATTGCATGGTTCTCTACGGCAAGAGGGGGCTGCTTTTATGATGCTCCGTGCATATAATGGTAGATGAGAAGGTTAGACGGTGAGAAGCACGAGGGAGTAAGTGTGCACCGTGGAATCAGCACACTTACTGTCACATTATATATATATATATATAATGTGTGTGATATTAATATTAATAAATATAAAATTTTATCATTTTATTTCAAAACTCTCAATTATATATATTTGTTAGTACGACTGTGAAGGTAAATATTTAAAATTAAATTCATGTATATAAACAATATACTGAATTATTAATCAAATTATCATTTAAAATGATATATATTGTTAAATTGAAATGCCGCCCCAGTTGCTCTGTTCATTAACTGCCTTGGAAAAAATAATTAAAAAAAAAAGGAACATCTGGAACATGTAGAATTGTGACAGTTTCTCAAAAAATAAAAAGAAGAGGCAATTAGTTGGCATGGAAGCTTGGTTGTTGAGTGGTGGCTTTGTTGAACATGGGGTTGACTGCTTGGAGAATTTTCTTCCCTTCTCTTATATTTTCTTGTGTTTTGGGTGCATTGTCAAGAGGGGCCATAGCTAGCCGACTGGATTGATCAGCTGCTTATTATTCCGCACAATAATTGAGAACGGAAAAGGGACGGAACAATGATAGGCTCCACATACTTTTTGAATTTGTTTTTTTTCCTCTTTGAAAATTTAGATTTTCTGTTAAATTTTAATAAACGCGTAACGATGTCAATTGCATGTATAATAAAATTAATAAAACTTATAACAAATTAATAATTATATTCTTAACAGTTTGTTATATATCTTATCATTTACGTTATATATTTAATTATATTGTTATATGTATAATAATTTTTATCGAGAATTTTTCACTTTCTTTTTTTTTCTTTTTGGAAATTTGGCAGCCTCGTGGAATGGATTGACATGTATAATTTAGACATATCCAAAGCCTCGCCCCACGGCCGACGGCTTGGTGTGCTCAGTTTTAGATTCTCGTCCATTAGAGATAATAGCAGACCAGAAAGTGATAGCAACAGCTTGAAACTATACAAATTCCGACAGTTTAGGGAAGAGAATGTATTTTCCTTCCCCTCCGTTAATTTCTTTAAAATCCCATTTTACTTTATGTTTCGATGCTAAAAAAAAGAAAGAAAAAAAAAGAGAAAACCGCCGACTCTGGCAGACAGTATTGGCTTAACAGCATCTTACAATTATTTGGCTGCGAGAGTGTTAACTTCCTTATTTAGCTGGCACTATTTAATCCTTGTGGTCAACCCATTTGGTCCATAAGGAAAGCTCGGCTTCTGGCAGTTCTCAAAATCTGTAAGCATGGCAGATGCTTCCTATCCCGTCGCTTAATGTAAGCTGGTTACATTGGTTTGCTTGTAAAGTCAAAAGACTTCAGTGGTTGATGTTCCTCAAAAGGACATGCTTCCCAATTCCAACACATCACAGAAATCTCAGAAATGGAAATACGTGTAAAAGCAAGGAGACTATTACAATTGGGTGAACTTGGAAGGAGACTTACATTAACATAATATGTAGATACAAAGCAAAATTGGGAAAAATGAGGCAACCCCGAAAACAAAATCATGTTAGCCAAGGAGGGATCCGGAGAGGGGGGCAAATTTACAAGAAACGGAAAGGCCTGAGAGTGTATGGATCTCGAAAAATCCAGGAGGGGGAGAAACTGGTAGAGTCTTCAAATTAGCTGTTATCAAATGTGCCATGCCAAGCCTAAAGTCAATGGCTCTGTATCGAGTCATATTTATGGTATAAAGGTACACCTGTCGCCATGGTCTCAACTTCTCCAGCTACTTTGAGTACCATCGAAGAAATCTGAACTATAGTCTTGACTACCAAATGCTAGCCTCTGAAACATTCTGATTTGTGCAGAATGTTCCCTTGAATTAAATATTTCACTTTGGCCAGGTTTCATTCCATTAGACAAATCTGACAACTCATTTAGTGAATCTAAAGCTCTCACCACCTGGGAAGCAAAAAGATATGAAGTGAAACATTTATAATCTTTCAAAGAAGTGAAGAGGTGAGACCAGAATAAATCAGGAACAATGATTACCTGACTCATTCGTGGCCTTTTTGCAGCTGAATGCCGCACACAAGCTGCTGCAGCCTCAATCATCCTAAACATTTCACTGGCAACATAGTGCTTCTTCAGCCTTGGATCTACCAATGCCTCAAAGTCTTGACTATCAAGTGCTTCGGTAAGCAATGGTCTAGCCTGAAGACAAATTTCAAGTAAAATTAAACATTGTGCACGAAAAACTTGGCAGGGATTCATTTCCATACCAGCTCCTTCCCACCCATCTCTCACTTTTTTTCCGTTTTTATTTTCTATTGCAAAAGAAATCCAAGCAAGTGACTTACATCAACTTCCCACAAACAAAACTTCAATGCCTTGTCTATACTTATTTAAGTGTAATAGCCTGACTGATGCAAATTTATGCACATGGTTATGAAGGAATTACTAGTTGAAAAGGAAAACCAAGTAAAATGGAACATTGAAAATTTTCTGGGCAATTGATATGCATGAAAACATGTTCTAGGTACAAACTAGGACTCGAACAAAAGATAGAATGGGGTTGCTTATGCAGGATAAAAGCTGCTTTCAAATAAATTACATATAGAGGACAGAACTTATCACGCCACCTTTTCCTTGAAGAAGAACGAATCTTATTTAATTTTTTGGAGCCAGTGGACATCCTACTGGCAGCATGAAGGACCATAAAGAAATTAGAGGTAAAATCTGAAGTCAACATGATAAGAGTGCCTTTAATAAATAAATTTGGAGACATTCTTGATTGCATAGTAGCATTTTAAATTTGAACCATTATGGAGATTTTGAACAACTTTGCTTGATCATACACCAAAACAAAGTTTAATAATCCACATTACCACAAAAACTAAACAGAAAATGACCAATTCTAAAATGTAGTTGCACCCTCTTTTCCAATTATACAATAGAAATAAATCTCAGAATTTGCACAGCTCTTGAGGAGAAAACATTTAGAATTTTTACATTGACTTACCCATTCAACCAGGCTCTCATCTCCCAATGGCTGAGAGGCATCTACAGGCTTGCGGCCTGTAATTATCTCCAACAGCACAACTCCAAAGGAATAAACATCAGATTTTTCAGTCAACTTGCCACTCGTTGCATATTCTGGAGCCATATATCTGGATTTCACTCATAAAAGATGAATAGGAAGTAAGATATGAGGGCCCAGAGAAAACAAGGAATCCATTGCTATAGATTCAACCTACAAAGCAAATTCTGTCATATCTAGTGCCATTTGATATGAAAAGCTTATAAAAAAGTGTTCTTTAAAGAATCCAGACTCATAAAATTAAATACAATACTGTCTTTCACTCCCCAATCCATGTTTACAATACTGACACAAATAGAATCCTCATGGTTCACCTACCCAATGGTACCCATAACACGAGTGGTTACATGTGTATTTGATTCCAGTTCCAGCACTAACTTTGCAAGCCCGAAATCCGATACCTGTCCATTAGAAAGTCACAAGTTACAAGAAACACAAAGTGGTAACTAGTCTACATGTTTTCCAAGTGCACTATAACAGCAAAAGTTAATCATCCATTCAACTGTAACCATGCCAAGAAGGTTGCCTACTTGACAAAGGGCTCAGAAACATACTCACACTAGAATTGAGATGGTATAAAGTAAATGGCCATATGAGTAATTCTTCCTAAAGTCACTTGTGGTTCTTAATAAAATCTATTCTGAAAAAAATTGTCATACCCGAGCTTCAAAATTGCCATTAAGAAGGATGTTTGATAACTTGATGTCTCTGTGAATAATGCGAGGATGACCTGATACACACAAAAATCCCAAAAAACAAGGGAAAAAGCTCTCAATAGAGGTTATAATTAGAAAAAAGATGCAAGAGAGGAGGGTAGAATATAGAGGAGCAGCAAATATATTTGTATTTTAGTGGTGGTAAAACCTGCCTTTTGGTACAGTATGCCCTAAAAAAATTTCACGCTCAAAGGTTCTAGGTTGACAATTGAGAAGTTTTGCCATCTTTGACACTACTAATGTTTTTTAAGAAGGATGTCCAAAAATTGTCTATCTTGCAGCAGAATGTGCATATAATTTGCAAGTAACTAGTAACTGCTGGAAAGCAAAATCTTGCCCAAAACAAAAGTAAAATATTGCTGCTTCAGGCATTGAATAAATGCAGCTTAAAATGGTCAGCAAATAAACTTTTAGTTCGAAAAATATTCCAGGAATGCTAAAAGAGAAAATTACAGTCTTCATGTAGGTAAGCTATGCCGTGGGCTGCCCCGGTTGCTACCTTAACTCGAGTTGCCCAACCCATAACTGGCCTTCCTTCACCTGCAAAGGTCCATAAGAAAGCAGGAAATGCAATAAGTACAAACATTACCAAATTCTAAGATAGTTGGTCATCAAATTATGTGAGAGAGAGATATCTGAAAATCATATGACGTTTTTAAGGAATTTATGAAGGGAAAAGGTACTCAAATTGAAAAAGCTTCCCTTACTTTAAATCCAGACATCTTACCATGCAGATGATAATGAAGGGTATTGTTTGTGACATAGTCATAGATAAGCAGTCTTTGACGCTCAGATATACAATAACCCACAAGTGAAACCAGATGTCGATGATGTATTCGGCTAATAATCTCAACCTCTGCCCTAAACTCGCGCTCTCCCTGTGAACCACCAATCTTCAGTTGTTTTACAGCTACCTCTCGTCCATCTACCAAAATGCCTTTGTATACACAGCCAAATCCACCTTCACCTAAAAGATTCTGTGTAGAAAAACCATTTGTGGCTTGGACTAGCTCATTATAGGTGAACCATGATTTTGAATTGCTTACTCCGCCTGGCTCAGATGGTGAATACATGATATTACTGCCAGAAGTGCTTCCTCTGAGGGGAGCCGGAGGATACAGCCTCAGAAACAATGACTCTGAACACCAATCGTAAGTGTCAGTACTTTCAGCACATTTAACAATGCTTGCTGTTTACTAAAAGCATCAAGGACAACAAAAGTTTATACTTTAACATTATAGTGCAATTATAAACAAAATCAATGTAAATTGATGCCGAAATGTGTCAAGGCACAAAAATCGCTTTCTGTTCCAAAGAAATCAAACATTGAGTAACTTGAATGCGTATGTTCTAGAGAATGTGCCATAAGGAAAGCTGAAGTTAAAACAAGAACATTAAGGTGACTATCATTCAACCATTGACATCAGACTAATGGTAGAGAAAGGGCAAAAAAACAAAACATGAACCCAAGCACCACGGCTTACATTGGCTTTTGTGATTAATTTATTAGCTTCAAAACCATGCCAAGTCCATAGAGCTTAGTAATTCAGGTGCATCTCAATGATGTGGATCAAAACGTTAGTCATTTAAATTTGTGTGACCAGATAGCCCTTACTTCAAGGACTAAGCTACAACATGACTGCTGGGGGGGTGAAAATTTTGGAGAATCAGCAAGTATCAATGAATTAAGAAACAAAAACATTGAATACATCACCTGAATTTTGGGAGGAGACAGATGGTGAGGGCATAGTGTACCCGACATTTGATTTAGCTCGACTTCTCTTTTGTTTATGCACAAGCCACAAAGCCATAACAAGAAAACTGAGTAACACAAAACCAACCACAATGGCTATTGCCACTGCACCTCCAGAGTTTAGGCCTCCTCCATTTTTAGATGTTGTATTTGCTGAGACATTAGTTGCGTTAGTTGCTCTTGCGGTTGGTTTTTCTGTAGGTTCAGAGGGTAAGGGTTCTGTGGTAGGACTTCCATTTGCTGACGAATTACCTGCAGCAGGAGGAGATAATACAGGCAGCAGTGAGGGTGTTGATGGGACCGGAGGAGTTGGTGATGGCAATGTGGATACGGAAGGAGGTGGAGAATTTGTCACAACTGGAGGGATGCCAGGTTGAGAACTTGGTGGTGAAGAAGTAACTTTAGGAGGTCCAAGGGAGCTTTTAGGAGACTTTGCTACAGGTGGGAGAGGCAAGTTGATGGAAGGCGGGGTGGAAACATGAGCAGGAGGAGGTGGAGAGGGTGAAATAGCTTGTGGAGGAGGTGGGAATGTCACAGGATTTGTTGGGGAGGGTAAGGGAGGTGGGGTGTTGCTCGTAGGTGGTGGAGGCAGTACAATTGGAGCAGGTGGTGTAGTAGCAACAGTTGGTGGAGGAGTAACCACAGGTGCTGGTGGTGGGGACGCTGGAGGTGATGGTGGTGGTGTTGTTATTGTTGGCGATGCTGGTGGTGATGATGGCGGTGGGGCTGGAGGGGAAGCAACAGTGGGCGCTGGTGGGGGAGATTGAGGGGGTGGAGCTGAAGAATTAGATGGAGATGAGGAGACTGGGGGATCAGTGGTCTGGTTGGGCTGAGGTGTTGTAGGAGATAGTGGAGTTGTTGTAGAATTTGATGGTAAAGAGGGGGAGGGTGGTGAGGAAGACGTTGACAGGACTGCAGAAGGGGAAGAGTCCGGTGAAGGTGATGATGCTGAGACCATCTCTACATCAAGCCAAATCTATACCAAACCGCGCTTCCAATACAACTTGGCAAATCAGGGCCACAGTTCTTGTTGTTTATCTAAATCTCAAATAGCTCATTGCAAAAGGGTGTAGTAATAAATCATCCCAAAACCAAAAGTATCTCTACCTTCTGCTGTGAATCTTCGAGAAATTGAAAAAAAGGAAAAAACAAATCAAAAAGAGTTGCAAAAGCAATGTTCTTTGGCTTCTTGACTGGGAATACTTCTCAGATCAGCCAAGCACGGACAGACTAAATCCCCCCTCCCCGAAAAAAAAAAAGGAAAACCAAGTAAAACCCAGTTCAAAAGTTTCATCGCTGAGAAAAAACATCGAAGATTCACAACAATGAAATTAGCCAACACAATTGGACTCCTAAAACAAGATTTTCTTGGACCAAAAATGCGGACTTTACACCCAAGACAGGCTTCAGATTGGGAAATGCCGCATTCCCCAGATCCCCAAAAGCCCAAAAAAAAAAAAACTAAAAGAAAAGAAAAGGAAGTACACAAAAGCAAAAAGCTCAAGAATGCATCTCTCTATCGGGTTCAAGATTTTTGAAACTCTATGCCGTTTCACGAGTTTGAATCTTGGAATGTGGTATGTTTAACAAGAAAAGACCTTTTCTTGCAAGGGAAATTGAATAAAAGTAGGCATTTTTGGTCCATAAAATATGCAAAGAAACGTGGGGGAGACTTTGGCACAGCACAGGCATGTTTGGACTTAGCTTCACATGTTAGAATTTAGAAACAGAGCAGAGAGACAGAGGCAGAGAGAGGGAGGGAGAATTGGCATTTTAAAACCATTTGGGCCATTCACCCGTAATCATGTTCTGCAGTTGATAGCATCACCGTACCTTAGGCTTAGCTGTCCATTTTTTGCTTTTTTTTTTTTCTTTTTCTTTTTCTTTTTTCATTTTTAGTAGAAGAGAAAGATGCAAAATAAATAAATAAATAAAGTTTTAGCAATGGGCTAAGTGTTTTTTATTCTTTTCCCTTTGCGGCTGGAAAATGGATTAAACGACTTCAAGAATTGCACTTTGGTCCTTTTCCATTTAGATTATCTTATCCAGAAGTGCACCGTGGATATCAGTGTCATCTGACGCCCTTCCTATAAATTAGAGAATATTTTATTTAAAAAAATAAAAATTTGAGTCTTATTTTAAATATATATATATATATATATATATATATTAAAGAAAATAATCTTTTTCCTTTCAAAAAAGCAAAAAGAAAATTTTAAAAATAATTTTTTAACTTTTTACTTTTGTTAATTATATATATTTATATTATATGAATTTTAAATACATATAAATAATTATTAAAATAAATTATAAAGTATATTAGATTATAATTAAATTTTTAATTATTATTATTATTATAAATAATATAAAAAAATTTTAAAAACCCAATTTACTAATATTTAAAGAATTGAAGTTTTAATTTTATAAAAATTCAAAATAAAGTAAAATGTCATTGAATTAAAGTGAATAATTAAAATTATTAATAATAAATAATGTCAACTTTTTTATATTTATTTTATTATACATGTTGCAACAGATTCCCAAACATGGAGCTCGATGAACACAAAAGAGACGTGATGTCCTACCCTTTGTGTATCTAAAAGGACTAAGGCATTGTGAAGAGTAAGTTTAAAACCATTACTAATTATTTTAAGTGAAATTTGAACATTAAAAGTGACTAGTTTTTAAAAATTGTCATATTATCTAAGTTAAAGGAATTTGTTCTACTTTAAAAAGATTTTTTTAACAATTAAGAATATAATTATATTTGATGGAGACTCTAATGATATTATTATTAACTTAATTTTACTTTATATTTTTTATTAATATTTTATTTATTTTTTTCTTTTAAATATAATTTATCATAAACATACATAATTTATGATTTCAAAAAATTTTAAAGGATAATAAAAAAGGAAACATACTCTATAGGAATTATATGAGTTTATTGGAAATTTATGAGAACATATCAACTATTTTTTACCGTAATTTTTTATATTAGAAAATAAAAATGAGATTTTTTTTTTGAAAAATTTAAGAAAAGTTAGATACTTTTTCTATTAATTTTTACACCAAAAAATAAGAACAAAATCTTCTTAAAATAAGAATTCAAATATTTTTTATAATAATCATTTACATCAAAAAATACAAATGAAATTTTTTGAAAATATGTAAAAGAATTTAGATATTTTATATAGTATCCTCTACATTAAAAAAATAATAATAAAAGTTTTTAAAAAATTTTTAAAAAATTTAAATATTTTATAATATGATATTTTACACCAAAAAATAAAAATAGAATTTTCTAAATATTTTTTAAATGAGATTTTTCAAAAAATAACTTTAGAGATTTTTTTTGAAGTTTAAAGATAAACAAATTTGTCGACCATGCTTAACTATTTTGTAATTATACTTACTTTATCTTTTTTTTTTAATTTACTAAACACATCAATTCTATTAATTAAATTCTCTGTATATTAAAATTTTTTTATTAAATATTAACACATAGCAGCCATATACCATGCGATAGACATAATGCAATATCATCACTATATCATTCAAATTATTAATATGATATTAATTTTAAAATTTTTAAAAAATTAAATAAAAAATTAAAATGTTAAAATTATATTTTTATTTTTTAATATTTAATAAATATTTTATTTTAAATATTATTTTGATGAGTTGCATCAAAATTTAAGAAACATTTTTTCTTTTATTTATTTATATTAGTGTAAAAAAATTAATTATTTTTATAAATTATGTATCTCTTGTTTTTATTATAATTAACAAAATATTAAAGAAATTATCACAATAAAAAATAAAATTTGTTAAATATTTAAGAAAAATATAGTTATAATATTTTAAATTTTAAATTTTTTTAATTTTTAAATAATTAAAATTAATATTACCTTAATAATAATATAATAATATAAAATTCTATTAATTACGTAATAATAGTTAATAAATTATTTTAATATAAATTTAATTTAATTAATAAAATTAATGTATTTAATAAAGTTTAAAAATAAATATAATTATAATTATAAAAATATTTAAATATAATAAATAAAAATTAATAATTTATTCAATGGTGCAGTTTGCAAGGGCAATAAAAGGTTCGTTGTGAAAAAGACAAGAGGTTCGTTCCTATTTGCTGGTTTCTTTATGTCCCAAAAAAAAACAATCTCAACCAACAAACAAAGGTTTGTTGAGCTAACGGCGGAATGGGAGCTCCTTGGTTGGAGTTTCAAGCCAAGCTATGTGTAGACGTCCCTAACCCAACAGAAATCTTTTGCTTTGTGTAATCTATGATATAACTACCGGAATATATATATATATATAGTTTAGACCCTTACTCTCGGCAGGCAATCTGGCATTCAGGCTCTCTCTATGTCTCAAACCTCTTATACCCTTCTCTTCCTCCCCAAGCTATATATCAGAAGGCAAAACAAGGATAGGTCATCGACGATTAGGTGCATTAATCTTTGGCTGACTTAAATTCAGTGGTGTTGAATAGCTAATAAGCTATAAAGTCTTGATGTACTGTGATCTGGACAGTGAATGTGGTGACCTGAGGATTAATTTTGAACACCAAGAACCTCTTAGCAGGCACCTTTATTCAGTGAATTCTCAACATATATGGCCACCCTTCAAATATTAGCATCTATTAAGTTTTTTAATCAAAATTGCAGCAAGCATCCCCTGCAGCTTTGAACATGTCCAGATTGAGATACATCCTACGAGTTTTGGATTTTAAGACCTGTATAGCCTTGTTTGGAGATTAACCCATTTTGGATTCTTTGGAATCTATCGTATTTCCTGAGACCACGATGGGTCTTCATAATTGAAAAAGAGACGGCTTAGCCAGAAACAAGTGTACATAACTGAATGAGCTCCTCTGTGGTCCACATTTGCATTGGATAAGATTATAGGCATAGAGACAGCTTAGCTTAAAATAGAGAATTCCACAAACATCAATAAGAGATAGCAAATTGAAAATTCTAGCAGGGGGCTCTAGAAGCAGGAGATCTCCAGCCCAGAAGCTCAATGAAGCTACATTACAATATTTGAACTGAGGATAGAAGTAACAAATATAAAAAGGAAAGAAACTATCACACATATGGTATACCCAAATAGGTCTCATTTAAAAAAGAAAAGAAGGGGAAAAAAACAAATGGACATTCATACCTCAGGGGCTTGCGTTATCACTTCATGTCTTATTCAAGCATATCTTATCTATCACAATCAGAGACAGTAATGGCCAAACCAGCAGAATTTCCCTCCTCCTTCACATTCTTCTTCCACTTCATCACCTCTGCTGTGAGCCCACCATAACAGATTGGTAAGCGAGTTGCCATCATCATGACCATTCAACTTTCCAATTTTCTCTAAAGCACTTTCCTTGTCATAAATCGCTTCCAAGGCATACACAAACCCTTTCCAGCCCTCTCCAACACCTTCTCTTTGTAAAGCTGGCAATGTCCAATTCACAAGTTCTCTAGCAAAGCCAACATCGGAGAACAAATGCTCGGTGATAGGTGACAACGGCAGCAACTGAATTCCAAGCCTACATTCCCTCCATTCAGGAGGTGCAAACCAAAGCCCACTGTCCCTCTTATTGGACCACAGGACACCAACCACCCTATTCTCTCTTGTAAAATCTTCCTCATACATATTGCCATCCTCTCTCACATGCCACCACGTTTGTGCTGCCTGAATCTCCATTGTAGCAAGCATGGATCCAGTGGCAACCAGGTGAGTATCTCCATAGGCTAAACCCATCAAAGCTGCTGAATAGTAAGCATTCACTGCTTCACTTGTGCTCTCCTGGTTCCTCCCATCGGCAAATTTGGTTAGCCCTCCAGCCCAAGAGTGCAACTTATACAAATCAAAACACCTCAGCCGTGGATAATTTGAATCAGATCGCCTGCTCAAGTTCATAAAATCAGCCATTAGAGTATAAGCTTGGGCCCTGTACCTCCTTCCCCATGCAGGGTCAATCTTTGCAAGAACTGCAATTGCATAAAGAAAATAACCCAGATGATAATGGTGATCATTATAGACACCAAATCCAAAATCTGCACCGGAATCTGTGGACCCTTGTTTGGTGACAATCCCACCCCACTTATGATCATACAAAAAACCATTGCCACCGAAAGTCCCCTCCAACCATGGTTCAATGGTATCCTTTAGAAACTTCTTTATCGCCGGAATCACATCAAGAAAACACACCTCCTCAGCTATCAAGGCCAGCCTTGCTGCTCTGGCAATCAATTTCCCAAAAAAATAAGATGATGTTGTAGTTATAGCTGATGGGTTCAAATCCTCAACATCCTTGCAAAGTGCAGAAACAACTTCTGCACAAGATTCCTCGTCGATACCCTTGATGGAATGCCAGGTTACAGAAATAGGGTCTAGTTTTAATAACCAAGAGTCTCCGACAACACCAACAAGTTCACCATCAATACTTTTGTACTTAAAATCATCCAAAACAGTAATATCACAATCGTCACCGGATAAAAGTTTGATATGAAGAGGATGTGCAAGCATAAGCAAATCACCCCACCCTTTCTTTTCCCATTTATACCCTAAGCAAAATGGTTTAGTGAATGTTGCATCACCTGATACTGGATAGCAAGAACTGAACCGATCGAGAATGGCTTCGCATTTTGGATCAGAATCCGGTAGCACGGCAATCCTTATCACGCCTGAAAACCCACCAGAAGTGATCAAATTAAGGCTGTGAGTCAAATTTATCGGCGAAGACGAATATATAAGCCATGTTTGATTGTTATTAAGCTTGATGGTGTACTTTGTGAGTGAGTAATTTGAAGAGAACGAGAGAATGGCATGGATTGTTGATATAGAAATTGCAGTGTTCCCAGTAACAGAACATGTCAGGAAAGGGCTGCCTCTAACGAGAAAGAAGCGCAAGTTTGCAAAGGGTATATCCAAAGTGAGACTGAGATCACCATAGGAGGAAATTATATGGCTTTTTTGAGGATCTGGGGTTGTTTCGTTTGATGCAGAGATGGTCAGATCGGCGATAAAAATCTGATACAAGACAGAAGAATTGTGGAACAGAGGTGGGTAGGAGACAGAAATAGAGGAATTCGAGGATTTTATGAGATACGGGTGGATGTATTCAGGCTGATCGCCATTTTTGAGAGTAAAGTTTTGGAAGAATGAGTTTGTTGGCAATGGGGAGGAGAGGAGCGAAGGAGAGAAGAAGCGGGAAGGGTCAGGAAGGACTGTGGATTGCGCTCTGGGGAAGAGAAATGGAAAATTTGGCGGCGGCTTTTGGGGAGGCATTGTTGGAAGTTGAGGAGGTGAGAGTGGTGGCAGTTGTGGTGGTGGTGATGGGGGCGGTCTTGGAGAGGGGGGTATATACGGTGATCGCCGACGTTTTTTGAAGGACTTAGTTACTAAGGTTTTGACTCTTCTCCTGAGTTTTTTCAACATTTCTGTAGTGGAGTTTGGGCCAATATATTAACTGCTCACGGATTGATGATTAGTTGGGATTTGATGTTTAGGAAAGAGAGAGGAAATGGAGCAGGTTTACTTTTTTAGTTAGTTTAGAGTTTTTGTTTTTTTGTTCGTCCAAATTCAGGAACCAAAGAGTAAAAGAGAAAGTGGTTGGAATGTGGTTGTATGGAACTTAGCGTAGAGGTTTCTTCCGGGAAACGGGGATGGACGAAAACAGAAGGAGAAGAGGAAGGCTGAATTGCATTGGAGGGGAAGTTGAAGCTGATGGGTTGAAAATATTTTGCTTTCAGGAACCTGAAGGAGTGAAGGGAAGGAAAACCAAGGAAGGTGGCTTGGTCCTGTTGGAATTGCTTACGAGCAAAGGGAGCCAGCAAAATACAAAGTTTCATTTATGCCTCTTCTTTTTCATTAAATCTTATTCAATTGTTTTATTTTCTTCCTTAATTATCATATTGTGTTAACTTAAATCACCTCTTAAATGAATCAAATTAAAAATTGTTAGAACTCCCGACATACCTTTTCAATTTCTTGTTTATTTTAGCATTTCATTCTAGGATGAACGTACTGCCTAAGACCCACAAAAGAAAATGACTAATTAATGCTAATTATGCTATTTTGACGAGGACTACAGTACAGTACACCGAGGCAGATGAAATTGTTCATCTTACCGTTCAAATTAACCAAATAATCTCAATTCAAATCAAATTTTCAAACCATTGAAAACAGATTGGACCACGGATGAATGGTGGATGTTGATTGAGAAAACTCCGAGGGAGGCCCATGCAAAGCCCATTTTAAGGAAACAGCCACAAAACTACCCACACTGAAATCCAAGCCCACAGGGAATATTTGCAGGTTCACAGTGCGCACGGACAGTAGTTTCAGAGGTCGCAGGCAACCGATGGCCGGGCTGCTGGCGTGGGCGGCGGATGTGGTGGGGGGCCACGGCGGAGGCCAAATCAACGAAGAGGACAACATTCCGATTGCCTTTACAGAAGAGCAACACAAGTACGTGCAAGAACTTGACCGGAAGGCGGCCTTTCTGAGCCGTTCGATCCAAGACCTGCGGCTGAGATTGCCTCCTCCGGACATCTCCCAACGCCTCCCTCATATTCTGGCCCACTCCATCGCCTCCAACGCCGCCCTAACTCTACAGTTAAACGCTCACTCTGCCACCAAAGAACAGGTGAATGCATAAAGTCGTGATCTTTACGCGCCATTCCCTACGGGGTATACGTTCTTTTCTGCGCCTGTTCTTCTATCTGTGAAGTTCTTTTTTTTTTTTTGGACTATTGGTTTTATGATCTGGGTCTCAGGTTTTTTGGGTGTGAATTGGCGAAATTTATTGAGTTCTGCCATCTGGGATTTTGAATAATCGGTTTCTTAGGGATCTGCAAATCAATGTGTTATTGCCATCATTTTCTAATAGTTGATACAATCCAAAGCGGCTCGTCTCCTTTGGTTTATAGATTTGGGTTTAAAAGGTTTTGGACAGTTATTTTTGCTTAGTCTTTCTGTGTTTTGGACATGCTTTTCTAACCTAGTTGTTTCTGGTGCTGTCTTTGGAATTTGATCTTTTTATACCATAATGCGTGGTAGTTTGCTCTTTACTGTTAAAGATATTAATCATGTTTAGTCGTTATGTTAAAGTTTTTTGCAATCCCACCTATGCATTTCTTGTTGGGATTTGAATATTCTGTACGGTACTGCATGAATTGGAGAGCAATTCAGAGTATTGAACTTTTTGGTTGTGGATCACTTTTAGACAAACAGAAAGGGACCTAAATCTGAAGTAATGTTTTTTTGATAATGGACGATGGTAAAAACATGATCGGAGCTCCATATTTTGTGTAAGGCTTAAAATGGGGCAATTTCTTTAAACAGTGACCACTAATGAACTTAAGTGGAATAAAATTTGGAATCTGGCTATCTTAGACTTTGAGAAAGATTTCTTTCACTCATGGCCATAATAGTTGGTTTTTTTCTCCAGCCACGCAAATATTAAGATTGGTTCACTTATGCACTTGCTTGTGCCAACTTCAATAATCAAAGAGCTTTGTTGCTTTGGGTAAATTCCTTTTCTCTTTATGTATTAGACAAGATCATCATAATGTTGTAGTTAAAGCAAAAATTTCAAGATAATTTTCCTTTTTGTTTTCTCTTTTTAAGTCAATAATTGAATCACAATTTTATTAGATGATTCCCTCATGCACTTAGTAACAGTTTGTACTGATCATTGTGACCAGGCTCAATTGAGAAAGGTGACACTGCAGGAAGAAAATGCTGCTTATGAAAAAGCTATATCAAATTGTGAGAACAAAATACAGGAGAAAGTGCAGGAAGCAGATTTACTTCGGAGGAAATTACAGGTCAGTTTTTAATATAAACTTGTCTGTCTAGAGCTCTGATAAGCTATTACCTGTAGTTTTCTAACAATTCTTCACGTGATGCTTAGAGTTCTTGTAGGAGTTCTCCATTCAGGCAACCCCCTTTTTTTGGCATAATTGTAATGGGTTTTCCATGCACATTTGTGAGCATGTTTTTTTAATACAGGAACTTTCTGGTTGCATTTTCCTCACATGAAACCCGATAAAATGTACAAGCTGATTTGTTAGATGCAACGAATTTGCTGGACTTTGTCTTCATTCGTTTTTAATTATATAGGGAATGGAGGAGACAGAGAAAGCTATGAGAGAGGAGCTGGACAATGCAGAGTCAGCCTTGAATGCCAGTCATGAAAAATCTGCTAAATCAGTTTTATCCAAGGCAACGACAGAAGTGGAACCAGATATAGAAGCTGAAAAAACTGCCATATTAGAGAAGATGGAAAGCAAGGAAAAGGAACTGGTACATTGGACCCTTTCAGTTGACACCATAAAATTGTTTCCTCCTAAGTCAATTCAAGATGGTAGAATATCTGAGCTGAAAATACATTTTATCCTCTCAGACTTCAATGGAAGAAGTTGTTCAAGAATTGGAGAAAAAATGGGCGGAAGTTCAGGAAGATGCATTAAAGCAGCCTACCCCAGGTATCCAACACCATGTATTTTTTAATTGATATCTGTATGATTTTCATATGTAAACAAAGATAGGAGAAGGAGATTCAAATCTCTTGTTTGCATCATAAATGAAAACTTGAGGTTGTTTGCCATAAACAAAGATAGGATTTATAAGTAATATAACATGGAGCAAGCAAGCCACAGGTGAAAATAACCTTTCCTTATGGAAGGCATGTAGTCGTGAAACTGCATGTTCCTTTTGCCATAGGGCTTTCTTGGAAATGGCATCACATCTAGAATGAGCCTACACCAATGCTGAAGGGAGATGTACACTCTGTTTTGTGGGGTTAGACTTCTAAGTTCTATGTGTACTAAATGGTGCACATTTATCTTCTTAGCTTGTCATTGCTGAATGTTCCTTCAATAACTGAACTAACTTCATTGAGTAGACATGGAACGTTTTATAATTTGTAGAGATCATAGAATTTTCATACTCTGAAGTAGGACCTACAGATTTGATGCAAAGCAATAAATGTGGTGCAGCTCAAAGAGAGAAGATGCTGGATAAACAGCTTCATAGTCTCATTGAGCAACTAGCAGTGAAACAGGTTATTTCACCATTTCCAAGCACTTTGTATCATTCTTATGGCTTCTGTACCTGGTAGTCAAATGCCGATTCTCAAAATTTCTTTGCGCTTTTAGGCCCAAGCAGAGGGCTTGGTCAGCGAAGTCCATTTGAAAGAGATGGAGCTAGAAAGGCTAAATGGTTTGTGGAAGAGGCTGGAAAGTAGCAATCTGGAGATTAATACTGCAAGGAGTCGTTTTGGAAGGAGCACCTCTGATAGGAGATCTACTTCTTCTGACAATATCATTGACAAGCTTCCTTACTCTGGTGGTCGAACTGAGCACCAGCAAAGATTCATGTTATTGAGGTCGGCTTTTGTGCTCTACATTTTACTATTGCACATATTGGTGTTCATTAAGATTTCATTTTGACTTGCACCTGGAAGTATCTTCATGTATTTTCCCCTCTTTCTTGACATACTCTCATTTTGAAATATTTCCACTGTATAGAAACTCTGTAATTTTTGTCAGAAAGAAAACTATGTTTCCCAGGCTGTATTGAACTCTTAGTGGTACGAAATATTCTTTTGCAAATTCAAGGAAGAGTTATTTACCATCTTGTCTCTCATCATGGGTTGCGTAAGATGCTCAAAACTTTGTTGATATTTAGCAACCTTCATCTCAAGTCGGATCGTTTCTGTTCCTCCAGGGTGACTGCCGAGTACTCCTATCCACGTGCTAAAAGATTTCATTTTTATTCAAGGTGGTTTGTTGTTTGTTCTTTGTTGCGCCCAGTTGTGGAAGGGACATACCTACCTAAGAAATGTAACTCGTAAACACTGGGGTCTGTTGGAAACCTTCATCTGTGTGAAGTTAATTAACGGGATCACTCAGGCCAAATCCATCGGTTTCCGTAATTGACCTTAGATCGCTGAAATGCCTAATGAAGGGCAATTGAATTTAAATTCCTTTCTCGTTCACTCGTCTACTCATTTCCTGTTCTACGTCGTCAAATGTCTGGGAAGATGGACGGTCACCATCTCGAATTGGAGAGACCTCGCTTTGGAAGCTTAGCTCTGCACTGCTAAAGGGACATCTCAATTGTTTCTTTCCTTCTTCTCTCATTCTTTGCATTTTTGTTTCTTCTTTTTTCGGTCCAACATTTTCTTTTTCGTTCATATGACAATCGAAGATAAAAATTCAATCTCTGTCCTTTGTTTCATTTTTGTTTCTTTGCAATAGATAACAATGCATAATTAAGAATCTGAGAAGTAATACAACGATAGTCGCTATGAACATTTGTTGCGTCTAAGGAAAGGATCTCCGAGCTTCCCTCTTCAACATATGGTGCAAAAACTCGTTCCAAGTGTCAACGGGTCCTGGCAAGCACCAGTGAACACAGTCGGCTATGGTGATATTCCTATCCTGAGATTGCCCATATCGGCTAGGATGCCCGTCTGGTCTCTGCAGCATTGCTTCAGTGGTAGCTAGAAGCCGAAACTTCAAGCCTTTCTTGCTCCCTTCTTTCTCTGCCTTCCTTAGTTCCTCAGCCTGTGTCGTGTAGAATTCCAAATTATACTCGTCTGCCTTCATTTCCTGCCTTGTAAAGGGCCTGGTCCTCTTGCAATTTCCCCCAGTATTCCATTCTCCATTTTCAAAGTGCGATGGAGAAAATGTCCTCAGAAATGTGATGCCCTTGTATCTTTTCAAGCTATTAAGTGTCTTGAAGGCAGTTTGGAAGGCCATCCTGTATCCATAGTACACTGTAACAGCAGTGATGTTTTCTTGATGGCAGTCATGACAGCCAGCAACCTGCC
Source organism: Bruguiera gymnorhiza (assembly GCA_020883675.1). Taxonomy (NCBI): domain Eukaryota; kingdom Viridiplantae; phylum Streptophyta; class Magnoliopsida; order Malpighiales; family Rhizophoraceae; genus Bruguiera; species Bruguiera gymnorhiza. The sequence goes on from JAIRCJ010001060.1 coordinate 5,684,179, forward strand.
CATTTACATAGTATATCAGAGGGCGAAAAAACCAGTGTCCTGCCGAGATGATCACATAGTCGAAACTTTCAATCTCGCTTGTCCATGCATCATCAGCTTGGTCTAAGTAAATGTTCATGAGACTGTTGAATGAATGTCCACTGGGGTCTGCATCACGGGCTTTGACCAAGAAGGGAGACCATAAAGTTGCTAAGGTAAACCTGTACTCAGCATAGAACCATCGCTTGAAATATGTAGTGTCTGACTTGAATCTATGAGAAATATCCTCGGGATGAGCCACCTGAATCATACAGAGAGGTGGAGTGAGAAGAATCTTTTTCAGTCTTTTTCATATAATTCTGAAGTAGCTAATGTAACTATGTAAACCCATCTGTCTTGATTACTAATTTGTGAAGTGCTGTGTAATTTGTGCTAATATTTGTTACTTCGAAGATTCGAACACTCACTCTGGCTAAGAGACACAACAGAGATTGCATTTGGTTTCTTCCTACCGAGTCCCCAACAAAAGCCATGGACTTCCCTCTGACAATCTGCAAGAACTGCACTGCACTGAATAGAGGTAGCTCACACTCCTCTGGTTTCCACCTCCATTTCATGAATTGTGTATCAGGCCTCCCAAATTTCAAGCAGTTTTGCTGGTCGATGATCAGATGGCAAGTTTCATTGGTGTAGTAAGGCCCTTGGGGATAAGGAACCCATTCTCCACTAAATATATCACATTCCTTCAAATTTTCTGTGCTTCTAAGGTCACCATCATTGACCTTGGGAGATGCTAGTGGTGAGTGTGAATTCTGCAATAGAGAGAGAGGGATAATCGCGATGAAAATTAAGGTGAGGGCCAGTGGGAGTAGCCTTTTGCGAATGTTATAGAGTGTGGTCTTTCCATTGGAAAGCTCCATGGCATGAAACTTCATGGTGGAGGAGTGAAGCAAGATGCGATGAACTTGCCTTAAATTTTTTATGGGACTAATATATAATTCTTTGATTTAGCCATGTTCTTGGACATGGATGATTTTGTCAAAGTTAACAATACTTGGGAACATCAAAAAGTGGTGGGGTTTGAAGATTCATCTACATTTTCTAAGAGACATCATGATAAACAATTGAATACCAGTTTCGGAAGTTCTAACCTTTTACATTTCACATTGATTTTTATCGTGAACAAATTTTATAGATTACAGATTTGTGTCGACCAATAGAAATGATGTTTCCTGTTTAGATATAATTAATTTACTTCCTTTCCAGCGTTTATAATGTTCATCTCTAATAATTACAGCAAAAGGCAAGATTATCATGTTCTCTACATTTGACCAACACCGTAATCCTAACGTTTATGAATACCTTTAGGCACGTCACAGTGGTTTAGCCTAGAAGGTATCTTGCAATCGAAGTGCCTGATGCTTTTTTTTATTTCTTGTACATTGGAAAAAGTGGGTGCCTGTTGGGTCGATGATTGTATGTAGTGCTTCGGGAAAGTGCTTGTGTTTGTGTGTGTGTGTGTGTGTGTGTGTACATAGAGTGAGACAGGCGTGGCTTTGGAGGGAAGTCATTGTTGATTGCAAATTGCTTATCTGTGAGACTGAAATTGTCGTTCAATGAAAAGAACAGTAACTTACTTTTTGTTTGGACATTGGAATGATCATCGCTTCTGGTATACATCCAGCGATATGTATCTCACTAGTGATGGCCACAGTACACTGTTTATCATGATTGATGAATGAATTAAATTAATTATATTCGAACAAGAAGATTAAAAAAAAAAAAAGGGTAATGAGTTCAACGAGAAGTGCAGAAGGGTCATGAGGGGAGGGAAAAAAATTGTTAGCGAATAAGATACCAATTGATCTGCTTGAAAAAAGGAAAAAAAAAAAGAAAAACAAAAAAAAAGAAGAAGAAGAAGTTTGTGCTCGAATGAATCAAGTTCTAAATATGTTTATTCATTTTGTGATTCTCAATCTTCAACATCTCCAGTAAGAATTGGTTCCATGCGTCAATTGGTCCAGGCAAGCACCAATGCAAACAGTCATTCTTCTGTGTCGCATGCCAACCATATCTACCAGGGTGACCATCTGGTCTCAGCAACATAATGTTTGTAATGTCAAATAACCTAAACCTCTTGCCTCTCTTCATCCCTTCCTTCTCAGCTGTCCTAAACTCCTCCACTTGTGTCAAGTAGAACTCCAAATCATTACCCTCTAACTTCGTCTCATTGCTCCTAAAAGGCTCTGTCCTCGGGCAATTTCCCCCTTCATTCCACTCCCCATTTTCGAAATGTGAGGGTGTAAATGTCCTAAGAAATGTCACCCCTTTGAAATTCTCTAGACTATTAATGTGCCTAAAGGCCGCTCGGAATGCCTTGCGGTACCCGTAGGACATTGGCAAGTCAGTCACATTGTTTAGGAGGCAATCGCAGCAGCCAACAATTTTGTGATTTTCATAATATATCGTCGGACGGGAGAACCAATGTCTGGCACCAATGATCACGTAATCGAATCCCTCGATCCCCGTCGCCCATTCATCGTCCAATTCGTCGAGGTAGAGATTGAGCAGGCCGGTGTGGGTTGTTCCATCAGCGTCTGCTTGTGCGAACTTCAGTAATTGAGGTGACCAAAATTGCTCGATGGTGAAATCGAAATCTGTGTATCTCAAACGCTTGAACGGCTTACTTGATGCATAAGACACGTCTATGGGGTATTCCACCTAGGGGAAGAAGAAGAAAAAACAAAAACATAATTTATGAAAAATAATTGCTTCGAATTTCAATAATTTCCAATAAATCTGATAAAAATTTAAATTATTAAGTAAAAATAAAACACATGAATATATTACATATTATGAAACTCTAATAGTAAAATAACCGGACAAGAGTACTATATAGATTAAGGACTTATACGTGCCTTGGATAGCGAACATATTAAGGACTGCATCTGGTTTCGACCCAGCGAGTCTCCAACAAAGGCCATGGACTTGCCTCTGACAACTCGCAGGAACTGAACCGGGTCAAAAGTGGGCAACGCGCATCCATGCGGCTTCCATCTCCATTTCATGAACCCGGTATCGGGTCTTCCATATTTCATGCAATTTTGTTGCTCGTGTATCGCCCGACATGTCACGTTAGTGTAGTACGGCGCATCATCAGGACCTGGCACCCATTCTCCAGAGAACAGATCACAACCCTCGGTTAGCGTTGCATTTGTTGAGTACTCGTGTCCAGCAAAGGAAGATCTGTATGATTTGGAAAAATGTTTCCACAAATATAAAGGGTACCCTAGTAAAGGATAGCACAGAGAAATGAATGTGCCCAAGGTTACTATAAGAAGTACTAGTGGTGCTCTCTCTTTTAGTTTTGGAATTCTCTTGTAGGGAAGCTCCATTGAAAGAAGCTTAAGCATTTTGGGATGACAGAGAGAGAGAGAGAAAGAGAGAGAGAGAGAGATGGACAAGATTCATAGGTTATATTGGAATTTAACAGTACATTTATGAGTTAATTAATGTCATAAGTTTCAAATTCCAATTTTTTTTTTTCTGGGGTCCAGATTTAATCTCTTAAGTTTACTGTTTATGCTTAATTTAGTTCACATGTGGATTTTATTTGAATTTTTTTTTTATTTTTCAAATGTCCTTTATGAAACAAATTTAAACTTTTCTAATTTTTTTTTTCCAGAAAAAGTTGGAAACTTCTTTAAATTTCTCAGATGCATTATATCATTTTTGCAATCGGAAATTGAGTATATGTACAATTGAAGTGATTGATTCGAAGGAAAATGAAAAAACATACATAAATCTCCTGCTTCAAATAATTAAAACTTAGAGAACTTTTTTTTTTTTTGGTTTTTGGCAAAAACTACTAAACTGAAATCCTTTTTTTCCTTCTAGAGGTTGTTGTGTGACGTTGAAGAACACACTTGCTTACTCGATTTTGTTTTTCTATCCTTCCGTTTAAATATATCTAAACCTTAGATGAAAGTGACCTCGTAATAATGTCTTGTACCAAATGAATTCAGTTCATTGTCGCAAAACGCTTCGAATGTAGTTGTTGGGGGAGAGCTATTACACGAATTATAAACTTCATATCCCTTTTCATGGTATTGAGATACCTCGGAATACGAAAAAAAAAAAGAGTTTTAAGTATTTAATTACTGAAGTCGATTTACTTAATAACTAGTAAATATTTAAGAAAAAAATACCGATAGCTTTAAAAATTAAAATAATAATAAATAAATAAATAAGAAGAAGAAGAAATCTCGGCGGCAGTCAAGTGAAACGCTACAGACTACGATTAGTTGGACTGTCGGTCTCTGTACAGTGGGAGTGGCAGTGGCAGCAGACTCTTCTTGTAGATATAAACCCTGTAAGCCCTCTGCCGATTTTCGCCAAGACTGTTTTCTTCTTTCCCATCACGTCAGCGGCGGCTGTGCCACTTTGAGTACGAAGCTTCTGTCCTGTCGGGTCCGAGGTACGCATCTTGTTCTTACTGCAATTCATCAATTATTAATTATTTTTGTTAGATTTGGATTTATTTTTATTTTATTTTATTTTAATCTTTTCTCGATGATCCAGGCCTTTAAGGGATACGTTTTCAATGCCGATCTGCAACTGAGTTTGAGAAATTAGCGGTAGAAAAGTGGTTGTAACGTTGATGATGCCCTGGGTTTGTTCAGGCAGATGTCTGAGTTTCAAGTGTCATTTGATGGCAATTGATACACCCCTGTCTGAACATACTTAGGGCATCATCAAGATTACTGCGCATTTCTCCCTCAAATTCCTCAAACTTTGTTGTGAAACTGTTGTTTTTTTTCTTTTTTTTGAAGGAAAAAAATTAAAGTAAAGGACAAAAGGAAAGAACAAGTTGGCCCGATGCATCAGCATGTTTGCCTCCTTGTTCTTAAATGTGATATGTAATAAGGGAAGTTTTCATTTCTCTTAAATTTAATATTCTATAACAGTGAATTCCCAGCAATTCAATGGGCAAAATTGTTTCCCTTTGAGTGATAACACGCGCAATTAAAGATATCTACGAGTGTTTTAGATTGATTGAATTTTATGTCATTTTCAGCTCAAACAATTTGAATTTTTAACTTATTTTAAATCACAAATCATTTTAATTTCAAATCAAGTGAGTTACGAATTCAGGTAATCTGAGCTGCTCGTCTTAAACTAAAATTATCCAAATGTTACATGGGACATGGGCTTAGCTCAGACTAGGCCGAGCAGATCAGAATCGAGGCCAGCCCAGTCCGGGATATTGGCAGAAAAAAAAAATCAATATCAAGCATGGGAACATTGGTGCTGAGCTCAGGCCATGCCCACCCTTGTGCTCTTCCCATATAAATTTTTCTTCCCCTCACTTTTTAAATCTTGAATTAAACTTATTATAAAAAATGAAAAAAAATGTCAAATTTTCCTTCACTATGTTTTTTTGGATCACCGTAAATTCTCATTTTAAAAAGTTATATCAACAACTTAAATTTATATTATTGACATATTTTTTAATTAATTATATAGATAGATAGATATTATTGAAAGTTTTAAAAACCGGACTATCAGAATGTCATGGGCGAGGGGGAATTGGATTGGGACTTACCTATCAAATAAACTCTGCCTTTAAGCTATGTATATTTTGTTGTGGTCCATTTAAGCCCCACATAAGGATCCGGGAACGAGTTACATATTCATGGCTAACTAAGTATAAATTGTCTGCAGAGAACCAGGAGGGTCAACACAAAAACCATTGGCGTGGTCTGCCTTCCATGCTGTAAACCATTTCCCATTTGTGAGATGTAACTCCTGTATGTTCATTCATTTTACCTCTCTCACTTGTCCTTCCCAAGCCTCTCTCTCTCTCTCTCTCTCATACACAAACACACACACACACAACTTTCTTATTGTTCCTCAACTCCATAATATCCATCACGTACCATTCCCCAAGGACCACCAAAATTCTCACTCTCTCTCCTTTACATTATCTACTATCTCTCTACTCCATTGTTTGGTCACTAGTCTACAGGTTATCTTTTTCCATTTGCCCCACATTCTTCAATTTCCCATCCTAGCAATTTTTCCCAAGGTTTCTCTCTCTCTCTCTCTCTCAGTGTTTTTTATTTTTTGTTCTCTTTGTAAAGCTGGTTATCGATCATGGCTTCCTTTTTATATGCGTGTTTTCTCTCGCAGGTTTCTCTGTAATCCAAGGTGATGATGGGATTGGAGAGATTGATGGTGAACTTGAAGTCAATAATAAGGGCCTTGAAGATGAAGAAAGTTTATGATAAAATAGAAAAGAGTGAAAGCATGAGAGTTGAGATAAGAAGCAGAAAGGCCAGGAAGATCATCGAGGAGACCTTAAGAATCGCAGATTCACCTAAGACCAGAATTTACACTTTTTAAGGTTCGCGGCGTCCGGTTACGGGAACAAGCAATAGGCAAATCCAATAAATGGGTAAGATTTAAAAATTAATAAACTATAATGATCCAATACAATTCACCATATATATATATATTAGTGTTTGTACTCCAATTATTGTCGTCGATCATATGTCTTGGTGTTGTAATACCCTGTTCTGGTTGATGGTTCTTGACGGTATGATTAATAGAAAGTAATATAAGATGTTTCTCCTTTATATATATATATATATATATATATATGCTTTTCTCTCTATCCAGCAAGTTGCATGTAATAGAATTACATGTAAATCATCTCAGGTTTGTAACAATATGGAGGAGAGAAACGATTATGTAAAGATTTATCGAAATTGCATCAAGAACATTTAATACGCATAGGATTCGCACTTTTTGATTCTTAATAAAGTCGAAGAGGTGTGCTCGTTTTCCTAACTTCGTTCGCCAATTAGGTTGCACGAATATGGGGAAGATGTGGAGATAGACTGGAAGACTTTTTATTTTAGTATTTTTATTTTGGTAAACTAAATTTGTTAAGAAGATATACGTGTAATTTAGTTCGGATATTAAGTCAAAAAGAATATCATCAGTCAAAATCAAATACTCAGAATAATTGGTTTTAACACAACTAAAATATATTACTAATAAGTAAAATTATGTATATTTAGTCATTTTTCAGACACTCTTGATACCATTTGAAAATACATGCAATGCTGTGGCCATTGGTAGAGATCATCGTACCAAGAGCACATGGTCTGGATTCCTCGCAGGATTTGGCTATTTCACGGGATTTGCCTCTCTAATCTTCTCGTCTTTGTACTCGAGGAGTGGATGCGACACATCTCTTCTAACCATTACAAACTTCCTCTACCTTGGGGCACAAAGCAAGATGACGGACGATGAGTACTTGAAATAGTGAAAATTCCCTGACGGTTCACTTTGACGGTTAAAATCACTCCTCTTTTTTTCTTCATTTTTTGTTGGTCATCGTAAGACCTCACTGACGGCGTCGATTCGTGAGTCCCCATAAATTAATCTCCCATTGTGGGTATATAGGAGATTTTAGACTAACAAATACCCACGGAACTATACCAAAAAAAAAAAAAATCTCAATAAATAATAAATGCAACACATTTCGTTATCTGTTATCAATTTTCGCATATTTCCACACGGATCATCTTAATCGAAAAACCACTCTTTTCGTGGAATAACGCTTTTAGTGACGGGGAAAGCGTTTGCTCGAAGAAAAGTACTTGCTATCTTGCTGACAATATTGTCCCGTACGGCGCTAGACCGAGCTGATCAGACTCAATGAATGGTAGAACGAAAACTGGCACCGAACAATTTACTGAGTCATAAAGAAGCACGGAGAGGCCAGGGCAGTTGTACCTTTCAACCTAAAGAGAGCAGACATTGCAAAAGACAAGTGGGGAAACGTATTATATACGAAAGCGAAAACGTAGGGAGTTGGTCGTGATGTGGCACTACTGCTTTTTTGCACATTAAATGATTTTCTTGTACGATTCAAAGTTTCCCATTTGTTCTATAAAGGGGTTAAAAAAAAAAAACAAAAGAAAAAAAGAAAGCTTTCCCACTTGTCTATTGTGAAAAACAAAACTAAAATCTGAACTCTAGATTTGTTTTTTGGCAAAGCGGATACATCCACACGTTCAATTCTTGACAACATGCGAGAAGGCTGTAATTCTTACGTTAATCCTATTTAGAAAGTGATCGTCATTACCATACAATTGCAATAATTGCAAAATAGAAAGGCAAGTCCACATTCATTCCCTTTTCATATTTTATGCAGAAAGAGCGTCCACATGAAATAACGCATGTCACTGCATATGTAAAGGCTTCCATGAAAGAAAGGTACTTTTAGAAAAACTTGGGTTTATTGGTGCTTCACGGACAAAGTGGTTAGAATTTTCAGGGATTGTCAAATTACGCAAGCGAACAGAAATGAAATTTGCATACATGTAAAGTTGCAAACCTTATCTTCAACAGTGAGAACTCAATTGATCGTTACAGGTTCTACAAACAGAAAACCGAAAAGCTAAAGAGAAGCAAAGCAAATGATAGCCACCTGACCATCAATTCATCCCACGTTCCCTCCTAATCATGTCATACACAGCGGCAATTAAGAATTAGCAAAGATCAAGCAGCCTTATTGTCCAGAAATTAATGCGGCGCGTACTCGAGCTACTTAATGGAAATGAAATATATTCGAATCAAGTTTGCACCACAGTGAGGCCAAAACGCTGTTGCAAATAAGTGTAAGCGCTGTAAAAGTTCAATTGTATACAGTTGCACATACAACTCTGGAGCCGTAGCTTATTCATGCCCTTAGTTACAGAGGGGTGCCAATAACAAAAGGTCAACGGGTGCTATCACTGAAGACTGTTAGAAGTGCACCAACGAATTAAGATTCTTGATCAGTGTCAAGCGCCAATATGCGGCAAAACAAGTATATTACCGGCTGTGATGGTAAAGCATCTGGAGTTCCTTGCAGTGAATGCAGGTCCAGGGTGAAATAGGAGGGTCCAGACAGTAAGAATGAATGCATCGAATCTGACAGACGTGACAGACAATGAGAAGATCCTCAGGTTCCCGACAGCGGCATTCACTACAGGCTGGAGCTAAGACAGACTGCTCGAAAAGAGAACTAGAAGACTTTAGCACCAAATATCGCATACAGACGAGGATTCCAGTCGAATAAAAATAAAATGAATTCCAAAGCACAGTTGATTAGCAAAATTAAACTTCTAATGATAAGAATAGTGCATGCAGATGAAATTGCAAAATTAAGAGATATAGAATCAAATTGACATTGATTGTAAAAAGGCATTAGATGTTATTTTTAGCTTTAGAAGCATCTGAAGCCTTGAAGGAAAGACGCCAATAAGAACAATATCACAATTGATGAACTAGTTGTAGCGGCAGAAATGGCCCTTTTCGCTTTTCTCGTGCAGATGTCCAGTATTTGACTTTTGATCTAAAATCTCAACGAGAACATCTAATATTAGAAAAGATTGCGGACTACCACACTTGCATTCTTGTAGAAAATTATATTCAAATCTCTCTCCAATTTGAGTAATTACAAATGCTTAGGGTCGAGTAAAAATCTCTTAACCATAGTATGACAGAATGACAATAGTCACACTGATCCCTCAACTCAAACTGCCATGCAAAAAGAAGATATGCTTGACTAATTGAACTTAAAATCATGCAAAGGCTTAAAAGTTTATTACCATAAGCATGAATATTACCTCATCGTCAATTCTGTTTCTTTCTTGATTGGCAAAAATGATAATATCTGTTGCTGAAGAAGCACACGGAATAGTTTGAGAGTAAATTTTCTGATCAGAAGTGGCTGCATCCTCCACCTTTGTAATGCTCACAAAACTAGCCTTGCACAAGGGACAAGTACAAAGTTTTCTCATTGAAGCCTGCACGGAGACCAAAGAACAAATTTTAGCGATCAATTTAAACAAAGTCAAACGCTAGTCATTGGTAAATTATTTCAACAAAGTTTAAAAAATTTACAAGTAATCTCTTTGATTCCTTCAAGTTAAAATTTCCCAAGATGCTACTAAGATAAACACATCATATAGAAAATTTTGACAATATTTAATTGAAAGGAACATCCTTCATCCGCATGCAGTTTAAGGTTCAAAATTAAATGACTTTTGATAATGGAGCAGCATAAGACAGGAAGAGACTAGTACCATATGATCAGCCCACTGTTGGATGCATGAATAACAAAATCGATGTCCACAAGGCAAAATCCCTCTGGTTGAACTAAATTCTGTCCAACATATAACACATGATAACGCCATTGAAGATGGCCTAGTAACAGGTTCACGCTGAACCACGTATTTGATATTCCCACTTATGCTGTCAGAGGCAGTACATCCATCGGGCCTGTCTAATGCAGGCAATGCATCTTCAGGGCATGAATTTGGATTGTCAGAAGCAGTATCATTCCCATCTTTGGTCTCTTTTATTTCATGGAAGCCTTCATTGAGTAAATTTCTGTGATTATCCAATGCAGCATGAGATGTTCCTCCACTTCCAAATAATTCAACTGTCCTTTTGCCATCTGTAATTTGAGATGGTGCTGCAGAGTCTTTGTTCTGAAGGTCGATTGGACGGTACTCTACATCAGAATCCAAAATTATGGTCTCCAAGTTGTCTTCACTCACAATTTTCTTTGCCAGCCTTCGCCCCTTGTGCAGAGTGCCCGAAAAAGTGCTTCCTAGATCTTCAGAAATCTTTCTTTTTCCTCTCACTGAACACATTTTGAAATGAGAACTTGACTCCTTGGGCCTTGAAATGGTCTTTTTCTCTCTCAAGGAATTCATGGAAGAATCAGAACTCGAATCTCCGTGCTTTCCAGGAAGAAGATAGAAAATTTTTTTCTTAAGTAGAATCCAATGCTTTCTTTCAGTAAAGTGCTTTTTCAAGTAAAATTTGAGAGAGATCACAAAAATTTCTTTAATAAATATTAAATAGTGAACAAAATGAATCGCCAACCAAATAAAAACAGCATATGATGAAGCATTGATTGTTGCTAAAAGCAAGAAACCACTTGGACCCCAATTAGCGGAGAAGAAAATCATATTATCTCCAATAAAATGACAAGATGCCCATGCTCAATGCTATTAACCATGTCCAACTTGATACTTCTAACATTTCTAGTAATTGATAATTTCTGCCGTGAGACCCCATAAGCACCCATTCAGTCTCCAGTTGACTTTATAAGTAGCTGAAAATGTTGCCTCGGTAGCCTAACTAAATTTATACTCACTAAGTTCTAATAAATAAGCGCCAAGAAGGGAAACGAGGAGAATTTAAGTCAAATCAGGCTAAAAGAAGATACAGGTAATGTGGAATCAGAATTTTTGATTGTCACAGCCGTGAGCCTGACATGTGCAAACTGTTACCTTGAGAAGGCAGAAATCAATTATGCACTCCAAACAAGCATATTGTTTCAGTCCTTTTAATGGCTTAAAATGAACAATTTTAGCTAAAGGAAATGATAGAGAATGCGTTAGATCATAGAATCTAAAAGTTCTAGAGGGCCCTGAAACAAAATGTACTAGGGAGCACTGAGAATTGAAAAAGACAAGAGACAGCTCTACCATATCAAGAAACTTATGGTCACCGCAACACTTCATTAGGACATCAAGCACAAAGAAGCAACTGGATATGTTACCTGCACTTCAACGAATCCAGATAAAGGAAGCTCCTGAAAGCAGTCTCTGCTAAATGAGCATTTCTCCTGGTTGGAAATTTTTCTACTCTGCTTGCGCTTTGACTTATTTGGGGCACCTTTTCTCTTGATACCGTCATAAGGCAGATTCTGCAGTTGGATTGCCAAAAGAAAATGACTTTTGGCTCCCAAATCCTTACAAAGTAAATGAACGCTTTGAAATCATAAAACAAAAAGTAAATACCAATGCTTTAAGGCAGGAACCAAAAGGGAACATTGATGATGTAATTTTCTATCTGAAGGATTTTAACAAATTTCCCTGTCAAAAGTCATAAATCCAACCGCGTCTTTGATCTTCAAATGATAACTAACTAGCAACACAGTCGCGCTAATTCTGCTTCGCTAAGATTGGTCCCATCATGCAACTACTGGGGTGCGATTTAATCATCCAAATTCCAGATCATAAAATCATCATTACCTCGTTCAACAAAAACGAGTCGGTCCAACCAGGAATGTCAGGATCTCCATAGGCCACATCGCTTAGTCTTCTCTGAAGCTTGTCAGAAATGTTCGATTTCTCAAGTGAGGTTCCGTGGGTCTTATCGTGGGACTTAAGATTACAAACAGCCGGAACTTCAAGTACTAGAGGCCCAATTTCTTGTCCACTGGAACGAAACGGAGAGCACAGTTAAAGCCAAATCATTCATTTGATTGCCATAAAAAAGGAATCCAAAATTAATTTAAAAAAAAAAAAAACAAATAAATAAGAAAAGAAGGAACCGAAAAGAGAAACAAGGTTGCAAAAACTATCAATCATACCTTTGCAACCGATAAGGATGCTCCGGAACGCGCTTCCCTTGCTCAATACAATCTTCGATCCACCGATGATTAACAATTATTACTGTCTTAAACTTCCTGGCAAGATCATATTTCTTGCCCTCAAATTTCCAACAAACCTATAGCGCCCACACCCACACCCACACACACACGCACACGCACGCACGCACACACACAAGAACATACGGTGAACAACTCGCTAGGTAAATAAATTTAAAAAAAAAAAAACAATAAACAAAAAGGAAGAGTAAAAATTGGAAATCGACAGACCAGGTGCGTGATGGATTTCCCCATGGCGCCGACGTAACTGGCGCCGGCGCAGGATATGAGCTTAATGAGGTGGAACCGCTTCGACCCGCGGTAGCCGCTCACCGTTGCTACCACAGATTCCATTCCCTCGATCGGACTATCCATCTTGGGATCCGGCCAATCCGGCGCCGAGGGAAGACTCGAGGGTTTGGGGAAGACGGGTTCGAGATGTTCTATTTTGAAAATAGTTGCGGTGGGTTTTGGGCGGGAAATCTAAGATTTTGAATTTTCTTCTTCCCCGAAAGTTGAATGCCAGGCCGCTTGGCTCATAAGATAGATAGATAGGTTTAGGGTAAATAGAATTTGGATTCAGACCTCTGGGGCAGTGGCCTGGCCCGGTGTTATTTATTTATCCCTGAACTGTAATTATTAACCTAAGAACTATACTCAAATGATTATTTGGGGTGTTAATTATTATATAAATATACTTAGTTTTGAATTTTTGTATAAAAATAAGTTAATGTGTTCAATGAATTTTTTCTATAGAAAAGATTGAATGAGCATGCCAACATAACAATGCTACTGTTTTTGTTGTAAAAACAAAAACTCAAATGAATTCTTCTTTACAGTTTTCATTCATTGTGTTAGTTTTTTAAAAAAAAAAAATTATACCCATTTATTTAATTTTTATCCATATACTAAATTTTCAGACCCATATACAGAATTTTATGCGCATTTTTTTTTTCCTTCAAGACAAATGTTAAATTCACTTGGAACACATACAAGATAATTAAAAATTCAATGGTCAAAATGGGTCAATGATTGGTGGTTAATTTTTGGGTCACCAGAATACAAAATTTATCATCCCCTTACGGTTTATGGGAAACACAAGTTTGAGTATAATTCAAAAATGCCAACAGAATCTGCAAGACATGAGTTAATTTGCACTGTTTCTTTCATATCCGAACTAAAGATGGCTGCCTGAGCCACCACAAACCATAACAAAGAAGACCAATAGTGGGTTTGCTTGAAGATGCTGATACCATGTTGTAATAGGCTTCTGGAAACAAAGCAAGGCATCAACCTATGAAAGCTGATGGAAAAGTAATGAGCCCAGGAGAAGAGAACTCGTACAGAGAGATCCAGCAACTAGCTGCATTGCTACTCAAGTGTCATGTAGCTCCTGAGGGCTGGCTGGGTCCTAAAGTGGAAGCAAATGAGAGATGCCCCCCAAAGACATACAGAATCCTTTAGTAGGGGGCAATCTCAGACGTGTTCCACTGTAAGGCGCATGCTTTTGGTGCTCATCATCACCTTGCAGGGTTTCCAGCACGAGTCGGTGGTGTCGTAGACCCATATGGCGCATTGCTTGCAGGAGTCACTAGCCCATGCAGTCCAGTAACCCCACTGGAAGTTGCATCATAGCCAGCACCTCGAGATACATTATAGTTGGGTCCTCTTTGAATGCCGTAACCAGGTACTCTCTGTGCATTGTAACTTGGTCCCCTGTGAACATCATAACCATGGAGCCTATGTGCATCATAGCCGGGTCCCCTTTGCGCATCGTATGTAGGGCCTCTCTGTATCTCATAACCAGGTGCTCCATAGTTGAGTCCCCCATGTGGACCATAGCCAAGTATTCTTATGGAATCATAACCATGTCCTTTTGGTGCATCATAAACAGGGCCCTTTGTGGGTGCAGAACTGGATTGAGCTCCAGCATTCAGTGTGCCGGTACCAGCAACCACATAAGCAACTGCACTAGCACTTCCAGAAGTAACAGGAGCGCCAAGATTAGCAGGAATTGTGGCATGTCCCTGTTATGGCAAGGGAAAACTTTATTCAGCTTGTACTTTCAATTCCATAAGCAGCCAAGGAAAATACTGAACAACAACAACAGCATTGACAATGCCAATAAGATTTACAAGGATGATGATTAAGAATGAAACGCAAATTAATAAGACTTCCCAATGTAAAAATGCTATTGCCAACTTTTCAGATTAACCACTGTCAAAAAATTGGGTTAACGATGGGTGATAACTTTGTTTGGCCTGTAAGTCCTGATAGCACTAATTCATAATACATTGTTGGACGGTTGAATTTCTCAGGCTCATTGTAGGTTAAATAACTTATTTCTACGTTTTCATCAGCTTTATTTTATTCCTTTATTTCACTTTTTCCTTTTTTTTTTCTTTTCTTTTTTTTTTTTGTTTTTGTGTGGGTGGGTGTACATTTAGTTCGTGATGCTTCCTAATTCACAAACTTTAGAAGTAGGGCAAGTTTAGACTGAAAATCAATATGCATTTGAAATGTTTGCATATTAGATAACTGCCAGAGTTTGTGAAGAAAAAAGAAAAAGCATGCCAGTGATTTCCAACATCAACACAATACACTTTCAAAATTTGTAGAGTCTCCTTCTGGAAGTACAAAGAACCACACAAGTTTGTATAATTTTCAGTTCTCTGTGAGTAAGACATCATACAAGGTATTCATAAGCATGTGTCGTACAATTACAACCCTAAGTATTCATTCCAAAAGTGATCAAGTAACAGCCATGATCCTAAGGAATTTACAAGCTTCAAGGATGGGAGAACAAAGCCCATTATGTCAACAAGATACATTGTTTTTTCTTTTTGGTAACTTGATCCCTTAACTGTAACATGGTGTCATATATTGATAAAGGAAACTAGCATAGACAGAAGAAGAATTCAAATTTAATTTGCTGATGAAAACATGGAATTTAGTTTCGCCAGTAGGAGAAACAAAAAGCAAGTTAACAATGAAGTTGAAGGAAAGCTGGTGCACCTGGCCTTGGGAAACACCATAGCCAACCTCATAACTGCTTTGTCCTACAGGACGCCCAGAAGCCTCATTCTCATTGTTCCTAGTGGTGCCACCAGAAGGTCCATCTGCAAATGAATGCAATGATAAACCTCAACACGCACCAGATGGACAGAAACAAGGGAGGCTTCAAATAAGCAAAAAAGAACACCAGTAGTACCAATCCCAGTTCGTATGTCAACATTAGGTGTATTAGTCAATTCTGACCGAAGTTTTTCCACTTCCCTAGCCATTGCATCGTAGTTTTGCTCCATTGCCTGAAGTTGAAGGAGGTGGTCATTGAATAGCTTCCTCTCATAGTCATAAGAAATCCTGCATGTTCAAATGATTAAAATGTTGTCCCATTTTCATATTACAAAAAACGGTAAGTTAAAAATCAGAACACACATGAGTATCTTGTACAGGGCAACATGCAGCCAGAGTATTAAGATAAGCATTACAAACTACAAAGTCAATTGTAGGTTGTGATTCAAAGAACAGAATTATGTATGGTATGCTTTTTGGAATGGTCGAGTGCACAATTTAAGAATCCACAAAATGACAGGTTCATGGAATATACATCATTAAGAAATAGAAATAATATTTAGATGCACTATCCCAGCTACCGAAGTTAGTTTTTCTCAATCCACAAACACCAAAAGCAACAACAGACAAGGTACCTGCATTGTTGATATTCTTGTCTGAGGCTCTCGAGTTCTGACATCAGAGCAGGTATCTGCTGCACATCTGCATGGACCCTGTGGAGATCTTGATTCAACTGATGCACTTTAGACAGAAGCTCCTGCCTTGTTACAACCAATGTTTCAGCATCTACCCGTGCTTGCTGCAATTCCAACCTAACAGGCTCAGCATCTTTCAGTTCAACTTCCATCTTTGCAATCTTATCCATGAGGCCGCTCATCTGTTGCTCTCTTTCAGATTTTATACCTCCTATGTGAACATGTAACATCTGTAACTCATGCTTAGCAGCAGCAAGCTCATGCCTCAATGTTCCATGTGTAGCAGCTAACCTCTGGTTCTCCGTAGCAAGTCTCTGCATCTCCACATGTTGTGCAGCCAGTTTTTGTTCCATAACCTCTGGAGGAGGGAGCATTTCAAAAGCAGGAAAAGGGCCAGGGGGAGCACGTACTCCTGGGCCAAATGCATCAGGATGCACTAAACCGGAGCCTGGAAGAGGCCTTCTCAGATGAACAGCTGGAATTCGACCTTTACTTCCCATTTTCAATATAGAGACCTATATCCTAGCCCTTAAAAAAATGAAAAAAAAGGATGTAATAAACAATATAAGAGATAAACAATGTTATTACACTGGCTAATGCAATCGTAGACCCAAAAACCAAAAGTTTCAACACAGGTGTCTGGTGGAATAAAAAATCGAAGACATGTGGACACTTAGCACTAAAACCAAAATAAGTTAATAGAAACATGGACTCCATTGTTCTTTAGTCCAATTCAGAAACCAAATGATGGGGTATTCATAACTGAGTTTTGCACCTATATACCAATATCGTAACCATGAAACCAGCATTCTGCTCTGGAATTCACAATTTCTAGTCCTGGAACCAGCTTCTTTGTCAAAAACAAGGTTAAAGTTGTATCCATCTTACCCTTCCCAGACCCCATGCCGCATGCTCTGGGGACGCCCTGTCTGATACATAGACACGCAACTACCTCCCACAACCGATAACACATTAACTACACAGAGCCGGTGAATTCAATTTAAAAATAAAAAAATAAAAAAAAAACCCTACAAAGAGCCAGACATACAACAAATCCATCAAGACCAATATCTGAAAAAAAAAAAAAACAATCACCTTCTATAAACCAAATCTGATAAACCCCACATCACAGAGGGGGACAAGAGGGTGATGGAAAATAGCTAGATGGAATGGTAAATAGTGAATTGCCGAATTCGAGCGAGAATTAACCAAAAACGAGCTAAAAAAAAAAAGGTCAAAAATCAATGGGGGGTGTCCAAATTAAATAGCTAAGACATTTGAAGGAAAATTAACAGTTAATTCAAAAGTTGAAAAGCTAAAAGAAAATATAAATAAACGACGGCGGCGGCTACGTCGGTTTTTCAGCCCTACCCGAAAGGAGAATGCACGGACAAAGCCGCCGGAGTACGGTGGACAGAGCGTAATGACTTCAGCTGCGGACAGAGGAAGCCACGAACAGCGCAGAGGAGATTGTTAGTGTTAAAACACGACGTTCGAAGCCGGCTTATCGAACACAAACGTTAAAAATTTCGAAGGTAATTTGGTCCCTGTGCTTTCTATTGTTGGCCCTTGTCGAAAATGTAACAGTTATTTTTTGATTTGGTCCCCGTGCTTTCTTTATTTTAGATTTGAGCCACAACCATAGATTTTCTGTAAAGAACCCGATTCAATTATATTCTTTAAATCTATGGACATGTGTCATTTATAAGACCCCAAAATTAATTTTCTTTTCCAAAAGTTCCCCTGTAAGAAAAAGTTTTTTTTTTCTTTTTTTTCTTTTCTTTTTGATTGGAGGGAGAAGAAGTCTTTAGAAAATGGAAAGTATGTGAAGATGTGGTCAATTTCTATGTTGCTCGGCATAAATAATAATAATCAAACTAAATGTTCATTTTGAAAATTTTAAGTTTAAATTTAGAAAGAAGTGTAAAATTTATAAAAAATAATTCAATTAGTTTATTGATAGAATAAAAGAAAAGAAATGCGATTTCAAGCTCACCGACCTTTACAACAGGAAGGAGATCAAAAAACCAAAAAAAAGGTTAATAATTTTCTTGAAATTAGATTCAAAAATTTATTTTCAGACAAAATGGTTGTCAAATCAGCTTAGACTGCTAACAGACGAGCTCTTGCTAGTCCAAATGATCCTTACGAGGGAGACATAGAGCATCGTGAATTTATTTCAGGATTCTAATCCTAGCTAGTACATTGCAAAGTTGCATTCAGCTTCACTACATGTTTATGGCACGACCTGAGGAACTTTGGCTAACGATGCCTGTATTTTCTCCTCTTCAAATGTCAAGTCAACCATTTTTCCTTGTAAATACTTTTCATAAGATGTTAGGTCAAAATGGCCATGCCCACACATTGCCATGAGAATGATCTTTGCTTCTCCTGTCTCTTTGCAATGCAAGGCTTCCCTGATGGTGGCAGCAATTGCATGAGTTGGCTCTGGTGCAGGTATTAGTCCTTCAGATCTAGCAAATTGTAAGGCACCTGCAATAAAATTGCAGCGTTGTCAACTTGTTCTTAGTAAAGTGATATAAACTCTATCAGCAATAAGATTGTCAATTCTCAGATTCAAAAGTAAATTAGTTGCTGACACAAGATGCAACTCCTCTTTTAAGTCCAGAAAAGAAGGACAGTTATACCCCGAAAGCATTCAGTCTGAGGAATTGAGATCGCTTCCATGAAACCCAATTCATAAACATGCGAAATCAATGGTGCCATGCCATGGTAACGCAATCCACCTATAAAACAGAAAAGGTAAAAAGGTATTGTTAAAGAATGAAAGTCCACATGATCATGTACAGGAACTTAATAAAAACAACAGCTTACCAGCATGAATAGGATCAGGAATGAAGTCATGACCCAGTGTATGCATCTTCATCAATGGAGTCATCCCAGCTGTATCACCATAATCGTATGCATACATACCTTTTGTTAGTGAAGGACATGCTGCAGGCTCGACGGCTCTGATGACAGGATTGATTTTCCCATTGAGCCTTTCCCGGATGAAGGGGAAGCTGAGTCCTGCAAAATTGGAGCCA
Organism: Bruguiera gymnorhiza; assembly: GCA_020883675.1. Classification (NCBI taxonomy): domain Eukaryota; kingdom Viridiplantae; phylum Streptophyta; class Magnoliopsida; order Malpighiales; family Rhizophoraceae; genus Bruguiera; species Bruguiera gymnorhiza. The sequence goes on from JAIRCJ010001060.1 coordinate 5,703,483, forward strand.
CCCCCAGTACACCCTATTATAACATCAGGGGTTTCACCTATAGCTTCCATTTGTTTTAGACACTCCTCTCCTATAACAGTCTGGTGTAACATAACATGATTGAGCACACTTCCTAAGCAATATTTGGTATCAGCATTTCCAGCTGCAATCTCCACAGCTTCTGATATAGCTATTCCTAAACTTCCTGGGCTTGATGGATCCATCTGGAGGATTCTACTACCTGCCTCGGTAAAGCTTGATGGAGATGGATGAACTTTTGCACCCCAAGTTTCCATCATCAACCTACGATACGGCTTCTGGTCATAAGAGGCACGAACCTGCCATACCTACAAAACAATTCAGAAAAGACATAGTTGGCTTTAGATTGTGGATATATAGATCCAAAACCTTTGAAAGGCACCATGAAAAGCACTGACTCTGCAATCAATCAGTGAGGACCACATAAACTAGTTGCTCTAGAAACACTGATTATTTAGAAGGCACCTGATATCATTGTATTTAGTCTTTATTTTGGCTGAAACATTTACAGACAGAAGAGAAACAGTTGATTATACCAAAATTCACAACATTTCGTTATTCACAGCTACCAACCTGTAAAGTAAAACTAATAGGATTTAACCCAAGTATAGAGACAACGGATTCAAATTAATGGTTACCTGAAGATAAGCACAAAATTCATGATTCCAACTTGCTGAGGCATTAACCATGTTCGTCAAATTTGGCTTCAACGTAATTAAATGTAAATAGATGCATCAAGACTGCAAATTAACTTGCATGTTCCCTACCTCACAGCTGAGACCAAATAAGCTGCAAGCAAAGGCCAGAGAGCTTCCCCATTGACCTGCACCAGTTTCAGTCACAACATTCTTGATGCCTTCCTTCGCATTATAGTAGACTTGTGGGACTGCAGTGTTGGGTTTGTGTGATCCAGCCGGGCTGACACCCTCATACTTAAAGTATATTTTGGCAGGCGTATTAAGTAGCTTCTCCAACCTCTTGGCTCTACATTAAACTTCAAATTGTTTGAGATACTTTTATAAAGGAGCACAAACAAAATTCTCTCAAAGAACAATATTTATGCAGGATCTTCATACCTAATCAATGGAGTCGGGCGCCAAAGTCTGTAGATATCAAGAACCTCTTCTGGGATATCAATGAACTTATCATTTGTTGCCTCCTGCTTAATTAACTCATCAGGAAATAGAGGAGATAAATCTTCAGGTTTGACTGGTTCAAAAGTTTTGGGATGCAGTTCAGGAGGAGGCTTCACCGGAAGATCTGCAGTAAGATTGTACCATTGACGAGGAATTTCAACTGCTCTCAGATCAGAATTTAAAGCAGTTCTTACCCTTGCTTTAATTCTGTTTGAAAGCCTCAGATGCACTGGCCTTGTTCTCAGTGCAAACCACCCAACACATTGATCCTCACCTACTAAGAGCCAAAAGATAAAGCCAATACCGACAATCAAGTCAGTAATGACATGGCAAACAATTCAGTAATACATACTTCTATTAAAGTTGGATGTAGCTAAATTCAATTTGTGCTGTGCAACCAGGAACAAATTCAGATTTAGATTAAGGGTGAACAAAAATGTAAACTTTGGTAGCTTATTTTACTGAGTTCGCCAGATATTGGGAAGTTCCGTCACCAGGTCTCTCAGCTTGACAATACAGTCTGTCTACGTTGCCTGTTACCTCTTAAGTAGATTACATTTTGCAAGCAAACATGATAAAAAATAAAAAAAATAAAAAAAAAATCGATCAAAACAAGAATCCGACTGCACTGAACTCATAAAATAAGTAAACAGTACCGCAGCTGTGCAAACTCCAACCAAATTTCCAACTACTACGGTGGTAAAAACCATGTCTGAAATTGGCTCAAACGGTCAAACCAAACTAAGAAGCTCAAGATCACGACCGAAGAACAGAAAACACAAAAAAGGACAGCAGTTTACCCCTGTTGTGGATGCTTGACGAGCTTGAAATGACGAGTCGGCTCGCGGAGAAAGTGCACGTGATTGCCATGTTTGGAGGCTTTTTAAGTTTCTGACATCAAAGCCCTCTCTTTAGAGATTTTTATGGACTTGTTGCTATTTTATACTCTGAAGTTCGTTAATAATACGAATAGAATTAGACACAAGGGATGTCATTCGATTATAATAGTATTTAAATGAAAAGTTTATTAAATTTCAATAATGTTGAAGTAATCTTTTTATTTAAAAATAAAAATATTTAAAATATAAATAAAAATAAAATAAAATAAAATCTAAAAATATAATATATGAGATGTAAATATAAATTAAATTAAAAAATATTTAATATTAATAACAAAAAATTAAATTAATAAGAAAAAAGAATAAGAATGAAATCAACTTAAATAGAAAAAAATATAATATATAAGACATAAATCCCTTATCTCACCGTGTTCTTAGCAAGAACCAACGAACTAAATCGGAAAGGAAAGGTAAGAATGAAGTGAGGAAAGATAAAAATGGAATTAAACTAAATAAAAGAAATATAATATATGAAATATAATTTTTATTTAATTTAATTTTTTATTTTTATTGATAAAAAATATAATATATATGGCAATTAACTCAGTAATAAATTAAATAAATAAATATATATATAATAAAAATATATAATATATGAAATTTAACTAAGAAATACATGAGAAAATAATATAAGAAAATTCTATAATTAAATTAAATAAATTTAATGAATTTTTTTAAAGATTATTTTATTTTTATAAATATAAAATAAATATTATTTTATAAATAATTATAATATAATTTTTTATTTTTAATATAAATATAAATATTTCAAAATATATTTATTTATTAATTTTTAAAAAATAAATAAATAATTTTAAATTTTAATTTATATATACAATAATTAATAGATTTACGGGAAATATTTTTGTATAGAAAAGAAAAAAAAAGTTAGAAGGCCCCGGCACCGCGGAAGACACGGCGGAGACGTGGAATTTAACGCGGGAAGGGTTGGAAGTTGTTGGAAGTTTCAGTCGGACTAGCTCGGCGTTGGAATAAGGCCAACAACTTCTTGGGCCTGGCCATTGGTTTGCAATTCCCGAGCCATTGTCCTTACTCGGCGAACTCCGATGAAAGAAGAGGGAAACAAGGGGTAGAAACAAAAGGAAAAGCCCCGAGAATAGACTCTTCTCCTCGCGGTCACACCACAATTTGATGCGTAAATTAAGGGAAAGGCAGAAAAGGCTGACTGTCGACCTGACAAAACCCTGTCAACAGTTACGCTCGAACAGCTGTAAGCTCCCACGGGAGCATGGAAAATCCCAAAAGAGAAAGCCAGGTTTTGAAGGCATGAAACTCGAAGACAAACAAAGTTAATGAGATGGAAACCCGAAAGGCAAGCGAAGAAAAAAGAATGCAGATCCCATTTGGGCTAAAAAGCAAATGAACGTGCAAAGGTCCCTTCTTTGCTGTGGACGGCTACCTGGGAATGGAGGCAGTGTAGGTGGAACTGCAAAATGACGAAATTTCTGTGACTTCGAAAATGCGAGATTTAAAGGTCCGGAGAGTTCTTTTTAGTTTGGAATTCGAGTATCAGTCGACGTAAATTAAATTACAAAAAAAAAAAAAAGTGAAAAACGAAATGCAAGATTTGAGCTTGGATTAGGCCGGCTATTGGCAAGTCTTTTTTTATTTTTTTAAATTTTTTTATTTTATTGTCTTGGTTCAAGATGCAGTTTCCTCTGCACCACACAACAAGGAAGGTGTAAAAAATGAGAGACGAACAAATTGGGTCTTTTGTCCGGTGGATGATTGGGCGTGCCGGCGGCCAACGGAGATAGGTCTGATGTGATGAACTGAAGCGAATCAATAAAAATTAAAAAAAAAAAGGTTGGGGTTTTGTATTGCAAAGTTTTAAAGGTTGGTGGGGGGTTTAATATGTGACTAATTCAAACGTTGGAATTTCTTACGTAATTAATCCCTTTTAAAAATTATCTCTATTTTCTCCAATGGCATTTAATACAATAATTTTAAAAATAAAAAATAATATATATATATATATATATTATTTATTGAAAAAAAAAAAGGTAAAAGAAGAAGAAATCGTGCGTCATCAGCCTGGGCTTGGTATCTTTGGCTTTTGACGATCTGGCTCTTGGCCAGGAGGCGAGGCTGCGTTTCTTGTAATTTTTTTACGGCTAGCGGAGGTGGCTTTTGGGTTGCGGAGTAACGTCGGAAGCGCCGCGGTGGCGGCGGTGGCCTTGGCGGTTTCCTCTTCGGCCGACCAGTAGGCGTTGTCTTTGGTATTTTTCATTTTAACATGATGCTTTTATTTATTTATTTATATATTTCCCCTAGCATTTGGATAAAATTCTAACAAATCGAAAACATAATTGTTTTTTTTTTTCTTTTCGAGCATCCCAATGCAAAAGCAATAGCAAAGGTGTCGCCTAGCTTTCAAAGACTGCTCTTTTACTGATGGATCGATCTATGAACAAAGTTTCTGTTGTCTACCGCGTTTTTAGCTTGAATGAGAGAAACCCATTTTGATTTTGTTATTAGTTTTGGCCAAAGTGATTTCTTTTTCCTTTTTGCTTTTCTTTTTCTGGGACAAATTTTTTGCTGTTATTTTTTAGCTGTTTATTCTGATAAAGGATATGTTCCTATTCCAATCTTCCAGCCTTGAAGATACCCGAAACTAATGGTTTTGGTTATTGGTGTAGTCTTTTTATTTTGAAATCTGTGATTTAGGACTGAATTTTCTTGCCATAATTAAAATCTGCCATTGTTTGCACGATTTTCCTTTTATAAATTTCATTGCAGGTCGAGTCTTCCTTGTTTCTGCTTAAAAATCATTTCTGACAAGTCTTTGCACACTAACTAAAGAGTTATATAGTGGGGGCAACAAAGTGGATATAGCACAAGAAGCATGGTTAGTCCCAAAGAGCCTAAGAGGAGGGTCGCATTTGTGCTGATTGATGGACTGGGCGATGTGTCGTTGCCAAGGTTTGGGTATAAGACTCCGTTGCAAGCAGCTAATGTGCCCAATTTGGATGCTGTTGCATCTGCTGGAGTCAATGGCCTCATGGACCCTGTTGAAGTAGGCCTGGGTTGTGGAAGTGACACTGCTCATCTCTCTTTATTGGGTTATGACCCACGAGTCTATTACAGGGGTCGTGGTGCTTTTGAGTCCATGGGTGCTGGATTGGCAATGTCTCCTGGTGACATTGCATTCAAAGTTAGTAAATATTGTTATTCATTTAACTAATTCTTGACAATGACAATCATATTGATCTTTTTTTTTTTCCATATTTGATTGCAAACTATTTTGAATGTTCAGTAAACTATTGCTGCTCATTGCTTGTCTTCCAATTTCCTGTCACATTTATTTTACTCTACAGTCAAATTTTGCAACATTGGATGAGAAAACTGGGATAGTGATTAGTAGAAGAGCTGACAGGCATTTTGAAGAAGAAGGGCCAATTCTCTGTGCAGCACTGGATGGAATGAAGTTGCCATCATTCCCTGAGTACGAAGTTAGAGTAAGGTGCAGGTCTTTTCATTGCTTTAATTATGCTTCTTAATTGATCTAGGCACAAGTGGCTGTTCCATCTAGATGACTAAAACAACTTTAGCCAGGTAATAGCTAAAAATAAAACAACATTCCTATTTATGTTCTCAATTGTTTGTAAGCAAGGTACATAATTACCAATAACTGCGGTATTATGGCACTTATTGACGTGCAAATGCAAGAAGTGTGTGAGGGGCCTTTGGCCTTTAGTACAATTATGAGCTTTAAATAACCTCGTAGAAAAGAGAAAAATAAAGCTTACATGAAGGTATACATGCGATCAGCCAAATTGCCTCTTGCATGAGTTCAAGTATCAAATCCATTTAATATGAAGCACCTTGTTCCCTGATTGAACTTCCTGGGTTAACAAATTGAAAAGGTTGATGAGAAATAAATATGTTCTTGCAGGTATGCAACAGAACACAGATGTGGAGTGGTTGTGAAAGGACCGAGGCTAAGTGGAAATATATCAGGAACAGATCCATTGAAGGACAATCGCTTGCTTCTGCAAGCTGAAGCTTTAGATGACACTGATGAGGCAAGGCATACAGCTGCTGTTGTTAATGAGTTATCCAGGGAGATATCTCAAATTCTAGTCTCTCACCCAGTAAATGCAAAACGAGTGGCAGAAGGAAAACGTATTGCCAATGTTGTCCTCTTAAGGGGCTGTGGTATTCGAATTGAGGTGTGTTCTTGCACATCTTTGATGTGTCATTCATTTTCTCTTGGAAGGCAATGCATATGCTTGGAGAACCAAAATTTTAGTTGTTTGGACTTGTAAACTTATATTTTGCTTTGCAACCAGTCAATAAAAGTTTGCATAAACAGCTGGTGAATGATGGAGTCAGAAGCTAACCACAACTTGTGTTCTCATCCCCAATGTTTTGTTGATTATTGACCGTGTACCAGCGCATTGCACTGTTGGGTTTTGTAGGGTCTGATGTATGCAACTTGAACTTAAATTCACAAGGTCAATGCATACTTAAAAATTTTGACATCATTTATGTAATCATGAAGTTCTGGGCTAGAATATTTCCTCTATACATCTTTCAAGCTGGATAATCTGAGTAATTTCATTGCTACTTGTTGTTTCGCAGGCTCCAACATTTGAAAAGAAGCATGGTTTATGGCCATGTATGGTGGCTCCCACCAAGATCATTGCTGGCTTGGGCCTGTCACTGGACATTGATATACTGGAAGCTCGTGGAGCAACTGGAGATTATCGGACACTTTTGACTTCCAAGGCAACTGCCATAGCAAAGGCACTGTCAGCTCCTTTGCAGGCTTGTCCTTGTGTGTTTGTACCTGGGGAGGATGAGCACAGGCCAGGCCGAGCAGAGGGCTATGATTTTGGGTTTCTCCATATTAAGGTCTTATGCAATTTGAGTTTTGGAAGTAATATAATTTTCTAGTTTTTCCACATGTATGAGTCCTAAAAGTCCCCTTCTATACCATAGCCACATTTAGCCTTCTTTTCTTTAACAATGAACAAAATTTTACCTTTGTTTGTGACTATGGACAAAAAAAAAAAATTTCCATAGAAACCAGCTGGCCTTGGATTCTAAAGTTGAAAGTTGGCTTGTCAGTTGCTGAACCAGACAAAGTGATTTGTTTTGCAGGGAGAATTTTTTGATGTTTGCTCCCTTGATTGCGTCCTGGTTTACCAACTTCAACTCTTCCTTTCAACCTTTTAGCCCTGGCTAGCAATATGTTTTAATGGTTGAATGCCTATGAGTCCAAATTTAAAGTTCTCAAGATCATTATAGCCATTGGTTTCCCTGATCTTGGGCATTACAGGCAATAGATGATGCAGGTCATGACAAGACAAGTATTCTCAAAGTAAAAGCATTGGAAGCTGTGGACAAAGCTATTGGCCAGCTGGCCAAGCTCCTGTGGCAGGCTGAATCAACTGGAGAGTTCCAGTATGTCCTTTGTGTCACTGGAGATCACTCTACTCCAGTAGAATATGGAGACCATAGTTTTGAACCAGTTCCATTTGCTGTGAGCTGGTTAAAAGACTTTGTGGGTGCAGTGGGTGGGGAGTCCATTATCATGGAAACCTCCCTGGATTCATTTCCTCTTCCAACTGTTAAGGATGGTGAAGAACTAAATGAAGACGAGGGGGAAAAAAATAGTTGTGGCCAACAGCTAAAAGCTTTCAGGGGTGATTCAGTTTGTAAATTTAGCGAGATAGCAGCAGCAAGGGGATGCCTTGGACGGTTTCCAGGAGGACAAATGATGGGAATTATAAAGACATACCTGAAACTGAATTCTTGAACTGCTTTGTCACAATCTGAAAGAAGGGCACCAAGAACGGTTATGTGCATTGAATCATATTAGAATTTTGAAGTCTCCTTCTGCTGAAGTTGATAGAAATTTGTGCATCTTGTATTTGTGGTGTAAGCTAGGTGACTAAGAGACTCTTATGTGACTTGCAGGGCATTGGCATTCTAACTCTCTCGAGGGCAAAGTTCAAAGAGATGTACCAAAAACACGGTAGATTCAGCACCATAGTTGCTTGCCCTGTATTATTTCCTAATTTCTGTTCACAAAATGATAAAATAGCGGTGATCTGATTCGGCTTGTTTCTCTAACATTTTGCTCCTGTTACAGCAAGTTTGTCTTTACACGACAAATACATTAAATAATGGAAGCAAAAATAGGTTTATTGCGGTTGAGTTTTCAAAAGATAAATGTCTTATTTGTGAAAGGATCCAACTCCCAGTTCACAAAATGATAAGTGGAATGGTAGAGACAAATGCAATTATGCAGTAATAGGAAGATAATATTGGGGTTTCTTATTCTACAAACTTGTGTTCAGAATGTTTCATGTGTGCCGGTGGCAAACGATGGACATGTATTGTCTCAATAGCTGTGATGATTTGTTAGAAATTATATTGTCAACCAATGTGTAATCAATATTGTATTAGATTCATCCAAGTAGCACTCTGAACCAATCCAAATTGTGGCAGCCGGCGTTTCTTTACAAGGTGTTTTTCTTTTCTTTTCTTTTTTCTCTTTTTCCTTTTTCTAACTCGCGAAAACTTTATTTAACCATTGAACTAATAAGGATACAAATCATTACAGTTAACACTCTCTATTCACACCACGTAATATATACATGATAATCTTAATTCTATCTTTCAGTCAATTAAGTTAAATTTTTTTCTTACTAAATATAACTCTTCCAATCACTAGTTTTGTATTTAAATTTTAAATATATGTTTTAATAAAATAAACCCTTTTCAGTGTCTCCTTTTAATGTTATTATGCCTAGAACCTCTTTTACAACTTTCCAAAATGATGCGAATGGAAACTCATTTTTAACTATTATTTAATTAATCAATCCTAATTGAACTCTCAATTATCTAATAATTTTCAATATTGCTTCACATATACTTTTCAAACTTACAGGCAGCATCAGATGTCCCTGTCCATTAGTCACAACTCTACAAAATAATAAGCAAGTACCAAATGCAAAATACACGTCATAGACTGGACAAAATAATCTTCTACGGTATGCAATCATGGCTTTTGCTAATGGTCACCATCGCACCTGGCGTCACTGCAGCCTCCACCGCAAAGCAGTCCAGGGACAATTTCAACACGAGGCACGCTAACAATCCTCAAATCCCCAAAAAAATAATGACAAAATGAAAAGTGTTGGCTGTGACGATTACAACTTATCGCTGTTAATACTTTTCATTCATACCAGATTACCAGCCGTCGACGTGATTTACCTTGACCTGCCCCCTGCCTGCTGCCAGTTTGTCTACATGATCACGCTTCTTGGTTTCTGGCGCGTCCGTTTCACGCATTATTTGATTAATATTTAATACTCGTATCTTATGCTATATACTATTCTTTATGAATAAAAGTTAATTTATTGACTATACAATAGTGAGTGTAATCAATTACAATCAAGCCCTGATCCGAATCAATAAATGCACACCCAAATTAATTTTCCTTGCAAATTTAGCCGTTTCAACGGCAACATAGTGGCAAGAATCAATCAAAGTACAGCCTGTAAACATGACGAACCCCAAAAGAGTCAAAGCCTTCTATATAAACACCCCCCGCAAAATCGGAGCCACCATGACCCATCATATAGTTCATCAACTTGATTTACACAAACACTAACCAAATACCAAGAAGACTTGAAAATCCCTCTTGATCTCCACTTCCTCCTATGGCCACCAAAACCAAGCTCTTCGCCCCGAAGCTTCTCAACAGCCTCCGCCAATTCGCCAAGAACATCAACTCCTCCTCCGCCCCATCCTCCTCCTCATCCACCTCCTCCTTCTCCACCGTCTCGCCTCTACTTTTGAACGAGAACCTCCACCCAACCCAAGACACCGCCAAACCAACGTCTATTCTGGACCTCACGGACCACCAAAAGTTGTTTGCTTCCTTGCCCACATCAAAACTGTTGCACGCCTCTCTGAACCTCCACTTGGCTTCCGTGGAACCTTTGGTTGATTTTGGCACGTGGGTCATGAACTCTAAGCTCATGGAATTGCAGGTTCCACGTGATATTGTGCTGGCGACTGTCAGGCATACTTTCTATGAACATTTCTGCGGTGGAGAGGATATAAAGGAGGCAGAGAAGTCTGTACGGAAACTTGGCGATGCTGGTTTGAGAGGGATGCTTGACTTCTCCGTCGAGTTTACCGGTGATAACGATGCCTGTGACCGGAATCTTGAACGCTTTCTTGAAGCCGTTGATTCTGCCATGTCTCTTCCTCCATCTTCTGTGAGTTACAGCTTCTTCTTCACAAAAAGTTTGAATCTTTCTCGTACACACAGAAAACAAAAGTTTGAATCTTTCTTGTCCATTCCATCTTCTTTTTTCTGTTTTTTTGTTTTTTAGTGTTTAGAATTTTCGTGATTTTCTTATTTTGGGTCTTGCTTCAAAGTTTTAGCTTTAAAAGATTCGTTTCCAAAATTTTTCCGTTTGTCTCTCGGGAAAATTCGAATCAATTTGTTCCAAGAGAGAGAGAGAGAGAAAAAAAAAGTACGAAAAAGAAGGGTGAGTGGAGGGGAGAAATTTGCGTAGATTTCCTTGATTTGCTATGATGAGTCAGCCTTTAGTGGCACACATGAGCGTGAAGCAAGCTAAGCCACGAAAGGCCATTCTACTCCGCTTGCGTGGTACACGTAAACATATATTTGGGCAGTGTGATAAGGATCCCATTCCAAGCTGCTCGGATCTGCTTTTTTTCTCTATTTTTTTTTCATTTCTTTTTTTATAACATGATAAGAAGTCAAAGCAGTCGCTTGTTTTTAGACCCGTATAATAGGCAAAGCACTATGTTCTTTTAGCATATTTTCTTTTCCACGTTTGCATGGTATCACTGTCCATTAATTCGCTAAAATTCTTAATTTTGTTTCATATGGTACGTTGGCAGTTTGGTTTGGGCACTTCTAGTTTCGTATGCAATAATAGACAATTCTTTTTTGTTGAAGAGTCGATTTCTAACTTTAAAAGGGAAAGTTGTTCTTTGAGTGTCTAACAGCCGCCATAGGAATCTTCCTATGGTTGATTCCATGACTTTTCCTCTTGTCTAGAACAGAATTTTCAACATGAATTTTCCACCTCAAAAACAATTCCATGAAAGTTTTTGTTGCTTGCAAATGGATATCCAATTTGAATAGAAGTTTTTGTGTTTTTTCATTGCCTTAGGTGAGCTTTGTGGCTGTGAAGGTCACGGCAGTCTGCCCTCTCAATTTGCTGGAGCGAGTTAGTGATTTGTTAAGGTGGCAACAAAAAGACCCTTCCTTTAATCTTCCCTGGAAACAAGACTCATTTCCAATCTTCTCAGATTCTAGTCCTTTGTATCACACGCTCAAGGCCCCACAACCACTAACCTCACAAGAAGAGCAAGACCTCCAATTAGGCCAGCAGAGACTATGGAAAATATGCCAAAGATGTGTCGAAGCCAATGTTCCGTTAGCAATCGATGCAGAGCACATGTCAGTTCAGCCTGCCATCGATTACTTGACATACTCATCCGCAATAGGGTACAACAAAGATGACAATCCTATCGTGTATGGCACAATTCAGACCTACTTGAAAGATGCAAAAGATAGACTGTTACTGGCAACTAAAGCTGCAGACAAAATGGGTGTCCCTATGGGGATCAAATTGGTGAGAGGTGCATACATGTCAAGTGAAAGGAAATTGGCATCTTCCCTAGGATACGAATCTCCAATTCACAATACCATCCAGCAGACACATGCTTGTTACAATGACTGTGCTTCTTTGATGCTTGAGAGAATAGCTAATGGCCCAGATGGAGTGGTTCTGGCAACCCATAATGTTGAATCAGGTAAAGAAATCAAGCAGACAAATACATGACCACATTAGATATGAAAAAAAGTGACATTGGTTTTTGTAATCGTACTGTTACAATGTATTTTCTGCAAATTTTCTAGGGAGATTGGCTGCGAAAAAGGCACGAGACTTGGGAGTGGAGAAGAGAAATCAAAAGCTTGAGTTTGCACAGCTATATGGAATGGCGGAGGCACTTTCTTTTGCATTGAGAAATGCGGGCTTCCAAGTTAGTAAATACATGCCATATGGACCTGTAGACGTGGTCATTCCTTATCTTCTGAGGAGGGCTGAAGAGAATAGAGGGCTTTTATCTGCTACAAGACTTGACAGGGAACTCATGAGGTAAAGCATTCTTCCTTCTGATGAAAATTGGAGAATGTGAAGTGGTGTGAAATGAGATTGATCAAAAACTCGATTTTATTTGTCTGCAGGAAGGAGCTGAATAGGAGGCTAAAGGCTGCGATCTTCTAGAGTGGAGTCAAAGCAATACAGGCTCTATTGTTTGCTAATGCTGCTCAGAAATAAATTGTACATATGTAATTGCAGCAAGTTGCGCAGTAATAGAAATTTGAAATTCAGTAGCATTTCATATGCACGTCTGTATCCAAATCCAATATCATGCAACCCAACTCTACAACTCAAACACTGTGGCAACCTGCAGGGACAAGTCTTTCAAGCAACACGCACACACAAGCAGTAGAAAAAATGCGCTTGCAATCAGTTCAATTTGAGAATCTGGTGATGCAGCTCGGGAAAGAATAAATTAGCCACCAAAAAAGAAAACACATGAATGAAAAGTCAAGATAAGAAAATGAAATATAAAATTTAATAGAAGAATTTTTTTGTATAGTTAAAAATTTTTATTTTTATTACAAAAAAAATAAATGTATTATGAAGCTACTTGAATTTTTTACAGTATAAATTAGAAATATATACTTTATAAATTTTTATGATTAAAATTTTAATTTTTTATTTTTTTTAAAATTTTTTTAATTTTTTAAATGATAATTTATTAATTTATTAATAATTCATACATATAATTTTTAATGATTTTGATCAGAGTCATTATTTTTTAAAAATTAATTTAAAATAAATTTAGAAAATATATAATTTAAATAAAAATTTTAAAATTTAACTATAAAAATGTATAAAAATTTAAAATTAATTTATTGTATATCTAAATAGAAGTTAAATATTTTGGAAAGTTGTTTTCTTAAAACTTGGTTCGCTCTTGTTATTTTCGAGTTCTTCGGAGCCAAGATTGCTGGAAATCTGAACATAAAAAGATGCATGGAATAAATGATTGCTGCTAGGAGTTGGCTGCCATGTCAATTTCACTTATAAGAATGCAGACCAGGCTTCTTGCTTTATATCGCAAACGGAATGTCGATTCCATTTCCTTTAAGCATTATTGAATGCATAAATGTTGACTGCACGTACTAATTATGCAGGCTCACCGTCATCCCTATCTCCCTTTCTCTGTGATTTTCCCACTCAGTTTGAAATAACTGATGATATCTTGATAGTGGAGTGGCGTGTAAATCATATCCATTATTATTATTATTATTATTTTTCTTGGGGTACATATGTCCAAAGAGCAGAAGAGGAAATTTAATGTTACATGTCAGAAGAAATTTATCTTATCATCTATATATCACGAACCTTATTTTATGAAATGGGTTGCATTGGATTCACAAAAACCATATCTTGCATGTGAATGCTGACCCGGTGCTCATACTCCATACCAACCCAATAAATGAAAGGAAGATGCTTTGCTAACGTGACGTTTGTTTGATCGTAAAAGTTCGGTTGGTAGGGCTCACATTGTCTACAGTAAACCCCCCTAGCACCATAGTATAGAAATCCATATTAGACATCGTCACATAGCATTGAGCTGCTGATACTAGAGCAGAGCAACCTTTTCCAGTAGCTCCACCGGTTTTGTTGGATGACATTGACGAGATATGTATGGGGCAGGTTGTAGTTTCTCAGGGATGAGCCAACAACCATCCTACTAATCCCAAATATATAAAAAAAATAAAATAAAAAGAAACAAGATGATGAAATATTCTATCCCCGTAACTAAGGTCAGAGTGGAATCCGGCACCTTATCGGCTTATTGCACCAAGCCGACCAAACATCAATCTGAGATTTAACTATGATGTGATTGCACCTGAAAAAAACGCTTTGCCCTCAAGCAGCAATTCAGTTGGACGGAAACACCTCTCTCCTAACTCCACGACATGACACATACATACCGGCCGGTTCCACAAAAGGGGCCACTGGGGTGCCAGAAAGTTGTTCGTGGTTGTAGATGACCATGATCAGAAAATAAATAGGAGTACATAAACAAAGCTGCCATAGGATGGCAACTATGCTGGGCCTTAACAGTAATGGCCACCAATTCATCTGCAATGTGAAATTATTGCAAGTTTTTTTTTTTTTAAAGGGTTACAATTAGTGAGAGTTTCTATGATCAATATTTGCCCACAATGTGCTAAAAGTGATGGCCACAAGGTAGATGTGTGAAGCCGGGGCCTGGTGGGTCTCCCAGTGGAGGAAGCCCCGGAAGGGGCCAAAAAAAAAAAAGGATGGCAGCAGTTTCGGCAGGATGGCACTGTTCTGTTTCAGTAATCTTGAAAAAATGATCACGAACCCCCATGAGAGGATGAAGAGGAAAATGACAGCCTATGACAGAACCAAGTATTTTGCACATTTAGATTTATGTGGACATGAGGATTATAATGGTCAATCTACAACAAAATTTTCCTACAAATCGAGGGAAAAATCATAGAGAAAAAAACAGTGAAAGCATGGCAAGAAACCAAACATACATCATCAGCTCAGAGTCTGGTATCCTAAGCCCCCGGCTGAACCATCCTGTCTTGTGTCATTCCTTCCCGTCAACGATGGAATCCATGGGAACAGTTTGCCTAGTTCCGTGCCAATCCTATTAGGGCTTGGTTGCTTATCGTTGATGCCGAACTTCACTCTTTCAATGGCTTCCATTATATCTTCTCTTGTCACTATCTCACCACCTGCGAGACACAAATATTCGGCTCAGATGACCTGCTCACAATAGTAATTCTTGAGGCGTCTTATGTATAAAATTTCACTTAATTAGGCATGAAAAAATAACATTAACCTACAACATGAAAGAGAATGAAAATGAAAAGGATTTACTTTATGAATCAATGAGGGATTATAGATCAAGTCAGGGCTATGCAATGCATATTAGAAACAACTTTAGAAGACCACAAAGCCCAAAGCCACTTGGCTCTAAGCCTAAACTTCACCTCTCCGAGCAGCAAGTAAAGCTGCTTCATTGACAATGTTTGCAAGATCAGCACCGACAAAATATGGGGTAAGAGAAGCAACCAGATCACATATAAGTTCTGCATCTTCTTCTAAAGGAACTCCTCTCAAATGAATGGCCAAAATCTTTCTCCTCCCTTCTTTGTCTGGCTGTCCGACAAGTACCCTTCTTGAGAACCGGCCAGACCGGCAAAGGGCTGGATCTAATGCTTCTGGCCTGTTAGTGGCTGCAATAATAACCACTTTCATGTCTGAGTCAAATCCATCCATTTCTGTCAACAACTGCAAAGCCAGAAACAGAGTAGAAACCAATCAAGACAAGGAAATTTGACCAAGAACAAGAAGCAAAAAACTATTCTAAGATTTTAACGGGAATAATCTATGTCTAATGTATCCAGAAAAATAGCAATAAAATGGGTTTGTGGAAAAAAAAAAGGTCATTTATTTCAGAAGTTTAGCAAGAAGATAATATGAAAAGTTAAGCATATTTCTGGATATCAAAAAGACTGCATTTAAACGTTTTAAGGTAGCACTTGGAGACTTCCTTAGTAATTTCCATGTAACCATTGGATAATCATAGAACCAAGATAAATTTAAACATAAATATCAGATTCAGTCACGACATATTAGATGCAGATGGATCAAAATAGTTATATTACTTGATTTAGTGTTTGGTCACGCTCGTCATTGAAGCTTCTACCACGTTTTCCCCCAACTGCATCGAGTTCATCAATGAATATGATCGATGGAGCACTCTTCCTTGCTACACTAAAAAGATCCCTAATGCGAGCTGCTCCTCTTCCTACAAATAACTCCACAAATTCACTGGCTGAGACACTGAAAAATGGCACTCCTGCTTCTCCAGCCACCGCACGAGCCAGTAATGTTTTCCCAGTTCCAGGGGGACCAACCAGCAGCACACCTCTGGGTAACTTTGCTCCCAGTTTTTGGTAGTTAGCAGATCCTTGCAGGCATGAAACTATCTACAAAGATTGGCATCAATGAAGATTTCAGAAATGAGAGAGATTCCAAACCTACATTAGGACCATAAACAAAAGTACACAGTTTTGCTAAGATTCCAAACATACATACATACGTACATACATACATATATATCTCTGATGTGAGTGGAAATATAAATTTCCCAGAAGATAGTTTCTTGCTTATCCTTCACTTCCCAACTCTTGTCAATCTTTTTGCAACCAAAGACCCAAAAAGGATATTTAGATGTATACATGTGATAAGCAATATAATCAATTGGATTTTCCTACAAACAGCATACAATCCTTGGCAAATATGTTCATTGATCACATTTAGATTCACATTTTGACAAACTTTCCATTTAGTCCAAAATAATACATGCAGGGTTAATTAGACCATTAGCTTTTATGGAACAAATGAGACCAATGGGTAAGCATTAAAACACGAAACAACAATTATGCTTTAAGACTCTGTCATTAATTAAGTCCCCAAGGCAACAATCTGTCCAGAATTTATGTAAAAAAAATGAAGAGATGTGCATCAAATGAAGATGGGAAATGAAGAGATGTTACCTCCATAAGCTCCACCTTTGCAGTATCAACACCTTCCACATCATCGAAAGTTACTGTCTGGTTATTAGATCGCCGTTTTTTTGCAGGACTATTAGCTGCATAAAGTTGACGATAAAGAAGCCACATCAAGGGAGTCAAAGGAATCCACAAAGATAATATAGTAATCAACATATTTCTCATTGACATCAAAACTGACTGTGGCGATGAGCTATATGTTGTTCCTCTTTGTCTCATCAAACTAAGAAGAAATTTCTCATCATGATCTATTTTCCTTGTGGAAAACTGCCACTCAGGGGTAGATACTTTGGGCCTTGCGAATTTCATCAACATCCCTATAGTTGATGCTCCGTCAGTAATACTGGCCATGCCTTTCCTTGTAACTGCATCAACCACATTCCCATTCTGAAGATCTTTTGGTTGTGATCCTGCTTCTGAATTTTGAGTAATTTCATTTCCCTCACTGTTCGTGTTAAAATATATACGACGAGATCCCTCTTCAAGTAAAACTTTTGTAACAGAACCACTTTGGAGGCTGGCAATCAAGTCTGAATATGGAATGACCTTTGGAGGTGACACTGCAGTTAATCTCAAAAATAAATAGCATATCCCCAATGCAACAGAAATTGAAGTATAGAGTGATACTCTTTTACTATTCTTTTTCAGAAAAGTTCCAAAATCACTCAACGTCGAACTAACTGAAACCCTCTTCAATCTTGTTGAAAACAACCGCAACCTTGGTCTCAATCTCAGTGAAAATCTCCTCCTCACACCACCATTTCCCGTTCTTCCCAGGGGAGCTTGCTCATCTGTGCTGCTTCCATTCACCAATGGCTTAATTTTGTTTCCACAAGACAACCCATGCTGAGACTTACAACAAACATCAAAACCCAACAAAGTAACCGCACTTTCTTTACAATAAATAGACCTAGACTTAGTCCTACAAAGCAACGAATGCCGGCATTCACTGATATTGTATATTCCCCGGGAAGGGACCAATGCTGAGATACAACTACCAGCTCTGTACAGTCTCAAAGACACAGTCTTTGCAGTGTAAATTCCTAAGTTATGTTTAACACTGCAGAACCCACTATTGCAAACCACAGAAAACGAAGCCATAGCTATCAGGACAACAACAACTGTAATTATTCACCAAAAATCTCAAAGAACATCCTTTAGCGTAAGAAGCCTATCCTTTGAGGTTCAAGAAAGTCACCATACTGACAAATGATAACCAGGGACATGGGTTTACCTGGGTTTATGTCGTCATACAGTCATACCTCGTCTCGACTTTGTGGGAACGGACATGGAACAATAAATGGGCTGCGTTAGCCTTCATATGGGTTGTACGATGTGAGGAAGATAAGGGACACTAGTGAGTTTAAAACTCTTGGTAAAGCTTGTGTTTCGTAGCTAGATCCGACGGTCTACCTTAGATGTCGACAAGTCAACCATTGGCTGGGATTTTCTGATGAGTTGCCAAGATGCATTTTCAACCGTCCGATGGTATATCTTTGTGAAGTCAACCAATCCGACAGTTGGGGACGCGTGTGTACGGTGCAAAAAGTACTTCCTCGACCATTGGAAACATTAGTTCTTTCTCCGGCTAAGACTTGTCCGTTGCCGTTTTAGCCAGACAAAGGCAACGAACGACACGTATGCTGTCGTTTTGGTTTTCCAGCCGTGAACCGAGAGAAATTGTACGACGTCAATTCCTTCTGTTTTGGCTCGCGTTTCCAATTCATTTATGGATCGTGGGGGTTTTCTTTTGCGATAAACGCTTTCATCTCCTATTGGTTCAGAAACTAGAAACTACCAGTCTTCTACGTTCACTTGTTTCTCCATCACTAACGATATAGATTTTGACAGAAACGGTAATATTATACACACACACACAGAGATTTGTGTGGATAGCCCGGAAGAAGAAAAGAGGAAGTAATCATTCCCAGACTCAAAATCCTCAAGACCCAGGTTTATTTTCTTGTATCTTGGGCGTTTTGGTCGTTTTTGCCTCATGGGTTTTGCTTTTCAAGATTTTTCTTGCCTTGATTTGTGATAAAGCCACGATCTTGGGGTTGCCCCGTTTCATATTTATGCTAAAGATTTCTGGGTTTTGATTCTCCACCCGTTGTTTAACGTTTGTTTACTGTGTTGAGGTTAGTCCAATGACAATATGGGAACTTCCGGCCAATTTGTCACTACTGGAAAAGTCTTGTGTTGGTTTTGTGTAATCTTCAAAACAATGTTCCATGAATGATCTTTTTAATTAACATTGTGAATCACAGTTTGTTGCACTAGTGGGTAGTGAAATATTATTTTTTTTGTCGATAATTCCCTCGTCGTTTTGTTTTGTCTTTTGGATTTAACAGATCTCGTTGTTAATATTATTGGCTCTTATAGCAATGGTTATGGATTATCTCTATCTAATTCTTTGTTACAGAAACTTTGAGGCATTTTTGTACTATTGTTTTCAGTCTTTATAAGATATTTTATGATATGCCATTTAATAATTATTTTAGAGCCGTCCTCATATTCATCTCATACATATAAGTTGTCATCAAGGCTTGAACGTACGCAGCTAATTAGGTAATTGCATTATCTTGGAAACATTCCTGACATTCATATACAATTGTAGCATTTTGACTGTCAACTTGAACGTTTCCTCTATTGACTGGTAAATTGTTTGCAATGGGTTTTCTTTTGTTTTTCTGTAGTAATGTGACTCTGTGAGTGTAGTTACTTGCATTTTCTTGTTAGGTCCACTAGAAAGGGGCTGTGTAGGTGATGCAGTATGGTGAGTTGATCAGCATGTCAGGTCAAGCAAATTTAGGTCTTCTGCTGTGTCTTACATCAGAGTTTCTTTGACATGCTGGAATGGAAAAGAAAAGAATAGACGACGCTGAGCCAGTGCCACTTCCTTCACCAAGACAGTTGGACAAATATGGCTTTATAAAGCAAGAGCTTAATAATTCTTCTGACGGTTTAACTAAAGGCAGATCAGCCTATGAGTTTGAGAGGTTTGATTTATTTTTTCCTCTAGTTAGAGTTGATATAAATAATGTGTGAATGGATATTGGCCAGAGGTCAATGTACATTAATCTTAAACACTTGCAACTGTCCTGGAAACTTTCAGAGAGGAAAGAAGGGTGAGAAAATGGAGGAAGATGATTGGTGTTGGAGGGAGTGACTGGAAGCATTATGTTAGAAGGAAACCTAATGTGGTTAGGAGGCGTATCAGAAAAGGAATTCCTGACTGTTTAAGGGGCCTTGTTTGGCAATTGATCTCTGGAAGTCGAGATCTTTTGCTGCTGAATCCTGGAGTTTATGAGGTAATTACTACCTTTTTTCCCTTATGCAAGCTACCTGCATACCCACACACTGGTTAGTCATTTGCTAATGAGGCTATATGTTTATTGCAGCAACTAGTTATTTATGAGACATCAGCTTCAGAACTGGATATAATCCGAGATATTTCTCGCACATTTCCTTCACATGTTTTTTTCCAGCAGAGACATGGACCTGGTCAAAGGTCTTTATACAATGTTTTGAAGGCATACTCTGTTTATGATAGAGATGTTGGATATGTTCAGGTCTGACTACACATGCTTTTATGGTTAATTTGCTTTAGATGTTCAACGAATAACAAACAAACTGTCAAAAATGCAGGGCATGGGTTTTGTAGCTGGTTTGTTGCTTCTTTATATGTGTGAGGAAGATGCATTCTGGTTGTTGGTTGCATTATTAAAAGGTGCTGTTCATGCTCCGATGGAAGGACTCTATCAGGTAAGTCTTTTTTGAAAAGCTGATTGTGATCAAATTTCCAAGACCATAGTCAGCTTTAATTATTAGCTGTAAGATGTTAATTTCCTGTAAATTACTAGCGGTGTTGTACATCATGCATTGTCTTTTCTTCTTCCTATTTTATCTACAGATGTCTTGATGAGGAGGTATTAGGCTAGTAGTCATTTTTTAACTAATTTTGCCTACGAAAGATTACATTTTCAGTTGTAGAATAATCTGGTGTTCTGTTTAACTCTTTAATCTTCCAACAATCAACAGCAGTATCTCATGCTGCTAATGCTGATGCAATTTTGCGTTAATACTTCGGCAATGATACGGTGGTGCACATTGTTTAGCCTCAAATTCCATTGGACTACATTAACTTTGTTTGTCTTTTACTCAGTTTTTTCCCCATTTCTGACTCTTGAATCAGATTTAGCATAGATTTCAGTCCAACATTGGATTTATCGACACAAAATGTGTCTTGTATTGGAGCATTCATTTTCATGCATAGACTTTTTTGATCTTACTTTGTACGAGTGCTTGTTATACTGTGGTATGTACAACTTATTCATTGGAGGGAATTATGAATGCAGTTAAATTACTTCTATTTCCTTTGCTGTGAAATTTGAGTTTAAGGCCCATCTCTAGTCCTATCCTTTACCCATTCCCTTTCTTTCTTGAGCTCAAACTCAATGGCATAAAGCCTCATTTACTTGTTCTGACCTCAGAATGATAGTTCTCTGAGAGCATGTTAATGTAGGTGGGGCTGCCTCTTGTGCAACAATACCTATTCCAGTTTGACCACTTGGTGAAGGAGTATATGCCAAAGTTGGGAGATCATTTCACCCAAGAAATGATAAATCCTAGCATGTATGCAAGTCAGTGGTTCATAACTGTGTTCACATATTCTTTCCCATTTCATTTGACTCTTCGAATTTGGGATGTGTTTCTTTATGAGGTCAGTCTTTAGTTACATAGTATTGTATTACTTGACAGCATCATTAGTTGGATTGGCAGTTGATGTGTATGTATAATATCTCTATTTTTAGGGGGTGAAAATTGTTTTTAAAGTCGGTTTGTCTCTACTAAGGTGTTGCCACGATGACTTGGTAAAGTATTCTAGAACCTACTCTACTACTATTGATCTGGATAGTGAGTTTGTTTTCTACTTATAAATAGAATTCTGTATATTGTCAGGTGAAATTGCCCTTTGAAAAGCTGATACATACTTTGCGTAACTTTCCTGAACATGCCATGGATCCGGATACATTATTACCAATGGCTTACTCATTCAAGGTCATCCTACTTCCACCTCTTGCTTGTGGCAACATATACTTTGCATGGTTCTACTAGATCATTATGTACTTTGTGTGGCTTACTCTTTATGTTTTGAGCCTTAGTCAATATAAGAGCAGCTTCTCCTTTTAGGGTTGTTTGGAGGTGTTTGGTGCCTTTTCTCTAGGGGGATGGTGGGGATATGGTTGCATGTCCTCTTAACTTCAACCGATGAATTGCTCATTTGTGATGTCCTTACTATAATGTTTCCTAGGTCACCAATTCATGCAGACCAAATGCTTCTCTTATTTCAATATATACACAATTGAACGCCTTTTCTATTATATCTCATCTTTGGATTAAACAACTACAAGGCAGATGTTATGATGTAAATGAACTAGTTTTACCTTAATGGCTGAAATAGAGTTAACATCAAATGTAATGTCTCTTGAAAGTTGTAGCTGGAGATTACAAATTAACAACTTATATGAAGCCAAATACACTGAGATTTATGGATTGCTTGTGTGGGTCACGTAAATACTTTCCAGTGCAATATATTGTAAAGCATTGTAGTGCTTGACTATGTCTGTTTTTATCCTTTATTTATTCATACAAATGTGCACGGGCTGAATGTCAGGTTTCCAAGCAGTTGCAAGAACTGAAAGAAGAGTATGGCAGGA
This sequence comes from Bruguiera gymnorhiza, assembly GCA_020883675.1. Classification (NCBI taxonomy): domain Eukaryota; kingdom Viridiplantae; phylum Streptophyta; class Magnoliopsida; order Malpighiales; family Rhizophoraceae; genus Bruguiera; species Bruguiera gymnorhiza. The sequence continues at coordinate 5,725,981 of JAIRCJ010001060.1, forward strand.
AGAATGAGGACTCAGCTAAATCTGCAGAATTTAGTCAGAATCAGAAACGATTGGACTGAAGGTTTTCGTCTTCTTAGAGGAAGCTAAGACTTTGATTAGTCCTCATGTCGTGATTCGTTTTTCGTTTTGCCGATGCCTCCATCTTGCAGTAAACCATGCCTCGAAAATGTTGACTTTGTCAGGGTTGGACAGCTCAGACTCATAGTTGCCCATTCAACGTGAAATCATCCATAATTCCATGTGTTCTAACTTGGAAAGGTTGCCGGTTCATTGTGGCCTGATGATGGTTCGTGGAAGGATAATGTGTAGCTCCTATCTAGTCACCACCTATTTAGCTGGTAGTCTCTTATTTATTTTTCAAGTTTACCGGGAAGGATTCTGATAAAGATGATGACTAGATTGTGAGTTTTCTGGGAACGACAATCTGGAAGTGGTTATGGCATCGGTATTATTACTAGCTTTCTTGTGTCAACAGTCAGCTCAGGAGAATCATATCTGTGACTTTGATATGGCATTCATATCCTCCAAGATCATATCTTGTACCGATTATGTACTAGAAAGTATGCAACGTTACAGCAATTATGCAACCATAAATAAATAGAACTCAGTGTTGTATACTCAACTGGAAGAGATTGACTTGTTGGTACTTTCTTTGCCCCTATGGTTAAATGTATCTAATTGCTGCACGTATGTAATTGGATTCTTGCACCCCTGAAATGTATCTAATTGCTGTACGTATATGATTAGGTTTGTATGTTACATAAAAGGCTAGAAAGTGATTTGATTTCACTGGTGGTGAGGGCTTCAAGAATTTGAAGCCACACCAATTGATATGGTCTATTCCCACGTTATCTCGAAGTTGTACATTCTTGTTCATAAACGACGAAAACTAATGAATACAGCCTCTGATCTCTCCATTGTATACAACGAGTATAGAAATTGGAAACATCTCCAGCCACATTGCAAAAACCAGGATGAAATTATTTATATTGCCTCCGCATCTCGGAGTAGCCGCCGTGTCAGCTTTTTATCCTGCATATGAATTTGTCAGCCCGCATATGAATTAAGGTTCATTTTATTAAAAAGAAAATTATATTTTAAAAGCTATTGGTTGAGATGATAATTGGTAAGTGATATAACAAAATAGATATAAGTCAACTCAATGGTTATAAATGAAAAAAAAAAAAAAAAAACATCTATTTTACCTGAAAACAAAGGCACATACAATCTCTTCATTTTTTTTAGCAAAACTACCCCGTAGATTGTTTGTGTAAAGAAATGATGAATGAAAAAAGTTTAATTGACATCATCTAACCTTGCGATATAATAATAAAAAATACCTTTCATCATTATACTAAAAATTATAAATTTAATTTTTTTCGTCAATATATTTTTAATTTCACCTTTATTTCTATATTTTATAATTTAAAAAAATTAATTGGAAAATGGCAAATTGGTTATCCAATTCATTAGTTTAATTGCCAAAGTAGATATTCTTGTATATGACAAAGAAAATTAACTTCACACACAAATGGTTCAATCAAACTGTCTCTTTTCTCTCTCTCTGTTTTTTGTTTTTTTTTTTGGTTTTTGGCCATGTTTCACAGGTTGATTTGTCGGCTATCTGAACCATACTGCGGACGATAATTCTTCCACGGTTACTGGTAAAACAAATGGTCATTGAAAGAGTTGTTTAAGGCCCAACTTTGAAAGTTTCAAAACAGCATCCACCGTTGGATTTATGCCAGTGAATCATTCTTAGATAGCTCCCCCCCACCCCCTCCTGGTCTCAAGGCCCAAAACCCTCAACTCCAAAGAGTTGCTTTTACCACGTTATATAATCAAAGCAAACTACAGGATGACGCGTGCAAAAGCTCCACTCCACGTAGCACAACACTTGTCAAGCAACGGACTGGCTTTGGTCACTTTAAATAGAGGGCTAAAGAGATCTCGTTCTTTACCAAGAGCTGAGTAAACAAACATTGTGCTGTGTCATTCTAAGAACTTCCGAAAACAACCCCAAGATGTCGGACAACACTGGCAACAGGATGAGCTACCAGGCTGGCGAAGCCAAGGGCCAAGCTCAGGTTAGATCAAAGTCTTTCTTTTACTGCGATTATAAACGAATATTGGATTAAACCATCTGTTATTTGCATTTTCATTTTCAGGAGAAGGCCAGCAACGTGATGGACAGGGCAGGCAATGCTGCTCAATCTGCAAAGGAATCAATGCAAGAGGCAATTTCCAAATGTTTAAATTTGTCCCATTTCCTTTATATTTTGATCATTGGCACCTCATATTCAACTTGCCAATTAGCTTGCATGGGTTTTGAAATTAGATGCTCAAACTTGCATTTTGTTTGTGGTTTAGACTGGTCAGCAGATGAGGGCCAAGGCACAGGGAGCTGCTGATGCTGCTAAGAATGCAACTGGCATGAACAAATGAAGCTGAACAGACCCCTTCTGGTCTGTGCAACGTAGAGGGCCAAAATGCATAATTTTTCTATCTTGTTTCCTTCTAGTGTTTTTTTCTTTTCGTTTTTAACGTTGTTGATCTGTTCTGTTTTGTCTGTCCGGAGAGCTTCAGGATGTTCCTTTCTGTCTCTGGCTTTTCCTTTCCAGTAGTCTTTATAAAGAAGAGAACTCTCCTTGTGTGCAGTTCTCTCTCTCACTTCATAAGGTTTGCAGGCATTGAGTTGCTGTTAAGGAATTTTGTTCTTGAGAGTACCTCTTCAATGCAATTCCAATAGTTGTTCTACGCATACGCAAACAAATTCCTATTTATTTTCTTAGTGGATCTTGATAGCTCCATTTGACCAATGAATCAAACTCTATAATTTCTTACAGTTTCAAAGAGAATTTCCTCTAAACGAATCTAAAATTTGCTATTTGAGAATAACATTTAGACACACACACACACTGCAAATCTAACAACAATGTTGTATCTGTTCCAATCAAAAGCATCCAGGTTGAAATAATTTAGATTCACAAGAGGGAATTAACAAATTAAAAGACAACCCCTTTCCTACAAGTTGAGCATGATCACATCTCTTTCAACCGAAATCTCATAGCTTAGCCTATGTAAAAGCTTCTCAACTTTGGAGAGATTTTTTTCTTTGGTTCGAGGTATAACAAGAGAGTGAATTTATCTAATTTAGCCTTTCATTTTTAAAATTCTTTTTTCTGTTTATTTTTAATTTATATTTTCTATTTTAATATTACACAAATATTATAAATCAGACATATAAATTTTAATTTATTGGTAATATAATCATCTTTAAAATTAAAAATGTTTGAATTTGAATATCAATGATCAATTTAAAAAAAAAATTGTAAGTGAACTCATAATCAATTAATATATATATATATATATATATATATATATATGTGAAAGTTGGGCTTCCGAAACTCTTATCCCTGTCCAAATCGTTGTATTCCTTTCCCCCCATTAACTTGTGATGTTGAGAGTGAGTGGCAAGCAGGATCGGGAATGGGCCGAGGCTAAGCCTGGCCCAGAACTTAGGGCCGAAGGTGCTTTTGCCTCCAAACCTGATCCCAAGCTATAATGTTAAAGTTAGCTTAAAATTGAGCTAAGAATTGATAGCACTTATTTACAACGTATCCCATCATTCAGGAATTTTTGTTTTCTTTTTTTGTTTTTCTTTTTTTTTCTCTTTTTTTTTTCTTTCTGTAAATGGGCCTAAAGTGATCCGAATTCATACCCGACTTGGCCCAAATTCCTACTCTAATCAAAATCCCCATGACATAATTCCATCGTCGTTTTTACTGTATTGGTCACAGGTGCAAGTGAGAATGGAACGTTGTCTGTCCCTAAAACCCCAACAAAAACCCCTCACGGCGATTTCCCCTTTTCCGGAACTACCCTCGCTCATCTTCCCAAATCACGACTCAGTCCTTCCATCGCATCCAGGTACACGCTTCCTCCTCCGCCCTTCTTCGTTCTGTCTCTTCATTTCATACACTTTCGGACACCCCATTTCGGCAAATATTGAGAACCCCACGAGCCCAATCGCCCGGAGTTTCTCAACCGAGCCATTGCTCGAACCGAAGAATGATGAACACCCAGATCATCATTGGCTTTTTGACTGAGATGTTTGCTAAGTCTTATTATGACACAAATACTATTGGCAAGGAAGTGGTTTTGAATAATGTTTCGAAAGTGCTGAAAGTCCCTGGAGACCCGTCCTGATGCGGCGCGGTTCTTTTTTCAATGGGTAGACAACAGGGATAGTGTTTTGTCAGCTTCAAAGATGTGTAATTTGATGCTGGGGATTCTGGGCGTTAATGGGTTTGTTAAGGAATTTTGGGATTTAGTTGAAACAATGAAGTTGATGGGTTATGGTGTATCTGAGGGTACACGTGATAAAGTAATGGAGAAATTTCAGAAAGATGGGTTAACTGGTGATATGGAAAGACTCAAAGGGCTTTTTGCATTGGGTTCTAATGATAATTCGATTGGAAAGGTTGGTTTGAGGGTGAGTAGGATTGTTAGGAATCAAGTCTGGGGAGAGCCTGTTGAAGGGCAGATTAGGGACTTGAATGTGGCATTCTCAAGCGAACCTGGTTAAGGTTGTGTTGGAGAATTTGGATATGGAGCCAATGAAAGTATTACTATTTTTCAGGTGGGTTGAGGAGAGTGGGCTGGTAATGCATGATGAAAAGAGGTAATAATGCCATGGCTTTGGTTTTGGAAGGGAAGATTGTAATGACATGTTTCGAAAGATTGTTGATGAAATGAGGAGTAATGGGTTTGAAATGGATGCAAAAATTTATGGGACAGCACTGGAACAATTTTTAAAGAGGAAAATGCTTAAGGAGGCAGTTGAGTGTTATGAGTTTGCAATGGCTGGAGCAAATAAGCCTTCAGTTCATTGTTGCACTTCTTTGTTAAAGAAAACGGCAGTCGGTAAAGAGTTGGATCTTGATCTTTTTTCAAGGGTTCTAAAAGATCTGTATTGGGAATGAGATCACATTGACAGATTCTATGCTTGATGCAGTTCTTAAATCTTTTTCAAGCATAGGTAGATTTGTTGAGTGCAACAAGGTTTTGAAAGAAATAAAGAAAGGTAGGTTAGCCGTTAGCGGTGATATGCAGACCAAGATTGCATTTAGGCTAAGTAGTGCCTGCAAGAAGGAGGAAGCAGGTGAATTTGTGGAACATATGGAGGCATCTGGGAATAATTTAGACTACAAGGCTTGGGCATCTCTAATTCAAGGGCATTGTGTATCTGGGAATGCCGAAGAAGTATTGGATTGTTTCCAAAAATGGTAGCAAAAGAAGGCGTTTCCAGAGCTGGTTATGCCTTTGAATTGTTGGTAAGATTGTACTGCCATCAGAATAGAGCAATGGATTTGTGCAAGCTTGTGCATGATTATGTCAGTGAACTCAGTTAAAGCCTTGGCATACTACATATAAGACATTGATAAGCAAGTTGTTGGCTCAGGGTGAATTCAAGAATGCCATGAATCTACCAACATTGATGAAAACTGATGGCTTTCCACCCTTTGTCAGTCCATTTTTTGAGCATGTGTTGAAGTCTGGGACAAGTGACGATGCTATTGTTCTTATGAAGGCTATGACTTCCAATAAGTTTTCATTTACATCCATGGTTCTCTGCCTCTTTGATGCCTTTTCAAGGCTGGAAAATATGGTGTGGCTCAGGACCTGCTCTCTAAGTGCCCAGGTTTCATTCGTTACAATGCTGATGTTTGGAATCTTTTCTATTCAATTAAGTCTGATAAGGAAAATGTCTGCTGTTGTTGTGGCTGTCTAGGCATTGTTGGAATGTATGATGTATTGTACTTTATGATTTTGATGTAGCATGGCTTTTGCTAAAAGTTATTGGTGTGAAATTTTTTACGCCTATGCCTTTTCCTTTTTGTACATTATTTTAGTGAAAAATAAAATTCAAGGAATTCAAATTCCTTGGTTTCCACCTTCCACATATTGATGTTCCATCCTTGCAGATGGTGCTTCAAGTGACTAATTACTCAGTTTCACTTTAAGTAGTGTTATTTTCTTTCATTGTTTTGTTTTCTGGGATCAAAATGCAACTGAGGGGGGATAAGAGCCTTCATATTGTCCAGTCATACAGATAATTGGCTTCAACTGACCATAAGTGCAGTCTAAAATTTGTTCTGTGCACAGCTATCTGGGGCTTAATATAGCTGTCAATTAAGTCTTGATTCACCTCCCAAGAAGCGACTGCAGATGCTGCATTATTAATGGTACGGTGAGCATTTTTCAGGACACAGCCTCTGGATTGTATTCCCTGAACACTTGAATTTTGAAGTGAAACAATACCAGAGGGGGTCAAGTACGCAGTGGATCCTTGCCCAATTGAGGATTTCTGGGAAAAAAGTAATTATGTGTGTGTTTGTCCAATCTTTTCGTGCTGTTGGTAGCTTGTGGGGGCATAGATGTGGAAAAGTCTTCTAACAATGTCCTACCCACATGGTTGGACAGCATTCATCAGCTGTTACTTCTAGATTCCGTTTTAGTACAACCCCACCAATGCCGTTTGATTTTACATTTATTCCCACCATGTTTGCAAACATGACCAGAAATTAAGGGATAAGTGACTTCTGGGACTCATTCAAGGAAATGAATCTGGAGACTGGAAGGGAAATTGTGTTGCCTAATAGTCGATTCGGAAAGTATTGGTTAAGCCATTGATTCCCTTGTCTTGAGTGTTCTTTTTTTGTTGTATTTCATTCCTTATCCCAAGACCCATACACTTTAGTCATTTGTTTAGGGGTATATCCAATTATTTTATGCGTCCACTTTGGCATGCGTTGCCCTCCTAGTGTTGCCTTTCTTAGCTTTGAAGCGAAGTCAGGAAATTTCGCTTCCACCCTTGAAGCAAAGTCCAAGCTTTTGAATACCCTCACCTCGTCACCTGTTTGATGACACCAAAAGAAAAAGAAATAGAAATTGGCATGTTATTATCAGAATCAAGATGTTAATTAGTAGCAGCAATGGAAGCAATGATCTGTTTTTGGTGGTGGTTTTCCAAATAATTTTGCTTTGAATATTTGGGTAGGGGACCATAGCAAGGGCTTTTGTTCTGCATGTATGTATGCATGCTTTAGATGAGAAAAAGGTTTCAGGATGTATTTCTTGAGTGATCAAAACAGTGCAGGCTTTGAGCAGGAATCCTTTCAACAAAAAGAGAGAAATTTTGTCTGCTTTTATTTATTTATTTCTTCTTTCTTCGTTTTCCTTTTGTTTTTCCGTGTGAAGCATGTGAAGTTTAGAGCTGTCAACTGAGTCTTGGACTCTTGGCAAATTCTTTTTGCTTACAAGCTTCAATTATCAACATTGGCAGTTGGCCTTATGCAGACCTTCGCCTTTCCTTACACCTATAACTAATACGATAGTAAACAATTTTGGAAGGGCTAAACCGCTTAAACATGGTACAATTTTTTGTCATAAGATTAGTATTATCTGCAGAATCTAGGATTATTCAATTTGCCTGGTCAAGTTGAACATAAAAGCCAACGTAGCAATTGCTCTTTTTCCATTTCCTCGAAAGATTCTCGAAAGTATAAAATTCTTTTCTTCATGCTATTACCACTACAATCTGGCAGCAATTGGCTCGAATGGGACTTGTGCATGACAAAACGTGATGATTGTGACCAAGGATTCAACTTGTTTCCACGTTTCAGTGTCTTGTTAAAACTTAACACTGAAAATTGAAACCTACGGGGGGAAAAGTAGCATTGGAGGTTCCATCTTGGAGCTTTGTTTTTCCAATATCTTGAATTTCATGTGATGTATTTTTCAAGCCTACAGAGTATATAATATAGACAAAAGGAAAGTCATGCTCTTACACCAAATACGACAAAATACGCCATCATCTTTTGATGATTAGTAGCTATTGCTTCTACACACTGTATGCCTCGGTGAAAACAGACATTTATGAGTTGGGGGACCAGAAACTGCACCTTTGCAGCCTGTCTTAATAGATTTTGTATATATCCACCTTAAAAAGAACAAAACTGATGCTGTAACCTATACTGTACTGAGTGAATTGTCAAGGAAAATTTGAATTTAAGGGAATGTGTGGTTTGCTGCAAATCTGAAGGGCAGTAGTGAGAGCTTAATTTTGTTGGTAAATTTTAAGAACTGTGGATTCCCACAAGGCCAACAGTGTACTTTATTGTGCAAACCTATCAAAAAAAAAAGAAGAAGAAGAAGAACAGGTTTTGGTTTTGATGGAAGATTATTACGTGATCAAAATTTGGACTTTTATCTGAGAGGTGTTTAAGTTAAAATTAATGGAGTTGGGGGAAGGAGATTTAAGGCTGAATATGCCTCCAAGGACCAACGTGTAGAAAGAAAATATGCTGCGGAAAAAGAATGGATTAAGAGGTAAAGCAAAGAAGTGCTATCATCGTCTTCCAGGCAACATGGTAAAATGAAGGAAGCATTGCAATGAAAAAGCAGAGCATAAGCCTGGGGGCCAAATAATTTCACGGGCAAAGAGGGAGGCATAGAGTGAGTCTTCGTGGGGTCTTCTTAAAAGATTGTGTTTTTTTTTTTTTTCCCCTTTTCTTTCCCTTTTCTTTCCCTTTTTCTTTTTGAATCTTCTTTACATGAAAGGTGATAATTCATTCCAACTTTAAAAACGAAGGCCGACAGCAGTTTCAATTAAATCAACAGGGACTTTTCCAGCGAACTTTAATTATGATCTGATCGCCAATGGATCCCATCCCAATGTCTACTTCCTGGAAGCTCCTAAAAAGAAAAATAATTATAAGAAAAACAAAAATAATATGGGGAAATAATGAGATGTGGGAATCCAAGTTATGTAAAAACAAGCTACAAGTGGAGGAGAGAAGACAATGCGAGAGGGTTGTGGGATATGGGGACAAGATGAGCTTTAAGTGGTCTGGGGTGTCTTATTCTTCGATGCATTGCATTGCCATTGTCTGAAGCAAATATCATGTGAGTCTCTGCGTATTTGTTAATTTTCACTGTAGAAATTGCAAGTAATAGCGCTGCCCTCCATTCAAAGCCTCAACCAGTAGTTGAAGCATAATTATTTCCTACTCATTTTGGTTCTCTTCCTATTTGGATTTGTTCATTAAATTCATGGGTCCACTCCAATTGTTTGACTCCTTGTTTTGAACCACCTGACCATAATTCTTCCATTTCATCTCTCTCTCTCTCTCTCTCTCTCAAACACACACACACACACACACACACACACACACACACCCCTCTAATCTTCTCATGTTCTCTATCGAATTTAATTGAAAGTTGTCGGTCATGCTCTTTGCAAGAATTTGATTTAGCTTTTATTTTTACTTTTTCTCTTTTTTACATTTCCTCTAGGGAACACAAGTTTAAAAACTTTTAATTTTAGCATTTCAATTTTAGTCTATTTGCTGGGAAAAAAAGATAGAAACTCTTCAACCCTTCTAGAAAGAGAATCCAGTGGTGACCCATCAATCTCTACACCACAATAATTTATGGACTACTCTCTCTCTTGATTGTAATGTGCAAATGTGCCCTTTTGTCTCCCTCGATTCTTTTACTCTTCAACGAAAGTCCAATTTGGTGACGCCACTATTTAAGACCAATCAATTTGGTCCAGTCGTAGTCTGCCATGTGTCATACCAAACATAAGGTTGGCCACCTGTCAAGTTTTTGCTTGGCTGTGTCAGACCCCCTATTGCTGTCTGTTCCTTGAAGACGGAGGAGAATAGAAGACATGCAAATACAGACAAAGAAAGGAATAGAATGGTTACTTGGGCTAATTAAATTGGGAATCCAAAGTTTAAATGGTTCTAACGAGTAAGCTTTCAGCAGATGAATTGCCCATTTTTGGTCGAGGTGATGTTGAGAAAGGGACAATTATTCATAGCTGTTGCCTGTTTTTTTTTTGGTCCTTACCCTGCGAACTTTTTTGACATTTTCTAATTTTAACGTGCCACGTTCTACTCTTGGGAATGGTCAATTCTACGATAGTGTTTTTATTTTTATTTTTTATTATTGGCCATTATATTGTAATTTGTCATAAGCATCTTTGTCCCGATTTGAGCACACTAATTTCTCGATTGAATTGGTGTCATGCTTGGAGCCAAATAAAATATGGGAGTAGTAGCTACTAGACCTGTCTGTGAACAATTAAAAAATAAACAGATCTACAAGTTGAGTTGAAAATCAGCTTGCTTTGTTATAGTGATGCATAAATTTGTATAATATCACGTCTCATAAAATCTCCATAGTTTTGTGAGATGATGCGTTTTGTTCCTGAAAAAAGAAATTTATCGACCGTGTGAGTGTAAACAGACAAATGAGCATGCTTAAAAGTCTGGATTATAGAGGACAGCATCAATGTAAAGAGTGGTCCAACAAGCCCGTCTAGTTCATGCACCATGGGCACCAGCAAGCTGAGAACGTACCTAGTGTTACCCTTCCCGCATGCACCGAGGTCCTGTTACAATCTTGGTTTTAAAAGCGAGTATTCCAATTAACACAATTTACTAGATAAAATATGTATTCTGAAAATTCGTTTGAGCAATTTGGTCTTGCATGTAAATTATCGTCCCACTTTCTCAAAAAAAAAAAAAAAAAAAAGGGACAGAGATTGCAGCTTTTGCTTTTAAAAGTTTCTCTCTTTTTCTTTTTTTAAATAGGTTTAGACTGAGGTGTGGAATGGTGGTCTCCTGCTGCCTGCTGGACCCAAAAAAAAAGGGAAGGGCTTGCGTGATGGTTAGCTGATAGTGTGATCGTCGCATGGAATCTTAAAAAGCAATCCCCAAAACGTTTACAGCACTAAAGTGGTACTATAAATACTATTGCATATTAAAGAGACTGCTAATACACCTAAAACTGGAGAAATAATTACACAAACAACAATATAAGACTGGAAGTGCCAACAAAGATACTCTCTTAGGGCCATGGTCCTAACGGACGGTAGGTGACCAAATCCACCATTGTCAAACATCGAGCCCTCATTTTCTGCCTCGAGACTCTAACATTCCAACTAAATAAGATTTAAAAAACTGAAAATTGATTAATAAAAATTATGGGTTTGGGGCTCTTACTGCATGGCCAAGCTCAGGGAATGTTGGATTCCTCAATGCATTCAACAGAGCCATTTTGATCCCTTGCAGCACAATCTGTCCCTCCTTCTCCCTGTAACCATTTGATTTGATGTACTACTAACTACCCATGACCCAAGAAAGTACAGATATTCGGATAAACATTACAGTTTCTTTTCTGTTTTTCTGTTGATTTTTTTACTATTCATTGCACTTTTTTCTTTGGACCAACTAACAAGTATAGTCATATATGCAAAACTCATTTCTAGGCAAGAAGATGGCCCATAACTCACTGACCCAGAAAGAATTTTGGTCTCATTACATCAATCAAATGATTAAGATATATTAAATATTTGGTAATAATTGTTATTTCTCAAGCCAACTTGTCTTTTGCCATATATATATATACTGTTTTGGTAGAATTATAAAATTCACATGTACATCCTTTTCTGAGCCAATGGGCGATTCGTTCTTGTGAATTTCCTGTTCTGTCCTTGTCTAAGAATGATGCTGGCACTTGTTTAATTTGTTTCTTTTAAGATTCAGCCGATATAATAATCCTATACCAACTGACTCAATGACAGGCATGCTTGTTCCCTTTATACAACCAAAAAAAGAAAAGGTTTTTTTCTTGGGTCTGACACAAGATTTTTGGTGAGTGGAATTGCTGGCATGGAAAGCAGCAGGTGGGTTCTAACGAAAGGATTGGCTTGAACAAAAGTAATTCAGTTTGAAAGTTGGCTGCACTAGAAGATAGAAGCTTTATCTTCACCATAACTTAGCATTTGTTTGTCTGTTTCTTGAACATTCTCCTTCAATGGCAATGAGAAGAAGGGGAGTGGCTATCTGTTTTGTGACTTTCTTGTGGTTTTGGGCTATTGCACATGGATTGCTGTCTCCAAAAGGAGTAAACTTTGAAGGTAACTGAAAAAGTTGCGTCTTTTTTTTAACCAAATCTTTTAGAAAAGTGTGTTCTTCGGCTTCAGGTAAGTATGAAAATGGCGGTTTTCTGATACGGAGTTTCTTTTCTTTTTTTTTTTTTCTTTAATTTGCTTAGTGCAAGCCTTGATGGGAATAAAAGACTTCCTCCATGATCCTCGTGGGGTTCTTGATAATTGGGATAGAGATGCTGTTGATCCTTGTAGCTGGACTATGGTCACTTGTTCTCCTGAGAGCCTTGTCATTGGCCTGTAAGTCTTCTGTCATCCTCTTTCTGATAGGATTCAATTTTCAATAGCAGTACCGATTCCATTCTACCAACATGAAATACGTTGAAAAAGAGACAATAATAATGCAAAATTTTGAAGTTGCTGACCTGGTCTTAACTGCAGGGGCACTCCAAGCCAGGATTTATCCGGTACTCTTTCTCCAAGCATTGGCAACTTGACAAATCTTCAAATTGTGTATGTACACAAAAGGAGGCATTTCTACATTATAATTGGTATTTTAAATTATATATATATAAAAAAAAAGAAAATCGGTATCTAACACTCATGGTGTTCTATCCATTTTGCAGGCTCTTGCAGAACAACAACATCACGGGGTCAATTCCAGCAGAAGTAGGGAGGCTTTCGAAGCTTCATACACTAGATCTTTCCGGCAACATCTTCACGGGCGAAATTCTTTCCTCTCTTGGCCAGCTAAGGAGCCTCCAGTACTTGTAAGCTTGCCACTTTGCCAATCAAATAAAATGAAGCTCAAGAATTCGTGTCACATGTTTATATCTCTTGTTGTCTAAACTTGAGTTGGGTTGTCTCAACTTGATTTAGGAGGCTAAATAATAACAGTCTCTCAGGAGGATTCCCAATGTCATTGACCAACATGACTCAGCTTGTGTTTCTGTAAGTCTCTTGGTCCAATTCTCATGTCCAAGATTTAATTTCTGATTAAAATTTGCTATTGAAGAAGGTTTTTGTGTGTATGTGTGGATTGCAGTGATTTGTCATACAACAATCTGAGTGGCCCTGTACCTAAAATTCCTGCTAAAACATTCAAGTAAATCTCTCATCCTCTTCTCACTCTTTCTCTAAACAGTAAAATGGACCAACTTTGAACCTTTGTTTTCCTTACTTCATTGTTTCAGCATTGTTGGAAACCCACTAATCTGCCCAACAGGCGAGGAACCAGAATGCTTTGGGACAGCACTTATGCCAATGTCCATGAACTTGAATAACACACAAAGTAAGGAAAGTAGAATGCTATTCAAGTTTGGCAAAAGTTATTCTTATAACCTGCCATGCCAATTTTTAAGTTGGTTTTAGTCCTGATATTTATTTCCTTGCATCTTAAGCTGCTCTGCCTTCCAACAAACCAAAAGGTCACAAAGTAGCACTTGCCTTCGGCTCTAGTGTTGGTTCAGTTTCGCTGATCATTCTTGTCTTTGGACTATTTCTGTGGTGGAAGCAAAGACACAGCCAACCAACCTTTTTTGATGTTAAAGGTTTGCAATGACTGATAGCACTTGGATTAACCAGCATTCTATCGTTAGATGCTAACTGGTCTTTCTAATCAATGCCACATTACTTTTGGAACATTAGATCGACATCACGAGGAGGTTTCTCTTGGAAATTTAAGGAGGTTTCAGTTTAGAGAGCTTCAGGTTGCTACCCGTAACTTCAGCAATAATAACTTGCTCGGAAAAGGAGGCTTTGGCAATGTGTACAAAGGGATACTCCCAGATGGGACCGTTGTCGCTGTTAAGAGGCTTAAAGATGGCAATGCCAATGGTGGAGAGGTTCAATTCCAAACGGAGGTTGAAATGATCAGCCTTGCAGTCCACCGTAACCTCCTCAGACTATACGGCTTTTGTATTGCACCAACAGAAAGGCTTCTGGTTTACCCTTACATGTCCAATGGCAGTGTTGCTTCCCGTCTCAAAGGTAACACATCAACCTCGAACCTCAAAGATGGTATAATCTGTTATGGTAAAGTGCCAAAAACTTCGATTAGCTAAAGTGGGCGGTTCATTATTGCTGGCAGGGAAACCGGTCTTGGACTGGGGCACGAGGAAGAAAATTGCCTTAGGAGCTGGAAGGGGACTATTATATCTCCATGAGCAGTGTGATCCAAAGATAATACATAGAGACGTTAAGGCAGCAAACGTATTGCTTGATGACTTCTGTGAAGCTGTTGTGGGGGATTTTGGGCTAGCCAAGCTCCTGGATCATCAGGATTCACATGTCACTACAGCCGTGAGGGGCACGGTCGGACACATAGCACCAGAATATCTTTCCACAGGCCAATCCTCTGAGAAAACAGATGTTTTCGGGTTTGGGATCCTGCTTCTCGAACTGATTACAGGCCAAAGAGCACTGGAATTTGGCAAGGCTGCTAATCAGAAAGGAGCCATGCTAGACTGGGTGAGCCAGCCTAATTTTCCTTGTAAATTTCTGCAAATTCATTGTTCCGGTTCAGTCATTTGACATGAATCATGATTGTAGGTAAAGAGAATTCATCAGGAGAAGAAGGTTGAAATGCTGGTAGACAAGGATCTAGAAGGCAATTACGACAGAATGGAGCTTGAAGAAATAGTGAAAGTAGCTCTCTTGTGCACCCAATACCTTCCTAGCCATAGACCTAAAATGTCTGAAGTAGTTCGAATGCTGGAAGGTGATGGGCTGGCGGAAAGATGGGAAGCTTCTCAAAAAGTAGAAGCAGTGAAGCCCAAAACCAATGAATTTTCCTCGTCAGATCGGTATTCTGATCTCACGGATGACTCTTCATTTCTAGCCCAAGCCATGGAGCTCTCTGGGCCAAGGTGAATTTTTTCTTTTCTTTTCATTTCTTTTCTTTTTTTTTCTGGGTCAGTATACTCGACCATTTTCTTTTCGTTGTACAATAGCAGTGTATCAAAACCAGAAAAGCCTTTTGATGTTTTCTCCAATTGTACAGTCTTTTGCGAGGAAATGACTTTTTTTTTTTTTAATTAATTTTGGCTGTACTTTGTATTCCTATTGAGTGAAGATTCCAAGAGGACTTGAAGTTCGAATTTGTGTGCTCATACGTTCAATATACATTGATTTTTATTTATTTATTTATTTATTTTTCTTTAGAAATTATATGAATTTTATGGGATGTCCCGTATGTATCCTCTTCTTTTTATTTTGGTCTTGAGAGGGCACTGGGCCAAGAACAAAGACATAAAAAAGCTAAAGAACAATCTGTCTGGGCCACTGGACTCCAATTGCACATCCTGGTTCAGAAGTATCCCAAAGGAATTGTCAAAACAAGCTCATACAGTCTAGCTCTGTTTTTCTTTTACAGGGCCCCGATCCAATTTGAGCCGAAATTTAATTCAAGCCCAAGTTCAGTCTAATCCCAACCCAGACAAGTAATGTGTACTGCTACTAGCCGAGATTGAGCATAGCTGGACTTTAGATGTATGGGCCTAAGGGAAATGTGGTCGAGCCCAAGACACCTGTTGCTAAATGACCTTGAATTAAAGATTACATAATCAAGCTCGGGCATTCTTGATGGACGAGACCATTGGCCCCTTTCCCTCGGTTACGGTGGTCAACAAGCACATGGACTTCAACCTCACCGTCCTCAGATGGGTGTCTTTCTCCTACTGACCACCACTTCCCGGTAACTACAAATCATATGGGGGGTGTCGATCGCTTAACGAAAGACTGGGGCTGCAATACTCACTGTCGATTGTGACTTGAGAGAATAGGAAAGAACACTATGGCGGTGCATGTCTATCTGTTCGGGCCATGCCACATCTTAATCGGCTCAATTATGACCCAAAAATTTGATTGGGACAGGGATGGTGGGAGATGCGCAAATTGAAGCTCAAAGCAATTATGGATGGGGAAGCCAAACGCCACGTCACAGGCATTTAGCTGCAAGTGACGCCAACACGCCCTCTCGCTGGATCCAGGAGCCATATAGCCACATGAGGGGGATCAGAACAGCCTTGTAGTTCCACCAACTTGTGGTTCCTCGTGCGTCCTCATCCAGTGGCCCCTGCCACGTGGCGACATCCTTTTGTCCGGAGGAATCTTCCCGGAGGGTCGTCCGGGTCAGCTCTTTTCTCCTGCGATGAGGGTAATTCCTGTTTGCTTCCACGTCCGCCGCTGCTTTGACAGGGAAGGAGAGTAAAATCGTGCAAATCAGCATTGATGAGAGCTGAGGTGCATTGCTGCTGTGCACCGCGAACAGTTTGACTGCCGCGGACTTTTCTAGCATCCCCCCCCCCATCAAAAGTCTCATTTCGAAAGAAAAGAAAAAAAAGGTGCGGAGAAGTGAAAAAAAACTTAAAAAATAATACCAAGAAATTGAATGATCATTACAAAACATAGTTTAAAATTAAATCGAACAGATGCTCGGGAGCAGTTATCTACGCTGCGTGTCAGCATGAGGTCAATGTTACCAGCTAAAAATTGTCGTCCGCCGAAGTGCTCGGCACCAACAACAACAGACGACAGCCTCACCCACCTTCAAAGAGGCAAAGCCCCACGTCAGCCTAGACCTGAAACAGTACCGCGTGGTTCTCACGTGCTGGACTTCCAACGGAGCATGAAACTCCGGGCATTGTCCGAATGACACGTGCACTCAGAATCTTTTGAGGACCAGCAGGCAGGACCATAAAAAACGCGAGTACAACCATTTATCGTACGCGAGTTAGGACCTTCCTAAACTTCGAAGCCGATAATGTTGACTGAAAAATGCCAAAGCGGAAAGATTGTGGGTCCCACCAGGAACTCGGCCGGACCCACCAAAAACTCAACCAACCACAAGATAATGCCGTAGCTTTCTACGCCACCAAGTTTCCGACACGTGTCGATCAACCGATTCTCCAACCCACTTGTGTGTTTTCCCTCGTGTTACGACTTACAAGCAAGCCACCGTTGCCCTCCTCACTCTCCTGCTCAGTGCTCGCACCCAGTCTCAGTAGCTCAATAGCCATTAACGTTGGGGGCAGAGAGAGATAGAGATCCGGAGAGATTGGGAGACCAACAGGGAGTAATGTTGAAGGAAGAGGGAGGTGAAGGTGGCAACAATTGGGCGCGCGCGTGTGACATATGTCGTGCGGCGGCCTGCACGGTCTACTGCCGGGCAGACTCGGCCTACCTCTGCGCCGGCTGTGACGCCCGGGTACATGCTGCTAACAGGGTGGCGTCGCGGCACGAGCGCGTCTGGGTGTGTGAAGCCTGTGAGCAGGCCCCGGCTGCCTTCTTGTGCAAGGCAGACGCGGCGTCTCTCTGCACTGCCTGTGATGCTGATATCCATTCTGCCAATCCGCTCGCTCGCCGCCACCAGCGTGTCCCGGTTCTCCCCATTTCCGGGTGCTTGTACGGCCCCCAAGTAGGGCCCATGGCTGGCGAGGCAGAAGACGGATTCATGAATCAGCGAGGAGATGAGACAGTTGGGGAGGAGGAGGAGGTTGAGGATGAGGCAGCTTCTTGGTTGTTGCCAAATCCTGTGAAGAACAGCAACAATCAGAACAATAATGGTTTCTTGATTGGTGGAGAGGTTGATGAGTATTTAGATCTTGTGGAGTACGCTTCATGTGCTGATCAGAATCAATATTCTTGTGATCAATATATTCAGCAGCTTGCTCAGAAGGTTTATGGTGGTGACAGGGTTGTGCCGGTTCAGTGTAGAGAAGCAAAGGATCAGATGCAGCAGCATCAATACCAAAATTTTCAGCTGGGGTTGGAGTATGAGTCCCCAAAAGCTCTTTATAGCTACAACAGCTCAATAAGTCACAGTGTAAGCTTTTCTCTTTGCTGCATATAACATTCGGTAAAGACTAGGCACTGACAACATTTTAGAGTTCCCGATCCTTTGGAAAGCCTTGCCTAGGACTATGTTTACAATAGCTTGAGAACTGGTTTCAAATGATCATATTAGGCACATTCTTCACAAGCTGTAGCATGAATCTGACTCCTTTTTAATCCATTTAAGCGTGTTTTGTCCTATTGAGTTCAGGGGTATGTCATCTAGTCAGTTGCTCTGAAATTGTATCTTCTTCTGTATGGAGATCATCTGTTTCAACCTTCTGTTGTCATGGAAGGTATATCTTAATATTCTAGGAATGGATTACCAGCACTTCCATCTGGTATCTTTCTGCACTTTATAAAAGGCTTTCTGTTTGTTTCCTCTCTAGCTTTCTCCGGAAAAGGTCAACTCTCAGGCACCTCTTTTATCTTTTCCCTATCCCCTTCTAATATTCTAACTCATCAATTTTGAGTTTGTCTTCATTAAGTATTGTCAAATTAGATACAGAATTGGGATTGTTCTCTTGTCCATTAGGATTCTAAAATCTATTATCCCGTATTTCAGGTAAGTGAAAATCTTATCTTCTTGATGACTTCCTCAAGGAACTAAAAAGCCAGTTGTAAAGATGAATTTATTTATGCTAGATTTGGTTGCCAAGAAGATGAAGTAAATAAAAGACACCCGGAAAACTTTTTGATCTATTGTCTAAGTTTGCAAAGGTAGTTATCAAGTTGGAATTCTGAAGTGTCTGTCTCCTGCTTCGTGTCGCTGATAATCACTTTGATGAATATCCCTATGCTGGTTTGAAATATCAGAAAAAATTGCCTCTAATTCCTCGAACTTTGAATTTCTTGAAGTATTCTAACTTCTATTTTTTTGGTTCTTGCTATTAGGTCTCCGTTTCATCCATGGATGTTGGGGTGGTGCCCGAATCAACAATAAGCGAGATCTCAATCCCAAATGCAAGACCTCCAAAAGGGACAATCGACCTTTTCTCTGGCCCGCCTGTTCAGATGCCGTCCCAACTTAGTCCCATGGACAGGGAGGCCAGGGTACTTAGGTACAGGGAGAAAAAGAAAACAAGGAAGTTTGAGAAGACTATCAGGTATGCCTCAAGGAAGGCCTATGCAGAGACCAGACCGCGGATCAAAGGCCGGTTTGCGAAGAGAAAAGATGCGGAACTTGAAGTGGATCAGATTTTCTCCGCATCACTGATGGCAGACACTGGATATGGCATTGTCACATCATTCTAAATCAAGCGATGACAGCGAGGAGAAAGCAAAAATGGTGGTTCTACTAGGGATCACTGGAGCTATATTGCTGATACAATGTTTCTGTATGTTCAATAGTTTTGTCATTTTTCTTATTCATATTGCTGCTACCTTGCAAGTCCCTGTATAGTTATGATTTTGTATTCAAAAACTACTACAGATGTTTTAAGAATAACAGTTTCCTGAAATGTTCTGATGTCAAATTATGGGAAAGGTAACCATAGAGTGAACGGTTCATCATAAGATGTCTGGGAAAAGAGGATTCAATATGGAATTGTATCTTCTTTAGAGAGAAAAGCGAGAAGTTCTGATGTGGAATCCAATCATATTATTCTTGCATCTATCTTCACTACAGCAATATCTTCTTGTTTGTTTGCCAAGTATTCAAGGTTTCAAGGAGCTCTCTACTTTTGCTTGGCGCAAAGTGCTGGTTATGTATTTGGTACTCTTTTCACCACAGAACAATATCTGCACTGTCATCTGAAAACGTTCAATCATTCTTCTATTCTTTTGGCTGATAATTCCAATTATGCTGGCATTGATAAGCAGTGGAATGTCCACGTCTGCGAAAAAGGAGGTAACTTGAGGGATACTGCCACAAAGTGGAAACTTCATTCCCAAATAGCGAAAAGTATGACCTTGCAACAACTACAAATAAAGTGTCCACTGAAACACCTAAAACTCATTGTCACCGCAGCATATATTACAATAATTTCCAGGGGGAGGAGGAGGACTAAATAATCATAATGGAGGCCGATGTACAGGAAATTTGAATCTCTTGCATACTGAGCCAATCAACATGAATGTTACGCACTAGAACCTAAATTTGTTACATCATAAGATGTACTAATCCATCTCAAAAATACATCAGAATTACTTTTAACTTATGGACCTTGCCCCTGAGCATGGACCCACAGATGCAGTCCATGATCCCTTGCCAGTCCGTGTGCTATGCTGCTACAGAGTTTCTATTTCTAGGTAGGATTGACAGAAAATGAAGGCAGTAATCCAGAAATAGAAATCGTCTCTTTCCAACGTATGAAAATCTTATTAACATATACTTGAGACCCTAATGAAAAATTCATGATAGCTAATTACACTCACTTAACCAACCAGGCTTGGTCCCGTTAGCCAGATCTTGCACCTTAAGATACTAGAAGGGTGTGAGTGTGAGGTGAGGGGATCAAATCCTCCACTCATCCACATCTAAAAGCTAGCATTTGCTAGCAATTTCTGGTTCCTTACAGCAAGGTTGGGATAAGTATTAAGTATAACCCATCCACCACTGTGGTCTCTGAAGATTCACTTGCCTTCGTCTCAACTAAAAACTAACAGGCTAACAATTAAGAAAAAGAAAATACACTCACCCAAAACTCATCTTCCAAGTAGTAGCTGTCAGTACTGGGTTGAACTAGAACACAATATTTTTTCCCCATTGCCGGGCACAAAATTTTTCATAATAATTACCCAATAATCCAACAATATATACAGCTAGCAGAGGCTGAACATCAAGAATTCAACGTATATTAATGCCACAAATTAATGAAAAGATAGAATAACAAAAATGAATCAAAGTGTAGTACTAACCCTTTGTCACCCTCAATCATTAGCAGCTTGTTAGAATGGAGACTGACAATAACAGCAAGGCCCTAGAATTGCCCAAATATTAACAGTTGTAAAACGAATGAATGCACATCGAATCTTCAAAAAAAAAAAAATGTGGCATGGGGTTTACATGCTAGAAAGCAAAATTGCAAGAAAACTTTTTCTGTTCCAAGAACCAAGGGAAAATAGTTGAAAGCTAACAGCCTAACAGAACAGCGCCTACCGAAAAGAGAACATGGTGGATTTCGACAACCCAATATCTATGGAGAATTTGATCCACGTGGGTTTTGTTTGTGGTTATTGCCCTGTCACATTTTCATGAACCCATTTTGGAGAGGAAGCAGAAGGCAGATTAAACTGCCATTTGAGACTGCGTTGCTCATCCACCCCCTCCCTTACGTTTTTTTTTTTTTTTTCCTTATCTTTGTGAATAAGACAGGCCTAATTTTAACACACCCTTTCAAAGAAACATAATCCAAAATGTGGGAAATGAAAATTCCTACTTTAGCACAGGATCCCAATCGAGATCGTCTTCCAAATCTCCGATAAATCAACAATTCAAAGCAATTTTTCAAGCTTATGTTCAAGATCCCATTCTTGATTCCAATATACCCGACAAAAAAATGAAGGTAGAAAAGTTTGTGTTAATGATTCACGAGCAGCCAGCACACCAACTCTGTTTCCATCTTTAATTCAATGTACAAGGTTAACAAGTCTAGATTTCCCAAGATTTGGTCCAATCAAAAGAGAATACAATGCTACGCACCTTTCCTACTTGGAGGTGGAATTTTGCATTGTTCCACGCCTACTTTAGCTTTATGTCAAAACCCATTTGCATTTCATCCTTACTAATCATAATACTACGATTATTATCATAATTAGTTATCCTCCTCCTGCTTGCCACTCACCTTTTCTTGGTGCCATTTTGATTATATCCTTATCGCGTCAAATAAAATCATGCTCTATTCCATTCCCATGTACCCCGAAAAAGAAAATTAGCCAACAATAAATATACATTTCTATATATCATTCAATAATGATAATCATCCCGGCTTAGTATTCTGATTAAATTTGTAATTTTTTTTCCCTTATAAGAGTAAATTTAGTTTAACAAAATAAAAATACTAAAATTGAAAATTTTGTACGAAGATCTTTTGGTGCCATAGGCCCATTTTTCTATTCATGATTTGTCAGTATCCAAGCTTCAATCCTGGCTTTAGTGGGTTTTTTTTTTTTTTTTTTTTTTCAATCAACTCAATCATGGCTTCGGTTAATATATATACCTGTGCCTAAACAACAAGTTTACTGGGCCCTATTAAGTGGACAATCAAATGTCACCTTGGGGACAATTTGATCACTTTTGCTCTTTTTCTTCTTCTCGATTGCTTCATCCTTGAAACATCAGTTACAGAACATAACTTTTACACGCTACTCAAGGTTCCTTCTAAATCACGAGTTATGACAAAACGCTAGTTGCATTGCTTGCAAATTGTTTGTTGTCCATCATGGTAAATGTGACTGTAAACGCTACAAGTAATCCTTGGAGACCCCATTAGTCAATAAGATATAATTGATATAACTTTTCTATGAGCTATAAAAAACATTTTTAACAAATTGCCTGACAGCTTTTATGAATGTTATAAAATAATAAGTTAATTGGAGGCAAAAGAATTTTCGAAAAAGTTCATTTTACTTTTTTCTAGAGTAAAGAAATTAGAATCATGCAGATTTTGGTTGAAAATCATAGAGAAGTTTGGGCAGCCACTTAACCCAATAAACTTCAAAAGCAATCAGTGCCCCTCGAAGCATAAGTAAAGTGGAAGAAAGAATCATTTTGTGTGCGTGTGCGTGCGTGCGTGTATATATACTTCTATAGAAACGGGAAATGGCATTAATGCAACTTCTCAACACCACTTCCCTTTCTTTGCTCTAATCCAGTCCAAGTACAGTGGAATCTTCAACTTCTATAAATTAAGCATAATTATCAACAACGTTGTCATCCTTCACCATCACAAAACCCCAGAAGAAAAAACAACCAAATTATATAAATACAGAGAGAGAGAGAGAGAGAGAGAGAGAGATCAGAAATGAGGCCTTTAAGCAATTCTACTGAACTTACAGTTGATGTTGAATTGCAGCATTGCAACTCTCCCCTCCCTTACCTTGTTGTCGGGTTAGCTCTCCTGTTAGGACTCGTCACAATTGCATTGGGAATCATGGCTTGCTCCTACATAAAATCAACTTCTGTTGATGATGCTGAAGAAAGATCGAATAGTAAGGAAGCCGAGATGCATCATGCGGATACCGAGCCGGAGATTGTGGTGATCATGGCTGGCGACACTACTCCCACGTACTTGGCCAAGCCAGTCTCTTGCACTTGCCAAACGGAAGGCTCATCATCTGAAACATGTTGCCACACCTGAGCCTCGAAATGGTCTTTTTTCAATCCTTTTTTGTTGCATGGTATTCGTTGTTTCTGAATATGTATGCATTAGAGAAATTGGTTTGGAGTCTCCAGGAATATGTAAATTTATGAGTACATAAATTAAAGGAAGTTTATAGCTTTTCCAATCGCTTGATGTTTTTATTATCTGGATACCAACCTCTTCTCATTAGCTGGGACGAAACATAAAACAGACCAAAAAAAAAAAGTGACCTAAAATGTTTTGTTTTAAGATACCAAATTCAATTCATCACCAAGACACCTCATTAGTTAAAAATCTTCATTGAAACTCGTGCTCAAAACTTCGATTTAAATGCCACCAGAGTTAAATATACAGGATGGAAGAAAGCTGCCCCAGTCTTATAATCCAACACCAGTCTGGTTAATACTTCATCGGGAAAAAGTGTGTGTATTGCAACAGAGAAGGACGGGGAACAAAACAGAGAGAAGACCATGACATGGAGGACCCCAGTATTCGAAGGGTCAAAAATCATGGGACCAGGCATTGATGAAAAAAGGGAAATTCCGTGGGTGATATAAGCACCATCTGTTTGGGTTATAATCACACCATATCAGATGATAGCTATGATTCTTTCTTCTTTTTTTTTTTTCCATTTACTACCTTTAGCTTTAAAATACATTCTAGATAAAATGCACTGAAACCCAATGAACACAACAGTTTGGACCCGAGGCTTCTGAATTAAAAGTTTAAGCACTTAAAATTGCACGTAAAAGATATTAATATGAAAGAAATGTATTACTTTCAGGTTTCCCGGGTCCGTTCATGTTGATTCATTTTTAATTCTCCCCAGAAACCACCATGCATTAAATGATGCAGGCTAACCTCATGGAAATGGACTGTTATTCCCCATTACTATAACCTTAAAAATGACTGGATATTAGACAAATTGATGAAGTAGGTATTGAACAAACTAATGTGACTTACCTTGGTCACTTGCTGGTCTTCCATGAATAAATTAAGATAAGTTTTTAACAATAAATCAGTACACAACCTAGATTTTCCTGTTTTTGACGTTACAGTCAAATGGATATATCAAACGAGGACCACCTATCGATGCCCTGCTAAGTTTTCTCCAAGTCAAGTACTACGAGTAGGGACTAAGCGTCAGTGCATTTTAGAGGTAAAGTTGTTGGGACTATTAGTTTGAGCTTAAAGTTTAAATTCTAGTTTCAACGAATGAAAAAGGGGTTGAAAATTGGTGATAACTTCGAGAAGGGAGCAGCTAAACAAAATCGCTTCTTCGTCCATGCTCGTTTGAGGGCTCGTGAGCAACCGGGCGTAAAAGTTCAGAAAAAGTCATCAGATGCTCACATGACAAGGCTGCATTCGCATCAGATTAACACTTTGGAAGCATATATGTCATGTTTTGATCTACCATACATGACGATGGTAGCACCCTTCTGTCTAACAATTAAGCATTGCAATTAATATCCCCTGTTTAATTAGAATCTTGGGATATCTACTCGGCAACTTTATTCTCCAAAAAGGCTAAATCAAGAATCGAGGCTACTTGCATGCATCTTCAGATTCCTTTTTTTTTTTTTTCCTTTTTTTTTTTGAAGTGATACGCATGTGGTCCATCAATTTGGCAAAATGGAAAACGTTTATTCCATTTAGGTTCACCGAATATTTCAATCTCACTGAAAAATCCCATCAGTCCTTAGTGGGGGGGGGGGGCTGAATGGCATCGGCCCGCCAAGGTACAAGAAGACTGGAATGTCCCGGGATGGGACTCGGGGCTGAATGTTTGGGATTTTTTTTTTTTCAGATGAATTAAGAAAAAAAAAAAAGATTTAGCTATAACGAGATCTGATATTCAAATTCTAAATTTTACTTTCGAGTGTTATATTTGGTTTGTCAAGTTAAATTTTACTTTCAATGTTGCATTTGATTCACAAAACAATCAAGCTTGACAATTAGCGAGTTTAGTCAAAAGCTGTTTCCACTTGGAGCTTGTTTAACACGATCACACCGTGGATTTCCTTTCTCCCTTCTCTCATACAATCATCAGTCGCGCGACCAAAATGTTCACTTAAATAAATTGCTCTTCCTTTTTTTTTTTTTTTTCCTGTTGCTCCTTTGTTTCCTTGTTTTGGATATTCATGGCAACAGTAATGGCTAGTGAATTTGTCATTTCGCTTTCTCGTACAACAATGCTCCCTAAGTTTGGTGGATTACACGCTCATAATGTTTCGAAGTCACAGACGCATTAGAGATCGTGGCATGTGCAAATCAACAGTCATGGAATGCGTTTAACATTCTGAAGGGAGAATAGAATAGGTGGAAAATTAAAGTTTTGTACAAATACCCCCAAGAACTAGAAGTCTCGCTACGTATTCAAATGTATTTTCTCGTTGCAGAGAAGAAAACAATAATAAAATAAAACCCAATTGAATATCGATGAAGTAAATTACATAGAATCAGCAACTCGCGAGCTTTGGCTTTCCATTTCTTAACCAACAATACTCGGATTGGGGGGCGGTGGTCCCTTCACCTCAAAAAGGAAATAATTAGGATATCAAATGGATTTTTATGAAATAAATATTTCATAAAGCCTTTTTGAAGGGTGCGGTTCACTTTTGTTAAAGATCAGGAAAAACAAGTTTTTATGAAAATTAAAAAGATAATACACACAGACCTCAATTGATGGAAAACAAACACAGAGTGTCGTGTCAAGAATGGGATTCGAACCCATGCCCTTTCGGACCAGTACCTGAAACTGGCGCCTTAGACCAACTCGGCCATCTTGACTAACGTAAGCCAGTGTAAAATATATCCTAATTATCTTGAATTTGAAGCCCGCGAATTCCATACCCCTAACAAATGAAGAACGCAACGAACTCCTGGCAATTGCAGCCGGAAAGAAGTCGAAGAAGCAATACACTAGACATTGTCAGAATAAGTGCAATTACAAAGAAGGGTATTATATCCTGATCCCCCTGCACAAGCTTAAGAATGACAATGTGACTGAGCTTCAACCC
Source organism: Bruguiera gymnorhiza (assembly GCA_020883675.1). NCBI lineage: Eukaryota > Viridiplantae > Streptophyta > Magnoliopsida > Malpighiales > Rhizophoraceae > Bruguiera > Bruguiera gymnorhiza. The sequence continues at coordinate 5,752,101 of JAIRCJ010001060.1, forward strand.
AGTAGTTAGTTGGTAAGACTGCTGGAAATAATAAATATCACTAAATAAATAACTTCAGGCAACCTTAATTTCATGTTTTTGTTTCTACGTCAATTTGTTACTTCGTTCACCAGACTCCAGAGGGTCTTTCTCTGGTTTTCCTTGTTCTCCAAGGACTTCGAGGAAGTAACCAGTACCTGCCTTTCACTTCCAAATGACGTCATCAATCCTCAGCCATTTTTCTCTGTTATCAAATTTGCATCTTTTTGTCCTTTTTTTTTTTTTCTTTCCATTTCTCCTTTTCTGCCTGGAAAACACAGGGAAATATGTTCGAAGTAAAATGGCAACTTTATTTTGGTTGGGTAAGGGTCGAAAGAACAAACGGTTCTCGATCAAGTTATGTTGTGATGAATTCTATATGTTGTCCTTACGTGTGCTTGTCGAGGAACCAACAGAGCATGTTGAACTGGAAAGAAATTGGACCTAACCAAGAAGGACATGCCAACCCACGATCAGCAACATGGACATATAAAAAGAACGTTTCCATTGTTCGAGACTCTCACATGCTAAAATCCAAGGGAAAAAACAGTTGCATGCAACTTACCCTTGTACCCCGGAAATTGGTTACTTTTAAATTTAGACCGGAAACAGAAGAAGTAAAACAGGTAAGACACAGCCAGGACATTTTGTAAGACATATCTTGAAATCGAATTGATGCTGATGGATCTGATTGACGTTAACTCCCGAGTAGTAGCAAAATACAAGTTCTATCCAGCATAAAGTCTAGCGCAGAAATTTATTGTGCTCATTAAGAATTTTCCATAGCTAGACAACACCGGGGAAATGTCTTAGTTCTTGAACTCTTTTGCAATCTTGAACCATTCTGTGTGGAAAGATCCTTCCACATCAACCCGTTCATATGTATGAGCACCAAAGTAATCTCGTTGAGCTTGGACCAGATTAGCTGGCAACCTTTCCCTCCGGTAAGTGTCAAAATAGGCAAGACTAGCAGACATACCAGGAGTGCTGATACCAGAGTTGATGGCAAGACATACAACCCGTCGCCAGGCAGATTGACGCTCAATTATTTCCTTTGCAAACTCAGGATCCATAAGAAGGTTGGCAAGTTCAGGGTTCCTATCATAAGCCTTCTTAATTCTGTCAAGAAACACAGCTCGGATAATGCAACCCCCCTTCCAAATCCTAGCCAGTTCTCCCAACTTCAAGTTCCATCCCCGGTCCATGCTCTTGGCTCGAATCAAATTCATACCTTGTGCATAACTACAAATCTTGGAAGCATAAAGTGCCTGCCTCACATCATCAATCAAGTTCTTCTTATCCACCACTTGGTCAGTCAATATATCTCCAAAGCCACCTGATTTAAAGACCTTAGCGGCCTTAACTCGTTCTTCCTTTAAACCACTGAGAAACCTTGCATCCAACGAAGTTGCAATTGTGGGGGCTGCAATGGACAGATCAGCAGCTTGCTGCACAGTCCATTTACCAGTACCCTTCATGCCAGTTTTGTCCAAAACCTTGTCAACCAGATACCCATCTCCCTTATCATCTTTGATTCCAAATATATCTGCAGTGATTTCAATCAAGAAGCTCAGAAGTTCACCTTTGTTCCATTCTGAGAAAACAGCAAGCAATTCCTCATTTGACAATTTCCCGACTGATTTCAACACATCATAGGCCTCAGCAATCAGCTGCATATCACCATATTCAATTCCATTGTGTACCATCTTGACAAAGTTACCAGATCCACCTTTCCCAATGTAAGTGACGCAAGGGCCACTGTCAGGAACCTGGGCTGCCACTTTAAGAAGAATGTCTTCAATGTACTTGTATGCATCAAAGGAACCTCCAGGCATCAAAGAGGGTCCATTGCGTGCACCCTCTTCACCACCCGAGACTCCCATTCCAAGATAAAGCAAACCCAATTCAGCCACAGCCTTTTGTCTCCTCTCAGTGTTCTCATACCATTCATTCCCACCATCAATAATACAATCACCTTTCTCCATGTAGGCAGAGAGAGTTTTTATTGTTTCATCAACAGGTGCACCAGCCTTAACAAGCATGATTATGACTCGAGGCTTTTGGATTGACTGAACAAAAGATGCAGGATCATGGAAGCCGTACACAGGAAGATCTCCTTCCTTCTTAGCTCTCTCGACCGTCTCATCAACTTTAGAGGTTGTTCGATTATAAACAGAAATGGGAAAGCCTTTCTCTGCAATATTAAGGGCCAAATTTTGGCCCATGACAGCCAAACCAGCAAGGCCTATTCTTGTAGGTTTTGAGGGTGCAGCCATAGTTTCCCTGTCCCAAAAAAGAAAAAAAAAAAGCAAATTAAACCTAGAAATAGGCAGAAAAACAAAAATGATTCAAGAATTTGAAAGAAATATTTTCCCAGATCTCAAATAGAGCTAATAGCCGTTCTTTGACTGGAAAATGGAAAAACACCTCATTGTGGTGATCCTTAGACCCAAGAAATCAAAGGCATTGGTGAAGACCATTCTCCACACTAAGCATAATGTAAGTAACACTACATTGGTGTCCTAGAAGAACTTTTTAAAAACTAGTTTACCACATTGTCCTGTACAAAAATCCAGATGCTTAAAGACTTCCGCCAGAAGACTTTGTAGCTACATATTCAGCTACGGACAGTCAAACTCAATCCCCATCCACGTCTTCCCAATGATGAAGAGCCTTACATCATCACGGAACAGAACTGGGAAGAGGGCAACACAGCAGGGATATCTTTTTCTAAAGAAAAAGTAGCCTTCTTAAATAATCATTTCTATAAGTACACAACGGTGCTAGTCCATAATGTGCACAATGAACTGATAATCCTGTGAAGGAAGTTCCGCTGCCCACTGACCCTTAACCTAAGACAACTTCTCTTCACAACCAATTTCCCGGTGAATACCAAGCTAGCCTGTGTTCACAACCCATTTCCCGCTGAAAACCAAGCATGACCCACTTTAAAAATTCTGCTTGTGCACACAAGGGCAACAGCACCAACAGGCACAAACACAGGGAAATACGGGCGGGGGGACTTCCGAATCTAAAACTTAAGTAACAATTTCGGCGAGAGCCAATTAACTAAATCCCTTTTTCTCTTAGGTTCCGGTTCTTTAAATACATCCCACAAAACGGCTAATACGTTCTATTCTCCAAGAAAATTGTGAACACGATGATGAGAGGAACCCCATAAAAGTATTGACTTCACAAACTGCCATCATAATCATACCAATATCAGACTCAGATCGATGAAGTTACCCGCTAAACAATTAGTAACAAACCAAGCAACCAAAACCCAGATCAACGATTCTAAAGCAAAACCCAGATACAATATTTCCCGTTCTAGATACAAGAAACAACACAAGAGTTACTAGCTTTTCTCTCTAACAAGGATGCCTTGAAAAGTACAGACAGTAACCAGCTTTTCTCTCTAACAAGGATGTTTTGAAAAGAACAAACAGCATCAAAGTAGATACCTTTCTCTAGGAAATGCAATAGCAGCTTCTGATCGATGGAATTGAGCCGGGCCCAGAAAAATCCAAAGACCTCGGTTTTTACGAGAGAAGACAGACCGGTTGTCAGGCGGCCATAACGATGACCGAGAGGTTCACTTTAAGGTAGAGTCCCGCTACCGAGGGGGTAGTTGGGTTTGGTCCAAATTTGAGTTTTTTTTTTTAAATAAAAATTAAATTTATAAATATAAAATTTTATATTTGTTAATATTAAAATAAAATATAAAAAATTATTTTAATTTAATAATAAAAATAATAATTTTTTTTTGTTAAGAAATTAAATAAAAACAACAATAAACTGAAATAGAGCACTGAAGAAACAAATTCAAATTCAACAATTTAAATGTTAAATTCTCTTTATAAAAAAATTAAATAATAAATAATTTGTCATAAGTGTAAAAATTAATATTTTTATTATATTTTTAATGTTGTGAATAACAAGTAGAGTCTAGTGACTCTCTATATCTTTTTTTTTTTGTTAATTAAGTGGATTTTTTTTTCTATTAAACGGGTCAAATTTGGCTACTTTTCGTTTGGGATGTGTGAAATCAGGAATGGAAAAAAAAAAAATCAGCAACTTGGAGTTGTATAATGTGATTAAAATTACAGGGTTTTTTTTTTTTATAGTGTAATTAGGAAATTTTCCGATTGCTGTTTCTTTTTCTCCGTCGCTTTTCCTAGCGTCAACAATGGCGTCATTTCTACATTGGATGATGCCATGGTGAATGAAGAGATGGAAATCTTTCAAAAATTATATTATTCCTCAACTACAACAAATCAATTACTCGTAAATATTCCAGTTTTGATTTCCATTCAAAATTGAATTAAAAATAGAATTTAATACAAAGAAAAAAAGAATTATATTCTCAAGCCAATGCCACTTTTGTGTTGTAAGAAAGCACCAAGTTGCAAGTTCCATCGTGTTTGAACGAGCCTACGACGTCGTTAAGCCAGCCGGCCGCCCTTTTCAGTGGCACAACTGACTAACAATGGGTCTCTTCGAACTCACTCATCGCGGGCCACTTCAACCCGGATAATTGGGCTACAGCACACACGACTCTAGTTGGGCTCCATTGAAGTCCTCGGCCTATTATTAGTCAATGTTAGTCAACAATTACTTATTATGGTATGTAAACAAGCTAAAGCTATGGGGGTTAATGATAACTTCAGGATGTAACTCGTCATTAATACAACAAGGCTAAGCCAAAACCAGAGAGCTAAAACGTCAGGGTTCATGGCAATATCAAGCCAAGGTTTCATGTTCCCATTGTAATGAATGACTGCAGCATTGCTGATCTCATCCATGCTAATGCTTGGATTGAAACCAAGGCCAAGCACTTGCCAAGATTTGTCCAACGACTCTGTTGTTGAGTAGAAGGTGACCGAGCCCGGAGGAAGAGCACCCAACTTCCATTAAGTGCCATCCTCATTCCGATCACGAATATTGATAAGTCTAGATTATCTCAGACTCTCAAGCGAACCATACGATCAATCAGTTAGCACTTTGAAAGAAGACTAACATAAGCTTTCCGGCAGATATTACTTCTATTAGCCATTGAAAATCTAGACTCTTATGTAAAGCTAAATATTCAAGTGCATACAATGATATCAGAACGCTAGGGAGCTCAAAAGGAAGCAAAAATTCACTTACCAGATTCTGCCAGTAACGATACTGCTCGGTACATTTCTCGTGCCTCCAAGCATCGAGATCGAATATATTCATCCCAAAAACCCAGGCACAAACCTTGGGGGCTAAAACTCTCCTTAATTAATGGGTGTGAAAAATTCAAGTACTGTGCATAAGGATGAAATGTCCCGGAGCAGGTCTCAACAGCACCATTAACGTTTCCATCCAAGCCAATCTTCCACAATCCCGTCAAGTCTTTCTGAACCGCCACATGATCATCCAAAAGTAAGATCTTGTGCAGCTTGGGATACATTTCTGGTAGATAAAACCGAGGATGATGCAACATAGACAAGTATTTGGGGTTCGTAGGCTTCATGCTACTCGCATCCTTGGTAGAATTTTCTGCCCGATCCTCAAAGTAAAATCTTTGCATATTGGCATTTTCAAGTTGCCTCAGAACTGGCACGTAAGATGAATTCAAGAAGCCATAATCTTCCACTGCCCTGACTTCCACATGGGCTCCTCCTTCCACTGGCCTCATCCTAAACCACACCTTCATAGCTGCCACATTCATTTTATCAGTAACCACGTGAAAAACATGTTTCCATGGTTCCTCTGCACTATTTACCACAGATCTTACCACCACTGACACTGCAATCACATTATTTGAAAAAAGTGCATAAATTTTTTTTTTTTTTTGTTTCTTTTTGCTATGAAACAAGACCAAGAGGTTGACACATTGTATTTTTGGTTTCATTTATTGATAGCGATGAGGACAACTACGACTCCGCGGAGAAGTTCATAAGGTATGAAGACGACTTTACTAAGTATCTGATGAACAAGTACTTCTCCGATAAGGATGCTCACTGAAAAGGACACCACACACACCCCCACAATTCAGTCCTTTTCAGGAGTTATGTTGTTGTCCACTGACCACAGGAAGGCTTGTGCTTCCTTCGTTTACTCTAAAAACTCGTCCGATTTTATTAAAATATTTTTCGTGATTTATCGAATTAATAAAATGATGTAAGTGGTAGGGCGAGTTTCAAAAACTAAATAGTATTATTACTCTTCTGAAATGACATCCTGGCTAAATACTTCAATTTTTTTTTCTTTTTTGGGTACATGGGAAAATAATGCATCAAATATTTTACTTGGCATATATTGTCACAGATAAGATCTACAAGGAAGAGGCAAAGATCGGCGATGGTATGATCAAGTCAAGCAGGTTTGATGACCATGAATGAAACATTCCAATTCCAATTCCAATTATGCAATTCACAGGCCATTAAGCCATAACCATGAACTCATCTTCTGTGCATTTCACCACTTGTCGGCTTATCTTAGGTTCCCATGCACGTATTCGTACGCTGATCCAGTCAAAGCATTCCCCGATAAACACAAGACTCCCGGTTCATCTTCCCGGCCCAGTGCAGATCCAGTGGGACCGGTCAAACCAAACCGCAAGAAGCCCGTCAAATCCTCGGCTTCCCGGTCCACCACAGGACCAGTGCGACCGGTCAAGCCGGACCGCAAAAAAAAACCATCCTGGATTTAAACGCTGATCCAATTGAAATTTCCATTGATGACGACGAAGAGGTGGGAAAAGTTTCCGATGGAATTGAAGAATTGCAATTAGCACAGAATGCTGAGACAGCTCAAGCTCTTCTTGATTTGAGCAAGGGTGACCCATGTCCTGATGTCGGAACTTCTTCCGGGGTCCCAGGCAAGAAATCCAAGTCCAAAGTGGATTCCAATTAGCAGCAAGGGTCTGCTGATTATCCTTGGAAAATTTACCATACAGTTTGTTTATTAAGGCAAATGTTTGGACGTTTTAATAAGATTTAACTTGGTTTCGTAAAACAATAGACAATCATCTCCCACCTAATCAGGGAAGCTTCTCATTGGGTTCATTTTTTTTTTTTCGTGATTTACTTCTCCCGCGGTGTGGGAAGTCTTCTTTTTCTTTCATAAAAGTACTTTTGCTGGCTTTTCATTGTCACTTTGGATGGATTAATGCGTGTAGGGTTCATGATTCCAAAAACAAAAAAAAAAGCTATAATTACCAGTATATATAACCCACTTTTTAACGATGAAGAATCCTTTCAACCAGATTAAGTTGTTAGTAAAATTATCCGCCGTGCCCTCACAATATAAGATGCACATGCATCTAAGGTCTAATTCATGGGAGATCAAGGTTGCCGTTAGCTCTAATTATAGTATATGTATAAGATTAAACACATGTATGGCTGGCTGGCTTAACACCAGTCTTCAAATCATCTCATCAAACCCCAAAAAGAAAATGCGTCTACAATCAAATAATTTAGCCTTTTACCCTTTTTCATATAATAAAAATTGCCAATTCCATAGCCTTGGTTTAGATGTCTACGTCATCTTTTTTATCTTCTTTACACTTTGTTGAACGCATAAAGAGGATATAAAGAACGTCCTGCTTTTAACATTGGAAAACAGGCGGGCCAATGTCATCCGATTTTTCCCCCCTTTTAACTTCATCTCAATTTTGCTGTCCAATTTTCTCGATAACCAAACATCATCTTGCTTTTGCCGGACAAAGTAAAGAAACAGACATTTAGGTTATGTGTTCTGTCTGATTAACCGAGAAAACTGAACTTGTATTTCTATTCCTCTTTTCTCCTGTTATCAAACGTTGATAGATAATTTGTCAAAAATTAGTCAAGTGGAATACAAACTAGTTTTTCGAGTTAAAAAAGTAGCTGAGAGAAATTACTTATAAATGTTTTTTACATTTCTTGCATCGATCTTTTTGGGAAAAATAAGTTTGATACTTTTGGAGATCTCACTTTTTAGTTTTGAATCAATATCTGTTCTCCGTTTGACTGGCTTTTCTTCTCTCTTTTTTTTTTTTTTAACTGTTTGCCTTTCTTTCTTTCTTTTTGAATTTCCCTGTAGTTTTCAAATCGCCAAAAAGGTACGAAAGAAGTAATTCAAAAAAAAAAAAAAAGGCAAATTCAAACGAGCGATTTTTGTCTAGTGTGGACGACCTCAGTTGGGATCACGACTTGTGACCGTTTGATCTAATGACACTGTTTGATCTAATAGTCACACCAGCACGGAATTGACCTAAGCATGTTATTAATTGTTAGCCTGAAAATATTGGACATCAAATGGGGTCGAATAGGATTGCATTATCCGTTCAATGAAATTTCCCGTTTATATTACCGATTGCAATTTTGTCAATTTTTGGTCATGGGTTCTTCTCGCAGTGCTTCAGTTTGCTCACCTGAATCAGAAAGTTTAGTTTTTTGTTGTCTTACATTAGTATGATTGGCTGGCATTACTGTTGTTGTGCTGTCAGATGATTGAAACTCTAGAGAAATCTGGCTCAGTTGATAAAGGGGCAATACAGGGTAGGGTAGGTTTATTGTTTGAATCCTATAATGGTATAAAGAAGATGCTTATCTTGAATGGATTTGGTCTTTGGTCCAACTGGATGGCTTCCACTACATGAAAGCTTTTGTGAGCGCAGTTACTATACTAGTATATTTTGTGAAGGCATAGGCATAGTAGGCCTTCTGAAACTGTTCTTTGTGTGTTTTTGTGAGTTAACAGAGGTGAATGCCGAACAAGATGTGCACATATTGTCCTCTTTTAAGTTTAAAAGGCCGAAACAAATGATTCCCTGGGATGGAATCCTATTGATTGTGAACTCTTTTTCAACTGGCATTTCTGCCTGTCCCAAGCGCAACCCTGCACAGCTGCTCATCGTTTCCAAAAGCAGATCATAAAAGCCAAAGCAAGAATAAGAGATAATAAGGCAAATTTTGCTATCTAGATGTTGAAGTTCTGATCTCGCAATGCGAACCTGCCCGAGAGACATGTCTAATCTCGTTATTTCTCATTAGAAGTATTGTGAGGTCTGCAATAATTCAAACCTTCTTATGGCAGTAGATATTTTCATGCATTAACTAAGGGCAATTGTTCAAGGTGGAAGTCTACGACTATGATTTCCCACTTTTGTGTTGTAATCTTGGAAGAGTTTTCTTTGGTTGGCTCTTATGATTCATTTACCGTCCTCCTTCTTTTGCTAGCGTTCTAATCAATAAGGTTGAAAGAAATGAAGCAAAACCACAATCTTCTATAGCAATGAATATATTTCGATTGCACTATGTAGCAATGCCGAGATGACCATAATGTGATGACGTTGCCGCGACATTTAGTGCAAATTATTTACGTGCCCTGTAACTTTCAATAGATATGGTTAACTATTTCGGATGAATGATATGTAACTTTTTTTTTTTTAACCTCAAAAAAGAGCATAATTGATTCAATCTCCTCTGAGAGGACTACTGCCCAAGAAACAGTGGGTCTCATGCAAAAAAAAAGAAAAAAAGAAAAAAAATCACTTCTTAACTTGGTGGGTAGAAACACGGGAGAACGTCACTAAGCTCCTACCTCGATGCTAATATTATATACCTTACTCAAAGTAAATTCATTTATTGAATGAGTTGCCCCATTCTTTTATATTTTGCTTTAAAGGTGTAACAACGTTAGTGTATTGTGGCCATTTAGAAGTTTATATATGCATTTTCTATCTTTTAAAATGTTCAGCATTTTGGACAGAATTGTCAGTTTGGCTCATTAGTCATCAATATTTCCAGGGAGCATGACTATGTAAGCAACTGTGTCAATTGGAAGTCTCGTAAAAAAATTGACTAATGATTGGCCGTGAATTGTCGGAAGCTGGAATTTAAATGTCTTTGAAGGGTGATCTAGCCTGAATCAGACAATTTCCTGATTCAGATCGCGCAATCTCCACAAAAATTATGGTTCGGCGCTCAAACTCTAATTTGAGCGTCGGATACATTTGACAATTTTTCTCAATATGCGGAGAGTATGCCTCAAAACACAAGCTCTTCCTGGGTGTGCAGTATAAATCCAATAAATAGGAATAAGGCTGAGTTTTAGAGAGTTGAAACGAACGTCCCAGTGAACGAGATTCTCATATTCTGAAGTGTAGAAAACCATTGCTATGAGCTCACGGTGGTGAGAAATAAAACTGAAATATTAGAACTATTGCAAAGGCTCCTGTTGCTGTTCTTATTCTGAAAACAACATGTTTTGCTATGAGCAGAATTCGGTAATACCCGGTCAAAGCATCTGTCAAAAGCTATGAGCAACAAATGGGATTTAGTGGATACCTTTTCCATGTGTTTTTCTTGTTATGGTAAATTTTTTTTCGTGAACCAACCTTTGGCTAGCACCGTTTTGTGTCACATCCAACACTCACACACACACGCACACACACTATTCTTTTTTGTTTTTCATTCTAGGTGTCCAGTATGAATCCAATAGAAGTTTGTTCTACCTGATGGGATTTAGTTCTTCATGCATCACGGGGTTTGTTTCGGCGAGGTGCTTTGATAAAACCGTGTTGTGTATCTTTTTTCAGCTTTAATTTTTGCTGATTGTTCTCATAGTCATTTTCAAGGCCTTTTAGAGTTTACTTCCGAATATAAATATTTGGCACCAAGCTACGATTCAAATGACATGCTCAAACATGTTATTTGTTCAACCTCGCACTGCAACAAGTGAGGACGACTTCCACACAAACAGAAGAACACAAATAGAAAAGGTTAAAAGAGATATGTGTTGCTGGGCCTTAGCCGAGCAAATCACTAGAGCTTGAGACAGACTTGTCAGAGGAATCAGCTCTGAGGTAAGCCGTATTAAAGGGGAGGTCATCCAGATCTTTCAAATCGGAGAAACTGCTATTGAGTTGCATTTCAGAGAGCATTCGACGCAGTTCAGTGGCTTGCTCTTTGAGTTGAGCATTCTCTTGAAGAACCCTGTCATGGGATTCAGACACATGGTTCAGCTTATCTATGAGCTGGTGATTTTCATTCCTGAGCCAAACCACCTGTGACCACAGCTCATCCAGTTGCTTCTGCTTGCGCATGCGTGACCTGCGTGCCGATTCTCTGTTAGATATCATCCTTCTCTGTTTTCTCTCATTGATGAGATTAAGTTGTTGCTCGTCTGCTTCATCGGAAGTTGAATTGTTGCTTAGGCATGATGATTGTAGGCTGAACTCTTGAACTTGGGGAGGGATCGTCTGGAAATCACCTAACGGATTAGTGAATCTGTTGAATTGAAAGGAGGGCATGTTATTTGGAGTCATGCTAAAGTGAGCCGAAAATAAGGATGGGTTTGCGGGAACTAGACAATGAATCCCTGCAACCTCACCGGGCTGCATGGCTCTAAACTTGAATAATGATCTGCAGGAAATAAACCTTGGATTGGAAGGTGAGTCAGTTTGATCTGGTGTTATATTGAAGAGGTTCGGATGGCTGAGGATTGGAGGCCTTCTTATAGCGAGGAAAAAGGTTGAGATGACCCCACTGTTGGCAAATTGGAGTAACAATTCCTAAAGCTTCTTAATGCATAGACCACTAATATATCATACGGATCATGACATTGTCTTTGATGGAGCATTTTATGCATAGATGCATATGGCCAAAACAAAAAAGCAAAGTTAAAGATTATGCCTTACTTGCCTTCTGTGATCATGGTATGCTTATATGCATAAAGGCATGTCTGCAATGATCTGCATTCATAATTGCGCCTTGCAATTCATTTTGTGGATAATAATGTTGAGACCAAAGCATGCTGACATCAGTGGGAAAGGAAGGCTCGTGCAGTGGGGACTATAATTGATTTAATACGGAAATGTTTTGAGCAATAGAAAGCAAAGGAGATGTATAGGACACAAGAAAGTCAGTAGTTAAAAGTGGGGCTGTATTATTGGAAGCCAGGTTTACTAAAGGAATTTTTGCTTGAAGTTTTCTTAATCCAATAGGAATTCGTGATGTAAGAAATTTGATGAGAGTGAAAGGGAAGCCCATTTCTACAATCGTAATCAACAACACGATTATATGAGGAGCTGATGAGTCAACAATCACTTGGCAGAATAAAAGAACAATGTATTGACAGCAAATTAAACCTTAATCAAATTACTTTTCTATAAACATAGGCTCCCATCTGGAATACCTTTGGTACAGTTCACAGGATGTCATTTCGTTACACTTATTTTTGCATAATTTACTGAACTAGAAATGCAGATCCAGTGCCTCCAAAAGGGATCAAAACAGAAAAATAAATGCAGATCTAAGAGAATTGCTGTTGGGTGTGAGGCTGTAACTCTCGTGGTAGAAGATATTGAAGCATGTTTGTTCTTTTTCTTTCTTCTAGGCATGCATAAAATGTGATTCATGGAAATTCAATTTACCCGAAGATGGCCATGATTAATTGTCTTTGAAATGGATTGGGTGCGAGAGCACTACATAGAATGGATTGGTAACTTTTGAGTGGGCAGTTACCTGTGGTCCAATGGGCGATACATACAAATTCTATGTGGCGAATAGTTTGGATTGCCACCTATATCCATTAACTATAATCTACGAATATTTAGTACCATTTAATGCTGACCTTCCCAGGCTAAAGTGACAGTTGAGAGCTTAGAACTTCGGTATGGAATTAGAAGGAAAATTGAACATGGTGCTTCGGCCGAAAATCACGAATTAGTACAATATAGAACTAGAAATTTTGCTGCTGATCTCCCCCTCGAAATCCCTTTCTGTCACACTACAGGAAATTGAAGAAATATGATTGACACGTGCTTTCACTTATCCTTTGGAATTTCAGGGTTTCCACTGAAAATTCGCAAGAACATCTGTAATTTTTCTCAAAGGGCGGAAGGTTGCACCAGAAAAGGAACACGCCAATAGTCCGGGTAGTGGGATACTTTCATTCACTTTGTTAACAGTAATGGCCAACCAACAGCACTTTTTCGAAAATATTAGGGTGTCTATATAGTCCATTGCAAGCATCTCAGGACAGCCAAGTCAAAAAACGCAAGTCCTGTATAGAAACAAGGAGAAGATTAGCTTGGATCGTAGCAATACCATTTACCTAGTCCTAGTAAGTGGACCGATCTTTATTATATGATATGTGGTGGGAATGGAAAGGAGGTAATATATGTACTTTGAAATACAAGCCCTCCACTAAGTGGAAAAGCACTCTTCAAGACACCCAGAATCAAAATCTTGCCCAAGCCAATTCTCTATCTCCCCTCACTCGAGATTTTGGTCAGGTTGAGTGGACCAAAGGTCAGTAACATCATCAGACAGATACAGACTCCTCTTTCTTTTCTCTGTCTTCTGATGTTTCTGACCTTGTTGCATTTTCCACTTTTATTTCATCTTTTTCAAGATGTATTTACGTGAAGGGAATTCTGAGTATAAAGATGATCAAGCTTTCGAGCTTATCATCATTATCTCTTTTTTCTTCTAATTCCGCATCAAGACAACTGTGTCCATGTAATAAAATTCTCGGGAGAATTCATTCCAGGGAAGGACTACATCAAAATAATAACATCATTATGTGTTATGTCATGGCTGAAGGTTTATCTGGCTGCATATGACAGCAGGCCGAGTTGCCTGGTGGTAGCCAATGGAAATCTGCGGCGCAGATTATTACGGCTCAAGATCACATGCCTTCTCTCCCACTAACAACTAAACTGTTAACCATTTTATGATATTAATGCATCACCATGATAAAAAAGAACAAAAAAAAAAATTAAAAATGATTAAGACATTCTGGTATAAAACTTCCAAAGGCCTAATCACTGTAGCCCTTACGGGCCAACGAAGTAACATTTATTTTGGACCAAACGAGAGCCCAAGATGATTTAACTTGAACCAAAGCTGAAATGCCAAGCTTTATAGAAATTTCAAATAAGTATAAAAAATGTATAGGTCACACCCCAAAGAAGGGGAGAGAGAGAGAGAGAGAGCAATACTAAGATGACACTTGCAACTAAAATCCAAGATATAGTGAGAAGGACGCTGTTGGATGGATTGGGTTGGTGGTATAAATTTTCATGGTATCACCGCCCAACAAAATTTTGTGTAGGGTTGCCTTAGTGGGGTGCACGAATTGTACAAGTGACCCAACACCCAATTTTGCCACGGCCCCTCTTCAACGGAGATGTTAACAAAAACCCATATAAATGGAGTAACAAGCAAGCAAATCAAACAGCCGCTGGATAGAGTGACCATAAAGAAATTTAGAGAGAGAGAGAGAGCCAAAAAAATAAAAATAGAAAAAAAAAACTTCATTTTCTTTTTTCTTTGAGGGGGAGGGAACCGAAATGAAAGGCTATAAGCAATAGGGAGGTGGGGATGTGCACTAGGGGAACCATGCGCGCTTGTTAGCATGGGCCCACTGGTGACATCTATCGTGCGCCCACGTTTTCCGTCGTCTCATCTGCCAAACCCCTTTTTTTCACTCACAGGATTGCTATTTGTAAATAAATAGTGCGGTGTTGGGTTTTTGCATTTGGCCACTTTAAGTTTTTTTTTTTCCTCCTTCTTTTAATTTAAATTAAAGTTCCATATAATTTATATATATCAAAATAATAATAATAAAAATAAATAAATAAATAAAAATGAAGATTTTACCTTTTTTTTTTCTTGATAGAGATTCTATAGATCAAGTATTCAAAGGTGTCGGTTTGGCTATTTATTTCAGTTTCTAAACGGGTCACTTCGGCACCATAAATAAAAGCTAAAGCAAAGGCTAGTTAAATCAGTACCCTTCCGTGCATGACCTAAGCCGTTTTTCCAGGACAGTGTGTCTATGAGAAAGCTTCTCTTCCCATATTACCCTCTCCATTGTGTGAATTTAGCACCCTTTTGGGCTACGACACATGGGTTTTTCTTGGGATGATCGAAGAGATAGGGAGACTACTTCACGTTTTGAAAGACAACAAAATTCGCAAGTTGGTGAGGAAACGACGAGCTTAATTATTATTTCACGTTGCTTTAGATTCGCCATCCTTTCTTTAACTCTAGAGAGGAACCAATCGAAGCAAGAAAAGAAAAAGGACAAGGAAAAACAACAAAGAGAAAAAAAAAAAAAAAAAGAAAGCAGCTTGGTAATTAACAATGGTAACCAACCAATAGATAATAATTAATCATATTTAAGGTTCTTTACAAGTAAAGAATGCAAGAAAAATTTGACAATTATTATTTGTACGCACCGAAATGTTTCATACACATATATAACAAAGTAAAAGTAGAGTCCACCGTGATACTTCGATGTGATTGACCAAATAACTTTCATATATATATATATATATATATATATGATAGTTTTTTTATCAAAAAGAGAAAAAAAATAAATAAAAGTATATTATTTTTTAATAAAATAATATATAAATTTTTAAATAATTTAATTTTACTAATATAAATTATAGTTAAAGGTATTTTGTTTTATTTTATCCTAAAAAATTTTCGTTATAATTAAATTACACTATTATAAAACTAAATTTTATTTTTAAAAAAAGTGATATTAAATATATAATTTAAAATATTTTTTTACTTCTAATTTAACTCTATTTTTGATCTAACACACAACGAGTTTTTGTGTGTGTATAAAATATTTTTGTGCAACATTTCATAATGCACCAATTAAGTTATTGTCATGTAATTGTTGGTATTTTTGAGTGATAAGGCCCGATCTACTAAAAAAAATGAAATATACTTAATAATTTCTCTTCTTATTGAGTGCAAATGTTCTCGTCCCATCTAAATATGTACTCTATCTTAATAAATTCAATTACAGAACTTTAAGTTTAAATTTTCAAACTTCCTAACGAAAGGATAAAAGATCCCTTAAAAAACAATAATGACTCGTACATCTGATCATGATTAGCATTATTATGTTACGCATAAAATAGGTTGGTCCTGTAAAGTTCAACTGCATGCCTAAAAAAATGTTCATAAGTCTACAATGGATGATTCTCCTATCCTACACAACACAAGGTGGACTAGGACCAAACACGTAGCTTTTTCTTCGGCCATAAGACGCGTAATTATATAAACATAATGAAATAGACTATGGCATGCTTGCCAAAGTGTAGAGATTAATTATATGTTTAAGTGAGATTTCATTGAAAAACACAGTTTTTGACCGAGTTCCTGCCATCGCAAAGATGCAACAACACTGATTTAGTAATCTCAGGTTACGACATATATTTCTTAGCAATCATATATCCTCGTGATATGGTAATGTATATTGACTGTAATTTATACTTTCTACTCCAAACTCCTCCTAATGGTTCTTCGACGGATAAGGATTGAGTTATGTGATCTAATCAAGTGAAAGGAAGGGAACACAATATATATATATATATATATATATATATATATATATATATATATATATATACACACACTGTAATAAATGACAACCGAGAGTAGACAGACAAGTTTTATTGGTAGATGTTTTGATAACACTTGTGACAACTTGAGGCCGAAAATTTAAATGTTTAATCATATTTTGATATCCACGAATTCAACTTCCTTCTCAATTATTTTCTCTAATGAGGTGATGACATTCCTAGAGATTGGCTAATTATGGATAGGCCCATCGATAATCTAACACCTTCTTCATCATTTCTCCTTTTTGGATGCGCTATTTTTCAAATATGAATGCAACCCATTCTTTTAATTAATGTATTGATAATGGGTTCGAGTTTAAAAAATGTTAGTGGGTGCATTTTTTTTTTGAGTAAAGACTAACAGAAGCACAGGTTCAATACAAATGCTGCTTACGTACATCTAATTAAGAGTCTTTTCATCCACGAGCAATGTGGATAATAAAGGTGTTTTGGCTATTTTAAATTGGTATTGCTTGCTTTCCATTTTCTTTGGTTCTGGTTTATAGGTGAATATAGAGAATTCCGTCATCAATATTCTCGCTACAATTTTTTTTTTTTTCTTTTTTCGCTGTTGTTGTGATGTGGACAAGGACAAGTACTATTCAACTTTTAATTTTTGTCATGCACGACCACGCACGCATGCTCGCTAGTTTTTATTATTCTCTTATGTATCCGTAAGAGTAGTGTTAATTATGGATATTGATTAAGACTTTTGTTCGGATTAAGTGCTCACTTTCTTGCCAAAAGCTTAAATTGTCAATAGACAATGCAAGTTTTTTATTTTCTAACTTGGGTCGTCCACTCTAACCTATGTCATTGCAGTATACTAAACTTAATACAACCTTTGATATCGTGTTAAAACTCTACTTGTGAGCATTATTGTATACCTGGATGCATTCTATGAATAAAGTGAAAGTGAAAGTCGTGCTAGCAATCTAGAATTTGCTTCATTATCCCAAAAGAAAGAAAAAGAAAAAAAAAAAACAAAAGTTTTAGGTTTGTGGATAAAGACGGCAGAAGACTCTTCCATGTACCAAAAAATCATATATGTTCCTTGGCATTACGGACTGAAACCTGACATCTCCTTTGTTCCACTTCTACTCCAGCCATGCGGTGTCACCTGAGGATATCTTGATTCCGTTGTTTTTTAGAAGAAATTGAATTCTCCAAAATCACGAGGACAATCAAGAAGATGCCCCTTTAAACGGTCGAAGATGTAGTGGCATGCTGTGACATAAAAGACATTGTTCAACCACTTGTAACATGTCTATTTTCTGGTTCTACTAGTCCTGTGTACCTTGTTTTGTTCTTTTCTGTTCGATACATGGATCTGTGATCTTCGTGTAATCGTGAAGTCCGTTGGCCAGAGAGACAAGGTCAACGAAAATGGTATGAACATGGTGCAAAACAGACCCCTTTGGGATAATCCATTTTGGAAAGAAATGGCCCCTTGGTTAACACCAGTTGTCCAGAAGAATTAAATTCTTTCCATGTAAGAAATAAAAATAAATAAGTTATAACACACAAAATTCACTCACCGCGAATCTGAAAAATAAATTAAATGGGTGTAAATTTGTCATTTTTTCTTGAAAAAACTTTTTCTGTCATTCAAAATTTATAAAATTTAGGTAACGGTAGAGTGATCCTTCCTTAATCTTTTTAAAGGTAAATAAAACTTACTAATATATGTAACACTTTACTAATTATGTCATGTAGTCATGGTCCTCATGGATGCATTTGATATTGCTCAAGCACTTGCATCAATGTAACTAGACGCCTGTGTGTAGTAAACAGAACGTTTTCTTTTTGAGGGATGAACCTAGGCGTTTGGGCCATGACTTCTGCATTGCGAAGCAGGCACCCGACCGCTAGATATTTGCTGAGCAACAGTCGTTTAGTTAAGGAAATTCACCACCACAGAAGCCACACAAGCCCAAGCTTGAATCTGTGGCTATCAGTTGGCCTGTTGGGGGCCTACGGTGAGGCCTGGAAAGTAAAAATTTTCTGCATTCTCGACCGCCCCCCACTTAGGTGCAAAGCAGAGAACTGACAATGGAGGTGAAAGCCAGCAAATGTGAAGATGAATGGCATGCAAATGGTTTGGACAAGGCAAAGTGGGAGATGGCTGGTAAAGATAAGTTGTATCCAAAAATAAAACAACATAAATGGAAGCATGAGCCCGAACCATATTAGGATGAAAGAGGGGGATGCAGCTGCACCGCCGTAACATTCCTTTAACCCCATCATTTTCAACACTAAAATGATTGAAGTAACAATTCTCCAAGTCCCCACTCTCCATTATGATATTAAAATATCACCTGAATCAGGGAGAAGAGAGGGAAGACTTCTTGAAACAAAGTCAATAGCAACCATGAACTAAAGGGAAGAATTTTTTAGTGCCTTGAATCTTTTGGTTGCATTTTGTGGACACTCAAGGTGTCCATAAGACTCATCCCTCCATTAGTGATAATGACAAGGTTGTTTGTTTGCATTCCTATTTGTTGGCTATCCGTTTTTGTCTCATGACGTAACACCCAATAAATGGTGGATATATTTGCTGCTCTTATGATCTAGTCTAATAGTATGGTAGCTTAACAATATTGAGGTATATCGCCGTCCAGTAATGGAAACAAGGCCTGAGCCTCCCCTTCTTGTGGCCCTGAAGGACCATTCAGTATCACAAATTACATATCAGACTTTAGCTAGAATATTAGCAACAACCTCTGGTATGTTTTTTATTTTTATTTTTTAAGCAACCTCTTGTATGAACTTTATTTGCTGATGTTTTGAGATTATTTTTTGACGTAGAAATTCCTTTGCAACATATTATTCTGTTTGTGTATCTGTTGTACCCTGGATGGGCTTAGCAAAGGAAATGGTGGTTTGATTGATTTGTGACAATGAAAGCAGGCCCAAAAGTCCGTGTCTCAACTTTTCCGCATCTTCCTCCTACCTGGATGGGCTCATGGGCTTAGACTCACTGGAGGACCTAGACCTGAAGCATTCAATAATCTGAATGGACCCATTTGCCCGATGATGTGTTAAGTAGGTTGCAACGCCACCCACGAGCAGGTCTGGGTAATTGCCATAAATGGACCGAGCTGGAACCTCAAAAAGCCCTACGAACTTAAACGGGATAATGATTCTTTTGGTCCTATAACGTTTTATAATTTTTCTGACTGTCTTAAAGACTTATTCCAGCTGATGAAACTATGCATTTGGTTGAAAAATATACGCAAGAAAACTTTCACCAAAATTCGGTTGTGCCAAAGCATGTAAAAGCATCCAAACTTTAATAGGTACGAATAATTGATTTATTTAAATTTACGTGGCAAGTAAGTTAATTTTGTTATAATATATAAATTTTAGTAGGATTTGGATTATTTGATAATTCATCTAAATTTGATAGGCTCCACTAGCATACGGTATAACTGAAAATCAAATTTCATTTTGAGAACCAAGCCGTTGTACTGTGCACTAGTAGCAAACAAGTTTTGTAACTGAACTTGAACCATGCAAGGCAGGGCGATTTTGATGCCAACCTTACGCAACTAGACAACAATCAATTATCTTTCGCTGGAACCACAATTCATGTAAACACAGGAAAACTGCATATCAAAGGTGACCGCAATAAGTACGTACAATATTGCCAAGCAATAGTCAACGCAATTGAACTGACACAAATGTTTGTAGTTCTACAAGCATTTCAAGCAAAGTTAATTGCTGCCTTACAGACAAAGGCTTTTAATGTGTTCAAAGGCCATCAGAAAAAAAAGCCTCAGATGGTATGATTATAAGAATAATTGAATAAATCAGTACCATTCACAAATTTACAATCAAATTCAAGTTGACATTTCAAGATTTCCTAGTCATGCGAACTCAATTGCATCTTTAATTCCTCCTGCTGCTGCTGCTGCTGCTCTCATACTGCTGATCATCTATTGGCAATTCATACCGACAGACCGGACAAGTGTTCTTGACCCTCAACCAGGGCAGAATACAATCTCCATGGTAATAGTGCCAACAAGGCAAAATATTCACCATCTCTCCCTCAGCAATTTCATCCGTACAAACTGTGCAAACGAATGCTGATCCATCCCTTGAATCTTCCTTTCCCATCTTCCCCACAGGCAGATTTTCCACCACCCTCCTGGCAGTTGGTATCATTCTGCCATTGGCTAAACCTAGAGTTAAGGAACTAGCATCCTGCGACATTTGAGTAGTGGATATCAAAATATCCTCCAATGTATCGAGCTCTTCTAGCTCTTCTTCTATGGCTGACAAAGGCGATGGAGGAACAATTCTCTCAATTTCCATGTTCAAGTCAAAACTATTGGCACGAAGGTCCCTTGGGAAATCCTCTAATAATCGTTGGTCTCCTTCAGTTCCTTCAACTTCTATATTCAAGTCCATGTCACCAACAGGAAAGTCACGAGACAACATGAACTCGTTAAGGGATATTAAAGAAAGAGCGGATTCTTGGTCTCCTTCTGCAGCCGACAAACTCGACGAAGACTCAACTCTATCAATTTCCATGCTCAAGTCAATATCATTGACATGAAAGCCAAGACGCAAAAGAACTTGCGTCTGGGGCATGCGAAAATTCTCTGACGGATCTTGCTGTTCTTCTGAAGCAGACAAATTAGATCCATCCCACTCTTCCCCTTCAAATTCATCAATTGGATTCGCTGCCTCCATCCCATATTCCACAAATCTTCCAAAATATATGTCAGAAACTGAATCTTCATGCTCAGCATATGGTCTCAGATCATTAAGGGATCTTGAAGAACCACGGCACTCTCGGTCTCCTTCTGGAGCTGACAAACCCGACGAAGACTCGGCCCTATCAATTTCCATACTCAAGTCAATATCATTGACATGAAAGTCAGGAGGCAATCGAATTTCAATAAGGGGTCTCGAAAAATTCTCTGAAGGATCTTGCTGCCGTTCTGGAGCAGAAAATCTCGACGAAGCCTCAAAGCTTTCAAATCCTCCCCTGTTCATATAATGACTTCCATTGTTAAATCGCTCCCTTTCTTCCCCTCCAGATCCCTCAATCGGATTCGCTTCCTCCATCACATATTCCACAAAGCTTTCAAAATCTCCGTCAAAAATTGAACCTTCACGATCTTCGTTCGTTCTCGAATCAACAGCATCCGTATCCGAATCCGGGCTGATCCCACCGACCCGGATGCCGTCAGCGATTCCCTCAACTCCACCCGGTTCCGGCCCCGACCCAGAAAGCAACTCATCCATTGAACTCAATAAAGCGTCACAAATAATGCCGTCTTCGCCAATCAACAAATCAAAATCATTCTCGTTCACAAACCCCACCTCCACGTCCTGACCCAGATCCCAGTTCCACTGACCCGACTCATACAAGTTAAAGGCACGACGATAAACGGTAGGGGCTTCTGGGTCGTGGTCCTCTTGGATATTGAACACGGGTTTTGGAAAACCGGGCATTAGGGTTTTATTTTATTGGTTTTGATTTTGGGTCTGGGATTTCCGAGAAAATTGAGGCTTTCGGAAATTTTGAGGTTTTGGGGTTTCGGGTTTTACGTTGTTGACGCTGTCTGCCCATGTTGGGGCCTCAGAGTGCTGCGTATTTATAGAGTAAAGGTGGGTGAGGGCGAGAGAAAGAAGGTGTAGGCCTACTAGGAATAGGAGTGGAACTTCCTATTAAAAACACCTCAATTATTAAATTATAAATGGTTATGAATTAAAATGGTATAATGTATAATAATCACTGTTGCAAAAAATATTATGTCATAATTTTGATAAATTCACTGCAAGTTGGGAGGAGAACCTGCCAAGTTCCATAATAATGAAACCCCAAATCAGTCATGCAATTATCAAGAAAGGAAACAGAATGGAAAGAAGTTTGTTTGCTGACTTCAATTTACATTACGTGAACAAAAAGGCATTGAGGCCGCTGCAGGATGGCTCTGTACCGAGCTTGCTTTCCCCAAAAGGCCCAATACAAACATAAAGCTAGGCTTGAGCCACCTGAGCCTGTGTGGCCATGAACATTTGGACCACCAGCAAATGGTTTTCATTTCCACTTGCTCGGTGATGGAGTCCGTATGTATAAAGTTGTATTTTTGTCCCCCCCCCCACTTTTTTTTTTTTTGCAAGCTACAAGAAGAAGATATTAAGTTGGCTAAATAATTTAAATTATTTTCTACTCTATTTTTCACATATAGATAATTGGTATACTATATATAAGATATTTTAAATAAATTTTTAATTTATTTTGTTTTTCCTATTTAACTTTTCATAATATTACGAAATATTTTCTTTTTAAGTTTACGAGAAAACGTTTATACATTTAGTATTTGATATACTAACGATATTTCGTCTTTTTTCTTGTGCAACTTAAAGTTGCTTCACTAAGGAGCATGTATGTGTCAATCTCGATTTAAATTACCTTTTTGCTGAGTGCAGTTTTTCTTCTATTTAGTATTATGCAATTCAATTAACTTAGCGCGACATTGTTTTCAACCTTTTGGGTTTTGGCTAATGATGCAACACCCAATACATGATGTGGACTTGAAGTAATAGCATTCATAATTCACTGCAATTGGCGCGAGTATCATCAGGCTCTAGCTTGAGCATTTGCTGCAAATTCTATAATGAACATCTGGACCTCGGCTTTGAAGCAGTTTACAGTGTGATGGGCCTGTAAGTGGACCAAACAGACCTCTCTGAAATCTTGAGTGAGTTATAAAACCTTAAATTTTATTGGTAATTAAATTTTTTTGTTCGTTTTAATTGAATTAAAGAAAAAAAAAATGAGCCCATGTCCTTTTTTTTTTTAACTCATCTCTCTGTTTCCTTTGCTATTTCACAGAGGATGTCGTGTTATATAGTGTCATTATTGTTGTAGTACACACAGTATGATGGCTGGGGTGAGGGTATCATGTCGATTCAATTGGTAGATGAGGATGTGAGGTGGATAAAGTTCGTAGGCAGAGAAAGCTAGCTTGCTGAAGCTTTTCTTCAAATGTTATTTAAACACATTGTCATCTAGCACCAAGATACCTTACAGAAAAGACAAAAAATAAAACATAAAAATAAAAAAGAAGCTCGTATTAATTTTTTCCGTACAAAAAGGAAAGGACAAAAGAATTTATTTCGGGCTCACATGAAAATTATCATGACCTGTATTGAACCATATATATATATATATATATATATATATTTGTTCATATTGTCATTCGTCTTCTTATTTGGCTTGTGTTCCAAGGAAACCGTTGCACGTCAATCTCAAACGAAAATTTTCAACTATATTATAAAAAGTTGATCAGTTGGGTCTTTGATTACAATGTCTAAGTTTGTAGCTTATATAAAGGACCCAACAGTATATAAATATAAATAGATAGATAGATAGTCAAGATGCCCCCTTTATTTTCTATTTGAACATCATGTTTTTTTTTTGTTTCAGCATGGAGACCATTCTTTCGATTCAGCCGAGGACACAGACCTGGAAGAGGACGAATCAAGCACAAAATCTCCACATAACAAAGTAGATGATCCCAAAATTGAGAGCAAATTTTTTGGGACCAACCAGGAATGGATCTCCAAGGAGAAGAGCAGGAGCATTTTTGAGGCTTGTGCCGACACATTTTTTGTGATGGGGGCCATTGACCATCATCACAAATGTCTTAGCTGCCTCAAGGTTTGTCAATGGCTCCGCCTGCCTTGCAGCCATCTCCTTGGATCACCGCTTCCTCCCCGTGGTCGCGGTGGTGCATTTTTATGCCTCCATTGCCGGAATAATCCCGTGGCATATCTCTCCAGTGTGGTGCCATGGATTTTGATGATGGGATTAGTGGTGCTCGTGGTCTCAATGCTGCTTGTCCACGAAACATTTCCTGCAAGGAAATGACCATCAACTCAACATTTATTAGCTGCCGACTTTATCAGTAAGTGCTTGCCTAAATCCTGATAATCTCCCTGCCATTTCTATGAAGGCACCACTTCTTTAGATGGTTAATTGGTATGTAATAAATAACACAAAAGACATGAAGACAAAGTTCGTATTTGCTTGCCAATTTGAGGAATGCCAATAATGTTTTCAAACCTTGGTTTTGGCTTGGATTTGGTTTGGCTATTTCATTTCTTCTGCGTCTGGCGGCTTCACCCTGGATATTAGACTTCGGTTTTCGTGGTGCATCAAAATATTTTCATTTTTGGCAGTTTGTTTGGTGGATTGGTTTCATATTCTGGGTTTGGCCGTCAATACTAATATTTCCTGTAAGAGGCATTAAGATTTCCGCCGGAGACACTAAAAATTGTAACGACCGGCTTCATTCTACCAATTATCTAGACTCTCTCTCTCTCTCTCTCTCTCTCTCTCTCTCTCTCTCTCTCTCTCTCTCTCTCTCTCTCTAATTAAAAAAAAATCTAAGTATACTCAAAATTAATAAATTTAAATAAAAATAATTATTTTTATATTATATTAATATTATATATATATTATATAAAATATTCTTATATAATATAAAAACTATTTGTATTCCTTTAAATTTGTCACTTTTAAGTTCATTATTTTTAAACCCATTTAATTATACTTTCTAATTTATTTGGGCAATGAAGTGGTAATTGGTAAGAAATTAACTTACTCCAAAGTCCAAGGGTGTCAAATTAACTATTCATTCATTCTTTTTTCTTTGTTTTCAACGACTTGGAGGAAGTAAGTAAAAGTGGTGTCTCTACCCTTGGACATATATATATATATATATAAGGACATATATATATATATATATATATATATATATATATATATATATATATATATATAACTGAATCAAATATTGAAAAAAGAAAAAAAAGTTGGAACTCTTGATTTTACTTGCCACAAACATGTTAATATGAGTTGTAGACAGCAAAGATTGGTAGGATTGATTTTCTTGCTAGATATACTAAGGTTAACCAATCTACCAACCTTACCCTTATTTTTTTACGGAGTCTACTTTTGTAACTCATTATGTGAAGCCTTGGCGTCTCGCCCTTAAGAGGAGATTCCATTAAACAAAGTCCTAAAATATGAGTTGATCGGGGAGAAATTATTGGAGGAAATTCAATTCTGCGGGAAACAGACGAGAAAAAAGGCATAAAAGATCTCGACTTTAAACAGTGCAAAGAACCCGCCAAAGGCCCATGGCCGATGGCAAATCACGCCACTCACCTTTGCCAAATAGCAAGGCTCCTACAACAACCTCTCCACAACAAAACACTGCCCATCTCTTCTCTATTCACATTCTCTTCTCTCGCGCCGAACCAACCAGAATCACCCATCAAGATCAAAACTTTTTCCCATCTTTTCCAAGAATGCACCAAACAGAAGTCCCTGAAACTCGGAAAACAAGCCCACGCTTGCATGATAACATCTGGGCTTTCCCCAACCATCTCTTTGTCGAATCGTTTGATTCAAATGTACGTCAAATGTTGCAGCTTGGCTTATGCTTACAAAGCGTTCGACAAAATGACTCAAAGGGACGTGGTTTCTTATAATGAGATGATATTTGGGTATGCTAGTCATGGGGAGATGGGGTTTGCCAGGAATATCTTCGATGCAATGCCTGAGAGAGACGTCGTGTCGTGGAATTCAATGCTCTCAGGATTTTTGCAGAATGACGAGTGTCGAACCGCGATTGACGTTTTCTTGGATATGGGAAGGTTGGGTGTGAGTTTTGATCGAACAAGTTTTGCTGTAATTCTCAAAGTATGTGCGGTTATGGGAGATTGTAGTGTAGGGATTCAAATTCATGGTCTTGTGGCTCGGAGTGGGTTTGATAATGATGTGTTCGCAATGAGTGCTTTGGTGGATATGTATGCAAAATGTAAGAGATTAGATGACTCACTGTGTGTTTTTACTGAAATTCCTGAAAAGAATTGGGTTTCTTGGAGTGCTTTAATTGCTGGTTTTGTTCAAAATGGTCGGGATGTTGAGGGCCTGGAGTTGTTTAAGGAGATGCAAAAGGAAGGTTTTGTGGTCAGTCAGTCTGTCTATGCTAGTGCTTTCAGGTCCTGTGCAGCATTGTCTGATTTAAGATTGGGCACACAATTGCATGCACATGCTCTAAAGAATGATATTGGATCAGATAGCATTGTAGGAACTGCCACTTTGGATATGTATGCAAAATGTGGCAGTACATCAGATGCTCAAAAGATTTTCAACTCATTGCCAAAACATAATTTGCAGTCTCATAATGCTATCATTGTTGGGTTTGTCCGTAGTGACCAAGGGTTGCAAGCTTTGCAGTTCTTTCGGCTTTTGCTAAGGTCTGGACTTGGCTTCAATGAAATAAGTCTATCTGGGGCAATTAGTGCATGTGCAACAATCAAAGGGAAATTAGAGGGTCTTCAAATGCATGGGTTAGCAGTTAAGTCTACCTTTCATTCAAATATTTGTGTGGCAAATGCCATTCTTGACATGTATGGTAAATGTGGGGCTGTGGATGAGGCATTTCATATCCTTGGTGAGATGGAAACAAGAGATGTTGTGTCTTGGAATGCGATCATTGCTGCTTGTGAGCAGAATGGGAATGAAGAGAAAACACTTTCCCTTTTTGCATCAATGTTATGCTGGGGTGTTGAACCTGATGAATTTACTTATGGCAGTGTCTTGAAAGCTTGTGCAAGTCAGCAAGCTTTGAAAGGTGGTATGCAGATTCATGACAGAATTATCAAGTCTGGATTGGGGCTGGACTCTTTTGTAGGAGGCTCTCTTGTTGATATGTACTGCAAATGTGGAACAACTGAAGAAGCAATAAAAATCCACAACAGAACAGAACAAAAGACAATTGTTTCATGGAATGCAATTATTTCTGGATATTCACTGCTAAAGCAAAGTGAGGATGCTCAAAACTTTTTTTCTCAAATGCTGATAACAGGTGTAAAGCCAGACAACTTCACTTATGCAGCAGTTCTTGATACTTGTGCTAATTTGGCTACCATTGGACTTGGAAAGCAAATACATGTTCAAATCATCAAGATGAATTTGCAAGCAGATGTGTATATAGCAAGCACTCTGGTTGATATGTACTCAAAGTGTGGAAACGTGCCAGATTCCAGGCTAGTGTTTGATAAAGCACCTAAGAGGGATTTTGTAACCTGGAATGCCATGATTTGTGGGTATGCTAACCATGGTCTGGCAGAAGAGGCCTTAAAAATTTTTGGGATTATGCAACTCGAGAATATGAAGCCAAATCATGCAACTTTTGTTGCAGTTCTTAGAGCTTGTGTCCACATGGGGCTTCTTGACAAGGGTTTGCATTACTTTGATGCCATGCTAACTCAATATGGATTAGATCCTCAAATAGAGCACTACGCATGTGTTGTGGATATATTAGGGAGGGCAGGACGGGTTGGTGAGGCCCTGAAGCTTGTTGAAGAGATGCCTTTCGAGGCTGACATTGTTATCTGGAAAACTTTGCTTAGCATGTGCAAGATCCATGGGAATGTAGAGATTGCAGAAAAGGCAACTAGTTCACTTTTGCAATTAGACCCACAAGATTCTTCTGTCTATATTCTTCTATCAAATGTATACGCCAATGCTGAAATGTGGGATAAGGTTTCAGAGATGAGAAAGTTAATGAGGAGTAATAAGCTAAGAAAGGAGCCAGGTTGCAGCTGGATTGAGGTAATAGATGAGGTGCATACATTTCATGTTGCAGATAAGGCTCATCCAAGGCGCGATGATATATATGAGAAGCTTGATGTACTAATTGGTGAGATCAAGTGGGCTGGATATAGACCCGATATCGATTTTATGCTGGAGGAGGAGATGAAAGAGAACGACGGGCTGGAAGATCTAAGGCAGCTGTGTGTATAATCGCTAATTTAACCATCATGGCTAGCAAGGGATTTGAGAAAGTTTGACAAAGTAAACAGTGTACTGCAACAAATTTTACAGACACCATATCACTGACCGTCTACATAACATTGTGGATACCGAATGAGCAAAATTGAGAATGGCAAAACAGTTATGGTAGAGGAGCTTGCTGATTCCTATCATCTCTCAGCATTTTGTATTCATGTAGTTGTGGCATGGGACATGGTGTGGGAAATTGAGAGACAATTAGCTCTCTCCCCAAACTTATAAGAGAACAGACCGATGAGAAAAGATTCAGGCAAAGAACGTTAATTAATGTTTTTAGTTTGTTGTTGTGGGAACTTTTACTCCCATCCTTTCTCTGGGATCGCAGCCCATGCTTGATTAATCATAACATATGCTCACCTGTGAAGAATTGGGAATATGATGTGCCGATTTAAGGATGCCAAGTAATTATATACCCCAAGTCGTCGGGTTCAACAGTATTTTGGTGTACATGTTTATTTTCCATTAAAGAGATTACCCATTTTGTTTTGGCAAAGGAAATCAACTATTCTAATATTAATTACTTGGCTATGGTTCCTTTTTGGCCAAGAATCCCTAACCGTTCCGTTGGTCGCAACAACACATTTCGGAGAAAAAACAGAGCCAACAGTACATGATCTTATCCTTATTCAATTATGCAAATCATGGTACACATTTCTGGAGATGACTTGTAGGGTAATGCACTTCTGATGCTTATCACCTCTAAAGCTTTCCTGTGTAATTCCTACGAGTTACAAAAGGTCAGTAAAGCAAGAGTACAAAACTGGTCTACAACACTCTTCCTCTGTCCGAAGGCTAAGGACATAACCGCTCCTTTTGAGTCGATGTCTATGTATAAGATTTCTATCCTATCAAAAAGGCTACCCCCGTGATAGAAACATGTAAAGTGCTGCTGAAAACAGTGCTAGAAGCACTGCCGTGAAAACATGCTTGAAGTTGAGAATTCCTGCATCTATTCTCCTTACGCTATCTATATCTGATTGGGTGTCTGCAGCTGCCTCTTTAGTCTTGCCAGCAGGTGCATCTTTGTGTCTCCTCTCAAACTGTGAGACAAAAAAGGGAAGGGATAAAAAAAGGGAAAATTTAAGAGCTATACCATCTCAGTGGAGAAATAACATGGGAGCACTAAAATGATTATGGCCCTGGAGCATGACAAAGAACCCACAGCTAGAAAATTGACTTCTTTTGATTCTTCAAGATAGTTGAGTGGGCTCTGCATTTTAAGGAAACCAGACAGCTAGACATTGAATCATATTCAGAGGGATCTGCTTTGATATGTGGAAGATAGCTCTAGACAAAAAGGCAAGTTCTTCAAGATAGTTGAGTGGGCTCTGCATTTTAAGGAAACCAGACAGCTAGACATTGAATCATATTCAGAGGGATCTGCTTTGATATGTGGAAGATAGCTCTAGACAAAAAGGCAAGTTGGGGGAGAAAAAAAAGGCATGATGTAGATACTGAATACGGCCATCACACAACAATTATAGAGGTATCTTTGGTCAGAAGACAAGAAATCCAACATATTCTCCTTCAGTGTTAACAGCCTCCAGATGCAAGCTGCAGATAAATGCATGGTTGTTTTGTCTCTACCGTGGAAAGGTTCAGAGTCAAGAGAGGGGGGGTGGTGAAGTCGTATCTTAATTTCGGAGAGTAATGTTATTTCAGTTTGCGTTATCGAGGAATATTAAGACAAACACGGCATTTTCAAAAGAAAAAGAACAACCGAGGATATCTTTTCTGCTTCCAATCACAAATACGCAAACCAACTTAGTATGATAGCTATCACCTACCTCAGAGCCAGTGGCTGACACATGGGTGACTTCACTCTCCGGAACACTGG
Organism: Bruguiera gymnorhiza; assembly: GCA_020883675.1. Taxonomy (NCBI): domain Eukaryota; kingdom Viridiplantae; phylum Streptophyta; class Magnoliopsida; order Malpighiales; family Rhizophoraceae; genus Bruguiera; species Bruguiera gymnorhiza. The sequence continues at coordinate 5,782,236 of JAIRCJ010001060.1, forward strand.
GTCCTTTCTCATTTCCTTTACTATGGTAGTCTGCAAATACATAGGTATCCTCCTTTGGTTGCTGCAACCTCACTACCAAGGTTTTATTCTCAAGTGCTAAGGATGATATCTACAAATGCCAAAGAAAGATTCCAAAAATTTTAGTTGACCTACTAGGTCACTACCATAAAAAGAGAAAAAAATATTGATCTCCTGTTACAGTACAATATGCATGTCTCCATGTGCATTTCAGAGTCATGAACATATACATGAAAGCATTTGTGCAGACAATGTAGAGTTTGCCAAAAAATACAGCTCAAAGTGATGGATTCTCAACTACATAGCCAGGACCCTGGCAGGTAATATGAAGACTGCTCTTATTGAAATTCTACTAATGCTAGTCAAGACTTGGAAAATGCTTTTCATGGGAAAATCTCAGGTCACAATCCCTTGATCCCTCCTTGGACTAAATATACAATAGAGGAGAGAAAGAATACTAAAATTCTGTTAAAAAACTAACTTAAGTTTTCCCCTTGTTTCTTAAATCTTGTTGTGATCAGTTTTGTTACACTAAAATGTCTAATCTATCTCAAGTTAACATTGTTTAACAAGACCTGAAGGCCTAGTATACATGTGCAGGCACACATAATGGCTTTATGCCTTGAACTCTAAACAGTTAGCAAGGCTCCACCAATATTGATTGTTGGCTACTGGCTTCAGATTTTTAGTTTGTTACAAGTAACAGAATGGGAATGTTGAAAAATGAACCTCGAGCAATAAATTCAGGTGACACAGAAAAGCCAACAAATTCATATGCAGATATATGCAGATCTGCTAAAAACCACATTGGCACTAAAAGGTTGAAAACTAATTTTTGAATCTAACAAGCATACATCAGGCAGGTGAAAAATCCATACCTGCTTATGAAGTCGTTCTCTTTCAATGGCCAGTTGCATCACCAAATCGGTTATAATCTTAGTCCGGAAGCCAATGTCCCTCGCAGTTGCCATTTTTGACTCCTCGGCTTGACTTAAAGATGCTTCCACACATTCAAGTCTACCCCTCAAGAAACTTAGTTCCCCATTTAGCTCTGCATTAGATTCAGATAATTTGACGCACTTTTCCTCTGCACTGTCTGCCCAACTTTCAGCTTTTGACCCTTTTAACTTCAAATTCTCAATCAAATTCTCCATATCTTTAATTGTAGAATTTAACATATTTTGCTTCTCCTGACTAGCTTCAGAAGATGCCACTGCATGCTGAAGCCTAATATCAGATTCCCTTAACTGCTTCTCCAACAAATCAACCTTCTCAGAAATACCTTTAAGATGACCCAACTCTTCGTTAAGTTCCATATTGGTTTCTCCCAATAACTTACATTTGTCTTCTGCATTCTCTGCCCTGCTTTCTGCTTTGGATAGTCTCGCTTTCAAATCATCAATCATATTTTCCATTTCATTGAATTTGGATTGCACAACAGGCAGCTGCTCCTGATTCTCATCTGCGGAGACCTTTGTCTTCAACAGCTGAACTTCCGATTCTTTCAGCTGGTTCTCTAGTGAAGCAACCATCTCCCTTAGTGTGAGGGCCTCAGAATTGGCAACAATCAGTTTACTTTCAGCTTCTGTCAAGCTGGCTTTCAAGTTGTCCCCCTGTGCCACGAGGAAGTCACTAAGTTTTGCACTGCTGCTATTAAACTTTTGCAAAGCATTTTCTTTGGCTTCCAGCTGCTCCATGGATTCTTCAAGTTTCGACCTGAGGTCACCTTCACGTTGGATGGAACCATTCCAATTGAACCGAATGGTCTGGAGTTGACTCAGTAGATCTTTTGAAATTCCCATCAGGGCCTCAGAAGTATTTTCTGCCTCAAACCACCTTTCAGAGGCATCCATTGCTTCTTTCTCCATAAAGAATACTTCTTGCTCCAGAGAGACTAGCCTATGTTTCAGCTCCTCTTCAATTTCTTTTGATTCTGTTAATTTCTTTTCAAGATCAAGTTCCCTCGCTAAAGATTTCTCTAGCATCCTCAAAATATGTCTTTGTTGATCAACATTTTGCATGTTGATCATTGCATTAGTGGTTTGGCCATCCTCTACGGAACTTGCTCCCCTGATGCTTTTCCCTATCAACATGCATGATGAATTAGAAAGCAAGAATAAATTAGTACGCTGAATATAATGTCTTTCTGCCAGCACATATACACTACAAAGCATTCCCAGAAACCACAATTTATTCATTGCTTGATATATCATCTGGAAGAACAGTACCTCTCAAAGAATGTATAGCTCTAAAGGTTTACTTTCACCACCAAACGTTTGTACTATTTCACCATTTGAGACCCCCACAAATACGAGGGAAAAAATAGACATAAACAGAGAGGGGACAGGAAAGAAAGGGATGAGGAAGGAATAAGGACGGTGAAAGCATGTTCACTACTTTCATATCAAATGTAGTGCCCTGAAAGTATCATAATAGACCCATTTTATGAGTAGACATATCAGCCAAGAATTTAGCTTCTTAGAAGAAAATGTTAATTTCTGTTGCTTACATTCTTCTTTCCTGTCAACACACGACAAAATTCTTTGGAACTTGGCAGACTGCTCCCTAATTTCCAAAACTTGGTCATGCGACTGCTTCAATGATTTTTCAGAATCGCACAATTTTTCTTCCATTTCCACAAAATTTGCTCCCAATTTGTCATTGGATGAGAGCATTCGACCAATTGAAGAAATATCTGATTGTAAATAAGTCATGAGCTGATCCACTTCTGTCACCTCAGAATCCAAAATCCCAGACAACAGATCAAATTCCTGTGCCCTTTCAGCAGAATCAACTGCCATGTGTCCTTGCTCCAAAGCAAAGACCTCAAAATCGCTTTCCTTGGTTGCCACATGCATCATAAGTACATTTAAGTTAATTAACTTCTCTGAAACGCATGCCAAATCTAATTCCACACTAGTTAGAATTTCGCCTGCAACTCCCAAACCTTCATCCATCTGTCCATCAGAAGATATCTCCACAACCAAGTCATTTTTACTTGACTCAGCCTCTGGATCACCGGCATTGATATCATCAAGAGAAACGCTAGCTTCATGAACAGCATCAGCAGCCATGCTAACGACCTATAGCTACACGCCTGGCCTCAGTTCCTGAATCAACAATGCAGAAACATAAAAAATGACAGAAATTAGAGACGATGACGTAAAGAAGTAAGGGCCAAAAAGGAGATATCTTTAGAAGTTAGTAATTAGCAATAAAACACAAACAAAAATGTATGGATCTCGAACCCAACCATTTTCCATAGCCATAAAAAATACCCACAACTTTTTGCCGCGCATCACCCGGTGGAATCCCCATTGAAGAATAAGAAATCAAAAAAAAAAAAAAAAAAAACCAAAGAAGTTCCACTATTAAACGGAAAACCCCAAACACACCCACATCTAGTGGTGCAACAGAATCAAACAAAAATGAAAATTCAAGGAAATTACAAACGAATATCTTCTCTCTCCATATTATTTTCAGTCATTTTCTCAAGAAAAAACAACAGAAGGAATGGACAAACACGAGAAAAGAAACAGTTAAACAACGAACGAACGCACCCTTTTGTCTGGCCGGATCAGATGCAAAGCGAGTGGAGCCCGTGTCCTGTAAGAAACCTGAAGAAGAGAAGAGAAGAGAAGAAGGCGAGGCAGAGAGACAACGCAGAACTTCTGTTAACGTCTCTTTCCTGCCTCAAAAGTGCAAGAAGTTAAGACAGGTCGGTTAAAAGAGGTTCAAGTACAGACAAAAAGAAACTGTAACCTAAGTTCGCCCACATGACCCCTCTGTCTCCCTCCCCACCTCTATCCTATCAAGTCATTTAATAGTACAAGGTAGATTAAAAAAAGAATGAATTCAATTATATTTATTAAATTTATTTTTTTTTTTAAAAAAATATATATATATATATATATAATTTTCTTTTGTACAATTGGTTTTGGTATTGGATTCATGGTCTCCCATCCCCATAGTTTTATTAAAAGATAACCCACCAATAATTTTCCCCGGGGTAGGTTCCTTGTTTTATTGGGGGGGGGGTATCACCCATTGTATGCACAGCTGTGGCAACCAGAGCCACACGTCTGGTGTAAGATGATGTGATTAGTAATTGAGTTTGTTGTTTTTTTCTTTTCTTATTGTCCATTTGGCGGTGACGTTGATTAACGCCTAACAACGTTAAATACACGACTCATTGTGAGTGGATGCCGCCTTCATTTTTTTTTTGTCATCGAATGTAAAAATCAATAATGGACCCACCTGTGGCTCCCATCATCTCCCCCCCCACCCCCCCGCTCTGAGACGTGGGCTCAGAGCTGATAGCTGGCGGCTGTAAAGAGCCTGAATGAATGGCAAAGGACAAAAGAGTGAATTATGGGCCAATTGGGTCGCGGAGGAGGAGGAGCCGGGTGGGACGGACGACCCCTCAGAGCAATGAGTTGCTACTATACGATTTAACACTTATATTAAATAATTTTTTTATTATTATATAATCATATATATTATATTATTTTTTTAAAAATAATAATAATTTTATAATAAATAATATTAAAATCAATTCAATCCGTATTTTGATATTTTTCACCAAATATTTCATGTAAAAAAATACATCAGAATAATAAGTTAATTTTTAAATATAACTCAATTTTTATATCAAATAAAAAATATTTAAAATTATATAAATGTAATTATTATATATATTAATAAATTATTTTTTAAAAGAGAAAATAATGGTCCAAATAATTGCTTTTTTTTTTTTTTTAAGGCTTTCTTTCAATTCAAATGGAAGAACGTGGTCATCAAATACATGTGTCCAAAAAAATTCGATGGTTTTGAAAAGACGAGTCTCTGGCTCAAATGGGTGTGTGTTTAGTCGCCGATAAAGTGTTTTTAATCTATTTATCTCTGAGTTTGTGAGTTTTTTCAAATGGGGATAGTTATGAAACTGTGGTTTCTCGGTATCGGTGGCTTTCTTTTCTGTTTTTTTTTTTTTTTTTCTTTCTCTATTTTATAGGTCTCCAAGGTCAAGATTAGTGTTCTAATGCCGTGTGTTTACCCCGTGGGTGGGTTGTAATCAGCAGGTCAACCCTCAACAGGCCTTTTTTTTCGCACCCCAATTTTTATTTTTTGATCCATGCCCTCATTATTATTTTGTTTTGCCTAAATTAATAAATGCCAGACTTGCATGTTTTATTTTTATTTTTTATTTTTTTCCCAATAAAATAAGCAGATACATTTCAATTGATTCCTCTCTTCTTTTGGGGTAGGCCCCTGTTTGTTATCACCGTAACAGGAACAATTGAGCCATGTATAACGAAGAATCAATTATGTCCATAACACATATACACTATAATATTTATAAAGACAAATTATAATTTCTTATTAATCAAAAGTTAAAAACAAATTATTTTTACTAAAGTACTATATATGATATGTATTTGAAGTTTTACTTAATAATTTAAATTTGTAAATAAATTAATTTTTAATATAACATTAAAATTATTATATTTTAATAATATTATTAAAATTTTTATGAGTAAATAACTATGAGTGAATTTTTAATTTACTTATATTTTAAATTTAAGATAATTTGATTTGTTCACAATTTTAATCGAGGTGAGTTAAATTTTAGTAATGTATATTTTAAATCTCATTTGATAATTAGAATTTATATAATTTAATTTATTAAAATCATTAAAATTAATTAGATTTTTGAAGTAGCTCATTGAAAAGAAAAAAAAAATCATTTTGTCGGCTGACCAATGGAAAACAAAAGAAAGGCCAGCCCCCCTGCCAATTCTCCTTTTCTCATTTCCCCTTCCTTTCGGTCATTTATTCTCACCTCATATCATTGCGATTGGCCAGCCAAAAATATGACACTGACGTTTATGGCTGCCATTGCTCCTGTAAGGAATCAAAACCTGTTTTTTTTTTTTTTTGTTTTTTTTTCCTGGTCATGTTAACAATAAAAAACCCACTTGGGAATACCGCTTTTTCTGTCAATTCGAATAATTAATTCTAAACTATAAATTATATTTGTCTACCAAAAATGATTGAAAAGTCCACTTTATATTTTTGCCTGAAAAAAATGACGGTCAGTTTTATTTTCAACTTTTTTTTTAATATTTCGTACAAATGATTACACGACAAAGTCTAAATATTTTTTATTTTTACAATATTAATAATAAGATTCTCTTAATCTAATAAGTCTCATTATCTGGAGAATTAGGTCCAATTAATATAACCCGTGTTCCTTTTTTTGAACATCACAACCCATTTTATCTCTATACTCATATTGGCTTAATAATAAATATAATAAGAAGCCATCGGCTGTGCTATATTAAAAGAAAAACATCTCTGATTAAAAAATAAAAAAAAGGGAAAAAGAAAAGAAAGATATGTAATCAATGGTGGCTTTTTCTGTCCAATAAGAATAAATAAAAAGGGTGGCATCAGTGATTGGGGAGGATCCAAATCATAATTCACATTTCCCTTTTTCTCTGCATTCATTCCCGTACATTCCTGAAGAAATCGTTGAGGTCTATTATAGTTTTTGAAAGTTTTCATTCCGTGTGGCTCACTCCTTCCTGGTTCTTTAAAAGCCAGAGTTCCGGAGACAAGAACTCAAGAAGGCTCTAAGACCCCATTCTTTATCTCATATTCTTGACGTTTCCTTGATTCCTGGCTATTGGGTTCTTGTCAAGTTTTGATTTTTTGAAGGTCATGCTCGAATCTTGATTTCTCCTTTCTGGGTCTTCAATGATTGTGATTTTGTAGCTGTGAATTGATTGGTTTAATGGTTGTGTTGTTCCGTGTTTCGTAATTGGGTATTTGAGTTCGGCTTTTTTCCTCTGTTTTTTCCCTCAAAGATTACAGCTCTTTCTCGTCAACGTCAGGTATCAGTCGTCTATGTTGAATATTTGGGACTTTATGACCTGGGTTCTTGATCGATTCATTAGCAATCTTGTTGGTGTCATTTGCAAGATATTTTTCTCTTTTCTTGTCTGTCAGGACTGAGATCTTTGATAAGTTACAGGTTTTGACCACTTGAGATGGCAATTTTTTGTTTTGTTTTTTGCTTTTTCTCCCAAACTGGATTAAATTTCATAGATTTTGACGCTGATTTCAGGTTTCTATACAACACAGGTATTCTTTTAGGCAAGACTAAGGGCTTAGCTACTTCGCGGTTTTGGTGTGGAGTTCTAAATCTAGCGTATTAAAAAGATGACTATTGGAAATATTACTTCCAACAAGGAGAGGAAACCAAAGAGGAGCAAGCATGTCGATGAGAAATCTCCCTTGCTTCCCAGCAGGCAAGAGGATGTTGGCTTTGACGAGTTTAATGGAGCTTCATTTAACGGGGCAGTATTCAATTTGTCAACAACAATTGTCGGTGCTGGGATTATGGCATTGCCTGCCACCATGAAGGTGTTAGGCCTTGTTCTTGGGGTTGCCTTGATAATCTTTATGGCCTTCTTGACAGAGGCTTCAATCGAGATGTTGCTGAGGTTTAGCAGGGCTGGCAAGAATGCTTCTTATGGTGGAGTCATGGGGGATGCCTTCGGAAAGTATGGCAGGATTCTGTTGCAAGTTGCTGTTTTGATCAACAACATTGGTGTACTTATTGTATACATGATTATCATTGGTATGATTCCATTCTATTTCGAATGTGAGCTTAAATTGTCTGCCACATCTGCGTTGTAGATATCTGGCTGTTTATTCTTGTGCAACTATGTTTAACTTGTTCCTGAACATGATACCTCTTTAGGGAAAATTGTACTTTCTGTCATGGAAAGGCATCAAAGTTTTTTAATGGGTTTTGTGTTTGCTTGTTTGAAGGTGATGTCCTGTCTGGAACATCTTCCAGTGGAGTTCACCATGCGGGTGTGCTTGAAGGGTGGTTTGGAGAACACTGGTGGAATGGGCGTACTTTTGTTCTTCTCGTCACAACACTTGCTATTTTTTCTCCTCTGGCTTGCTTTAAGAGAATTGGTTAGCACAGTGTTTGCACTATGTTTCATTCGGAAAGAATCTATATGTTTAGCTTCTTTCTTGTTTCTTTATATTTGAGTGAGCTAATTAATCAAGTAGATCCGCAGAACAATTTAGGATCTGTTGTTATTGATGTGTTTTTCCTGCTTCTGGCAGTATGCAGACATGTCCTAATGACCTTCCTTACTAGTAAATTTGTGTTAATAACAACTTCAGGAGTATAAATTACCAAACAGATGACATGTTTTTGCTTTACTGCAACAGTCCATGCAACATAGAAGGCTTAAAAACTGTAATTTTCTTTGTATCCTTTAGCTTAGATACTCCTTAACAATTAACATTTACCTTTGATACTTTTGAGCTATGGTTACTATCAATTCTCTAAACATATGCATAGCACAAGTTAAGGAGTGTTACTTGCTATGCATCTTAATGCCCTTTTCTTTTGCTAAAACAATATCCTTGTTGGCAACATGACAGTCACATTATAACTACTTGTTGCTCACATTGGCCTTTTCATGTTTGATTCCCTAACATTGAGATTGATTCTCCTTTTTGGTACATGCAGATTCTTTGAGATACACATCTGCCTTGTCAGTTGGCTTAGCAGTTGTGTTTCTTGTTATCACCATGGGAATCACAATTATCAAGCTGATAAATGGAAGTATCATGATGCCCAGATTGCTACCTGATGTTACAGATTTGACATCATTTTGGAAACTCTTTACAGTAGTGCCAGTTCTTGTCACTGCATACATCTGCCATTATAATGGTATGCAATGTTTATCACTTGATTATAATGCATCTGCTAACCTTTTTTCTTTTTCTTCCTGTTAAATCAACTTTTAGTAAAAGAAGTGAAAATTTGTGTTGATAAATCTTTTGTTAGCTACCACTAGAAGTCAAATGCTTGAAGTACCTCCAGCAGAAGAAAAAAGAAACAGTGATTCTAATACTAACGATGATAATAAAAGAAAATACTGATATATGCTCAACAGCAAGCAGCATGTCTTCTTTTTGCATCTCCAGAACAAGGTTCTACCTGGTTTTGTTTTGGTTTGCTCATTTGATTTGTACAACATTTTCCCAAACTGTTTAATCTTGCAAAATAGATTCTTTAGTAATTCAAACTTTTTGTAGGCTATATGAACTTTCAGTATTTCACATAACTCTGCTCAAATCAACCTTGCCAGTATATGCAAAATTTCCATAGTTCAACTGCCTTCTGCTTGGAGTTTGGGGATTTTATTACCCAACTTTTAAATGAGCCAGTGGTATTTTACATCTGAAATCAGAAATTAATGGAAAATTGCTGATCGTTTGAGAATTATGCTTGCAGTTCACAGCATAGATAATGAACTTGAGGACTCTTCTCAAATAAAATCCATTGTCAGAACAGCCCTTGCTTTATGCTCAAGTGTGTATATACTGACAAGCATCTTTGGATTCCTTCTATTCGGCGATGCAACTCTTGATGATGTGCTTGCCAACTTTGATACTGACCTTGGCATTCCTTATGGTTCCCTACTTAATGACACCGTTCGTGTTAGTTATGCTGCTCATCTCATGCTTGTATTTCCAATTGTCTTTTATCCATTACGACTCAACCTGGATGGCCTCCTTTTCCCTTCATCACGACCTTTGAATCAGACAATTGGGAGGTTTGCGTTGATCACAATTGGACTTATTAGTCTGATCTTTTTGGGTGCAAATTTCATTCCAAGCATATGGGATGCCTTCCAATTCACCGGAGCAACTGCTGCAGTTTGCCTGGGGTTCATTTTTCCTGCCTCCATTACTCTCAGGTGAGGTTATACTCGAAATTGGCAACTGAGCTTTTAGCCTGTGCTTTTCCTAATTCACCAAGTCATGTGCAGTTGTTACGCTTTAGTTTGCAGAAACACATTTAGGCCTAGTGTAGATACATAGTTATATCAGATGACAATGACCAAAGCCCAAGGTCTTCCAAAGTGTGAAAGAAGCGTAGTTCTTGGCTTACACTAATTAAAATTAGCTAACTGTAGGATAGATAATTGTCAACTACTTGTGGGACTGCAAAAGACTGCCCATAGATGTTCTATCATCTTTAACGATTCTAGCAATCTCTTGAACTGACCTATCATCATTGTTGTTTTATGCTTTGATTGACTACTTAGTTGAGTTCTGCTAATCTTTTGCATTGGTGTTGCAGGGACCGTCATCATATAGCAACTAAGAAGGACAGGATTTTATGCACTTTTATGATTGTCCTTGCTGTTTTCTCAAACATCGTAGCCATATATAGTGATGCCTACGCCTTGCTCAAAAACAAACCATCGCCCCGTGCATGATCCCTCTTATTACACATGCGAAATGGACCAATGGGTATTGATCATTCTCAAAGACTAGACCAGTGATAGCACCATTTTTAGCCAGAGTAGAGGATTCAAGTCCTCCACAAGCTGTAACAAGTTGAATAAGATGAACAGTCAGATCGGTACAATGTATAAATTCGGTGTGCTAAAAAATCTTGGAGGTCCATGGACCTTCTACCATGCGTACTGTTTTGTGTTTGTGTGGATTATAATGAAGCTGTAGAAACAAAGATACAGAACATGCAAGGTTGTGGATATTGAATCATTTGTCCATTGTTGTTCCTGGCTGCCTGCTTGATTGATCGGCCTTTCCTTATCCAAAATGACATTTTCCTGTCGAGCAGTCTCAATGCTGCGCCTGGCAAGGGGGAGAAACCGCTGTAAAAGCGCATCAACGCTTGGCCGCGCTTCCTGCACTCATTCTTGTATTGCTATCAACCCTACGTCCTGGCAAACAAACAAACAAACCCAAAAAAAAAAAAAAAAACACTTACAGAAATCACTCAAAAATGGGAAACAAGTCGCTGATTGGGTAAAGAAATAATAGAAAAGATTGTGGTCCGAATCAGAATGAAGTTATGAAGTTTAATAGGACAAAGAACGAGAGAAAGAGCAGAACCTGTGAAAATAAATCAGGGATGTATCTGGGAAATGATGGCTGGCGCGTGGAGCCATGGTTCTTGGCGTGCCGAGTAAGACAATACAGAAGTTGAAAACCTGCTGTTGTTTCTGGTGTTGGTCGACACAGAAGAGATGTTTTGTTTAACGTTACTGAAGACCGGGTGTCGTTTGCCTGGTGTCTCTGTAAAATGGTTTGCAAATCCTTTTCACTCTGGGATTCATGCAGAATGCGTCTGGCTTCATTGAACCCAAGTTTTCTCACAAACATGGCAACTTCTTCATTCAAACCAACCATGGCCTCCATCAAGACAACCATTCCCTGCACTTGAATTCACGTGAAACGCAACAATATCTTCGTCCTTTTGCTTTCGTCTTATTTCTGTCAGGAAAATGACTATAGAGAACATCCATGACATCTCAGGCAAGACCAAAGAAGTTGATGGGAGAGTCCCTTTGTTACAGAAATGTCAAGATGAAGAGTTTGGATACGATAAAGTGAAGAGCGGTTCATTTTATGGGTCCATGTTCAATCATTCTTGCACAATTGTTGGCTCTGGAATCGTGAGCCTCCCGGCAACATTGAAGATTCTTGGGGTGGTTCTCGCTGTTGCTTTGATCGTGATTGCTGCATTCTTGGCTGAGGCATCAATTGAAATGCAGTTGAGATTTAGCAAGCCAGGCTCATCTTTCTCTTATGCTGATGTTATGAGACAAGCCTTTGCAACCAGTGGCAGAATCTTGGTGCAGGCCAGTGTTGTAAGCAACATTGGTGGGCTTATAGTTTACATGACCATAATCGGTACAACTTCAAGATCTTCCCTTTCTCCTCCCTTATAGATTACTGTTTCAATCTTGGGCCAAAATTTAGTGATAGCCCACGAAGAATTCTTTGACTCCTCAACTAATTTAGTTGGCCTGGATTCGCTTGTTCAACAGAGGATGTTCTTTCTGGATCAAATTCAAGCGGCGTTCACCATGCAGGTGCATTAGAGGGGTGGTTTGGAGAACATTGGTGGACAGGACGTGCCTTTGTTCTTGTTGTTCTAACTCTGTTCGTACTTACTTGTTCCATTGATATCCTTTAGGCTAATCGGTTAGTTATTTTCTGTCGATGAAATGACCATTTGTGGATGTATTTGTATTGATTACTGATGAAGCTGCTTCATTCATTATCGTGACTTGTTGCTGCAGATTCACTGAGATTCACATCTGCTATATCGATTGGACTAGCAATTGTTTTTCTTCTTCTTATCATCGAGATTACCGTTTACGGGTTGGTATTGGGAAGGATTGAGCCGCCGAGATGGTTTCCTCAGATAACAGATGCAGCATCTTTCTGGAAACTCTTTACTACGGTCCCTGTTGTCTTTGCTTATATCTGTCCCCATAATGGAACGTAAGCAAATATTTTCCTTCGAAGAGATGCATTTTTTTCTCACTGAGTGGCGATACCCTCAGCGACATGGAGCTTGAAGAGAAAGTGACCCACATGTGCAATCATTATCCCGCATTAAAATTTGTAGAAAACTCATCAGTGAAGTTAATATCACTTCCATTGTCTTAAGGTTTCAATTTTCTGAACTAAGGACGCCATTTTGCAGTTCATACAATTGAAAGTGAGCTGGACGATTCTCCAAAGATGCGAGCAGTTGTGCAAACTTCACTAGCACTCTGTACCATTGTGTACATAATGACAGGCTTATTTGGGTACCTCTATTCGGAGGCTCTACTCTTTCCGACGTGCTCTGTAACTTCGACACCAACCTTGGTGGCGTCCCATACAGCTTCATATTATCAACGACATTGCGCGAATAAGTTATGCAGGCCATATTATGCCCGTGTTTCCTATCATTTTCTATCCAATGCGTCTGAACTTGGATGGCCTTCTGTCTCCCTCGGCCTGTCCTTTGGTTGTGGACGACTTGAGGTTTGCAATGGTCAGCTTGGGGTTCATTGTCCCAATTCTCTCGGGTGCGATATTCATTCCCAGCATCTGGGTAGCTTTTGAGTTCACTGGAACAACCGTAGGAGTCATTAACAGCATTGATTTTCCCCGCTTCCATCACTCTCAAGCAAGTCCTCCATCCTTCTTATCTTTTTCCTCTTGTTTTTCTGATCATCAAGTCCATCTTCCATCCTTAGCTTCAATCTCAAGTTAATGATCTATCACAAAGAAACTCATTATTAAGTTTGAACTGCACGACGTGAGTAATTTAATTTTAAAATTTCAATTGTTTCATATATACCAATATCACATATTAAACTCTATAATTTCTAGCCAGAATCTTGCCGGCAAGTCAATAACTCCCAACTTGTTCAATTTTTTGTCTATTCACGGATGACAATTGCTGTTTACCGCAATGCACACACTCTATATTGACGTAGCAGGCATATTGCAATATTTTTAAATTTAAGCATATGTTTGAGGTAGAAATTTAAATTTACTCATAGGGGGCAAATGATTTATAACTTGGATAATTGAGATGAGTAAGTAATTATTTGTTCAAATTCGCATCAACAAAACCCCAAAAAACAGTAACTCAAAACATAAAAAAATAATAATAATAAAATAAATCCAATCTTTATAATTAAAATTGAAGCGGATGCAATACTAAAAAATTTGCATGATAAAACTCACAAAACGCCTAGTCGATCAAATGACTTTTCGAAAATAGGTGAACAAAAAAAAACAAAAACAGATAAACCACCAAAAGCGAGCCTATTTCCCCCCTCGGTCGCCTCGCCCTCTCTCAAGGTTGTAATTAACGGCCTAAAATTGCTATGGCGGCCGGAGGAAAAGAGAAGGAAGCGGAGGCCGGTGATGAGCTCGCCGACGCGCTCAACGGCCTCCTTGGCAGCGTCTCCACCATGGTGAAAGGCGAGCTTCAGGTCTCTCCCTCTCTCTCTCTCTCTACATCTCACTAAAACGCTCTTCAATCTTCGCCAGCCCGTCCTCATTGATTGCGCCAGTCTTTCTTTTTCTTTTTTTTTTTTTTTGTTAAACGCGGTTAGGGCACAAACGATCTGTTGGAGCTGTTGGAGAAGATGAATTTGAGAGTGGCGGAGGAGTACAACGGCTTCGGCGACGTGGCTTCGGGGCTGAGGGTTTTCGTGGAGCAGTTGAAGGCCAAGAGCGGCGGCTTCGACGAGTACGTCCGGCGAATCGACGCCATCGAGCATCAAGTGACGGAATTCGAGGCTGTGATTTCCGTGCTTGATCGTTACGTTTCCACGTTGGAATCCAAAGTCCAGTTTGCTTTCCGACCACCGCATCACCATTCGTTGTGATCGGACGGTGGCCGTTGTTTGTTTGTTTTTTCAAAGACTTATAATTTTGTAATATTTTTCTCTCGCCGATTGGTACCTAAACTGGAAAAAAAAAAAAAGAAAAGAAAAATTATCCTATTATCCGCGTTGTGTTGAAAACTTAAAAAAAAAAAAAGAAAAACAAAAGGGAGGAAAATGCAATTACTCAAAAGTCCCAAGGGCCCCAAGCCCAAAACGCCCCCGTATCGCCGCCTCTGTGTCTGCATCTGTTAAAAACTTTCTAGGCGGATCCTCTTCTCTCTGAGACCGCGGAGCAGCACAGATGACAACCATGGGGCCTCCGCCGCCGAGAAACTCCAACGCCGACACGGCCACAACCATTGCCACCACCGCCGCCGCCGAACCGGAATCCAAACACAAACCCGTCGAACAGCCTCAACTCTCCGCGTCTTCGGCCACAACGACCCTCGAAACCCTAATGGGCCCACCTCCACCCCGCGAAAACCCTAACTCGCCAGAGCCAGGGTCCATCAAGTCCTCCGCCGTACAAGGAAGTTCTCAATCGGACTCGAACATATCCAATTCCATAGCGACGGCTGAACAAACCGCGAAGCGGCGGTCCTCGGTGCCATACACCATTCCTGAATGGAGTGGGCCCCCTCGCCACCAATACTACCTCGAGATCCTTAGGGACGGCTCCATCATCGACCAGTTAGACGTGTGAGATTTCTCTTTGCGATGCAAAAGTATTTCCTACAGTTAACACTGAGAATTGATTGATTAAATTGCAGTTGTGATTTTATTTCGACTTGTTTTGTTTTGTACAGATGTGAGAAAGGGGCTTACATGTTTGGACGGGAAGACCGTTGCGATTTTGTTCTCGAGCACCCTACTATCTCTCGCTTCCATGCCGGTATTTCACATTTTCTTGCCTCTCGGCTTCTCTTGCTTTAATCCCGTCGCCTTCTTGTGTATTGACTGACTCGTTTGAATGAGCCTTGGAAATTTGAAAAGCAATGCAGTTTACTGAGTCTATTATAACTTCCATCAGATAGAGCAATGCTAACTCGCGCATTGTCTTTGCTCGTCTTTGTTTGACTCATTGAGCAACTAGATTATTCTTCCATTGGCCAATGTAGAGATTTGCTAGGATAAATTCTCTTTCACGTGTTTTCCTCTTCGTGCTTAGCTAATTATTTCTGCTTGCCAGTTCTGCAGTTCAAACGAAATGGAGATGCCTATCTCTATGACCTTGGCAGCACTCATGGTAGTTTCATTAACAAGAATCAGGTATTACCATACAAGTTAGCTAGTTTGATTGGCAATGTTTGCATTTCATTTTGGCTGCATTTGAAGGTCTTATCTAACACAATCTTGTCAATGACTTCTGTAATGCATGTTTAGGGTTTGATAATTTGGATGAAACAGTGACCTTGTAATAACTGAGAGTTGCTGGCCTACATTCCTGAAGAAAAAAAATAATGTTGACTTAATCAGAGAAGAGAGCTATCCATGATTGGTCTTTTGTGTTGATTAAATCACAAAATGAGAGAAATTTCTTCTTTTCCCTTCTGTATCATTTTTAGGTATGTTTTAAATGAACTAATAGGAATTGAGAGAAGGAGATTCTCTAAAATAATGATTATGCATCCGTAGCTACTCCATTTTGTGCCTAATTTTCAAGTTTGATGAGCAGAAAACTAGATTCTCTGGTGGTTATTGTTGGTTAGATGTTTTAATAGTTTATATCAAATGCCCCACCCCTCCCCCCTCCACCCCCGAAAAAAACAAAAAACCAAAGGAAAAGAGACAGGAGAAAAAAAGTTTATTTACTGTTGTTTTGGTGGTTGTATTTTCTTATATGAGTTCTATTGTTTATGGAAACAGTCAACTTTACACCATGCTCCTAATTTTTTTTTCCTTTGTTGTTTCATCAGGTGGATAGAAGAGTGTACACAGAATTACATGTTGGTGATGTTATTCGGTTTGGCCAGTTAGTAATTCTTCTTTGATTCATTTATCTGTACTTCTAGAATAATTGCTTTCAATCTAAAAGTCGTGACCTTTTATGTCAGCTTGAGTGAGAAGTATTTTAGCATTGCAAAGATATAAGACCATAGTGCTCCCCAAAAAGAAGAGGATTTAGTGATGCTTATATTGGTTAAAATATGTGTTTCCCAAAAAAGAGTTGTTTTTTCTTGTTTATCTCCTGAGAAAGGGGGGCTGATTATCCCCAGTTTCTTGGACAATCATGTAGACCATTATTAACTTATAAAGATATTATTTTGAGACTGAACAAATGCGAATGGACCTTCTGATTCTGCCTTCTTGTTATTACTGTTCAAGATTCTTGGTCTTATGTGCCTTGTTTCGCATGTGCATTATCTTGTTTATACTGTGATATCATGAGAAAATCGTTTTTGTTGGGGCAGTATAATATGTAGGCCTGTCCAGTGTACAAGTTTATCATTTTTCATGTCACACATATTTCTGCCTGTGCCTTTCAGTTAATCTTGTGTATTTTGTATTTTTCTCAGTTCATCTCGATTGTACATTTTCCAAGGACCACCTGACTTAATGCCACCGGTACACACATCTACTCATAGATGACTATTTACATATTATTTTATGTTCTTGGATTTCATATATTGTATGTTTGTATTCATGCTACCTTACTCTGCATGGATTTCTTAGTTTCATCTTTACATTATATATATATATATTGGAACCTCACCATTTTTTCTTCAGGGATTAACATGTGAATGTGAATTATTTAAAGAGGAAAAACTTAAGCTCTAGTTTGCATGGTCAGATATATGTTACAAACAAGGAAGGCCCCTATGTAGTGGATATTGTCCAGTTTTGTTCTTTTGCATTGTGCTAACAATTAATTATATCTTGCTTAAATGGCATGTTCACTCTGATTGCTTTTATACATTATGTGGTTTGATGATGTAGGAAATTGATTCAAAAATACTTAGAGATGCTAAGGTCAGACAAGAGTTAATAGATCGTGAAGCTTCACTTCAACGAGCAAAAGTGGAAGCATCACTTGCTGATGGTGTCTCATGGGGCATGGGAGAAGATGCTATTGAAGAAGATCAGGTTTGTCATAATTCATAATCTCAATGTAATTTTGCTAGGATCTTATGGTTGAGTGACTCTGGTTGGGCATGTGTTATATCAATACCAGCTGCTTGCAAAAATGTGATCTATTCTCTGTATGAGTCTCTGCACCTTCTGCAAGCAATTTGATGTAGGCAAGAAGTCAAGCTTCTATCTGACTGGGTACTAGTGCCAACTATTTTTTTACTGATTTAGTCCCTCTGTTGGAGATCAGAAAATTGTCTGAACAACCTGCTGTTTCAGACAGTGTTCTCTAAATTACAAAATGGACTTTGTATATAATGACAGCAAAATTTTATTTCATACATCTGCTTTGTTTTGGATGTCTAGGATGAAGTTGAGGAAGTAACTTGGCAAACCTACAAAGGACAGCTTACAGAAAAGCAGGAGAAAACCCGAGAGAAAATAATAAAGCGAACTGAAAAGGTAAGTCATTTTTTCTTCATTGTGGAGAAAATAGTGCAATCAAGGAGCTATTAAAAAGATTTTGAAGATTTCTACTAAAAAAGAGATCTTAATGACTGAAGGGTGACATAACTTCGGGAAGGATCAACAAATTGACTGTGGTTAATACGATTTGTTGTTGATAATCAATGATTGCCCATTTGTTTCTGTTGATTATGTAGTGGACTATCATAAAGAGTGATATGGGTCTATTTTTTCTGTTGAAGATAAAAGACGATATTTCTTTTCATAGGTTGCAAATATTACAAACCATAGGTTTTCAACATAGCTTCATTGTTTACCTGATGACAATATTATAGATCCCTTGTCAGTCACTTGTAGCAGTAGTGTGCCGCCTAGCAGTGTTGGCTTTAGCAGTTTTTCTCTTTTCTTGCAGTCTTGATTTATCATTAAGCTAGTAATTAATTAGAATTAATATTGAAGATTGACCCACAGATTTGCTCATTGAGGGTATGTAGGTACATTTTCAGCATTCAAGTTATATATTTTAGTTCTTGGGACATGCAATTTTTCCAAGTTTACCCCACAAAATTGATTTCTTCCAACACCTTATGTGAAACATTTATGGCTCTAGATTGCCCATATGAAGAAAGAGATAGATTCGATCCGAGCTAAGGAGATCTCTCAAGGAGGGTTGACACAGGGACAGCAAACACAGATTGCTCGTAATGAACAAAGAATGACCCAGGTATTCTTCTGTCATATAGATCTAAGAAATGCTTCCTATGTATTGTTTGGATCTCTTGTTTTCTTCTTCTTCTTTGAGAACAGAGGAAACTGAAGTTGTCACCAATTTACATGTGTTTTTATTTTTATTTTTATTTTTCATCTCCAGATAACAGAAGAGTTGGAAAATTTGGAGGAGACACTCAATGAAAGTATACAGGAAAGCATCGGTGCACGTGCTGGAAGGATACCTCGCAGTAAGGGAAGGGAAACAATGGACAATGATGAAGATTTTGTGAGGTATTTCAGCTTTACAGGATTATTTTTAGGTGATGACTGAGAAGCATTTCAGCTAATAGTTGCTTTTATTTATTCAGCGATGATGATGATTTTTATGACCGGACAAAGAAACCTTTGATAAAAAATGCTGTTGAAAATCAATCAATTGAAACAGCTGACACTCTTCTTGATAAGAAAGACGCCATCATGAAAGAAATGGAAGACAAAAAAGAATCACTCCGGATAGAAAAGAATAAAATGGCACCAGGAGCTGTAGTAGACATTGAAGCTGGAGACTCTCTTGATGCTTACATGTCAGGATTGTCAACTCAGCTAGGTATGGGATTAGTGCTTGTTTCCCTTTTTTCTATTCTTTTTATTTGTTTTGTTGGGTTTATTTCTGATTTCCTACATTTCTTGTCAGTGCATGATAAAACCATGCGGATTGAGAAGGAATTATCTTCTCTTCAGACTGAATTGGATAGGATCTTCTTCCTCTTGAAGATTGCGGATCCTTCAGGAGAAGCTGCTAGGCAAAGGGATTTGAAACAAGAACAAAAACCTGATAAAGCTGAAACGCTTGCTGCTGCCACTGAAAAGCAGCCTCCTGTGGAACCAAAAAAAAATTGTGAGTCAAGAAAACCAATTAATGTCTCTAGGCAGAAAGCTGAAACCTCAGATGCTAATATCAGCACAATGGAATCAAACAGTAAGTCGGAAACTGAGCAGGTTAAGAATGAGGCACCTGCAAGTAAAGCTGCTGTTTACACTGCTGTCAAACCTCAATGGCTTGGTGCTGTGGAAGACAGAGAAGTTAAAGAGGCCCCCCAACAAGAAATTTCTAACGTGAATGAGTCTGACAAGTTTGTGGATTACAAGGACAGGCAGAAAATTTTGAATGAAGTTGATGGTGTGCATGTGAAGATGGATTCAGAGGTTGAAAGGGCTGCTCCTGGTCTCATAATAAGAAAACGGAAGGAAATTGACAGACCTGGAGCCAGTAATGATGGAGCTCCTAAAGAGTCTACGTCTTCTGTGGGACTAGAATTCTCTGCTGAAGATGCTGTAGCATTGTTGCTGAAACATGAAAAAGGATACCATGCAGAAAATGGGGAAGTAATGCATGAAAACCCAGAGACACTTGGTAGAAGTCAATCTAGTAAAGATAAGAAAAAACCAAAAAGAATGCTTGGCCCCGACAAACCAGAATTTCTCAATAGCGGCCCAGATTATGATTCCTGGGTGCCTCCTGAAGGTAAAAGCTCCCTTACTCTCAAAACCTGTAACTTCATTGATTACTCATTGCTTGCTGCCAATACAGTCGACACATTTCGGGAGTTTGACATTTCTTCACGTTCCTAAACTTGATGTTGAATGCAGGGCAATCAGGTGATGGGCGAACATCTCTAAATGAACGGTATGGGTACTGACTTGACAAGAAGTAAAAATACATTTTGATTTCTCAACATCAAGTGGCACTTACAAAGAATGGCCTACTCTAGCTATGCATTCAGAGAGGGACAAGAACACTTGTTCGGTCTAGTGATGCTGTTGATCAGTTTTGAGTTAAAGGTTTATCCCAAGTTCTCATGCTTTGAGGTCGCTCTTCTCAGAACAAGCAGATTACAGGAGCTGGGTGTTATTGGTTGAATCGAACTTGGTGAATCTACAATTTATAGCACGTTCTCCAGTGGTCTGTAGATGACTAAATGGCACGTTACCGGTAGCTGGTTCAATGGTACAAGGACACGTAGAATTTTGTATAGAACTCATCAAATTTGGGTTGGTTTATATAGTGATCTAAATCTCTTTGAAGAAGCTTTGGCTCTTCCACTCTCTTATTTGCAACGTACTTCTGATATGTATAGCAGGATCAGCGGTCGAAACCCAAGGTGACGTGCACTAGTATTTTCTGTATGTCTTTAACATATTACGAGCTTGGCGTGTGCTTCGGAAACCCAAAATTGCGTGACAATTTTGAAGCAGTGAACAATTTTCAGTATTCACTTGCACTGATTGGCTCTAAGGAGTCGAATTCAAATTCAACTCAGCGGACAGCTTGGATAGAATATACTGCAAAAATGGAAGATATCCAATGTTCTGTGACGCTCCTTTCTCCGTCTTTTTCAGAAATAATCAATGGAATTCTTCGCTTCGAGGGCCAGTTAAAACGATTTACAAAATCTCTGTTTACTGTTACTGAAGCCTTTGGCTATTGATCATTACATTTATCAAAAGAAAAAATTTCATCGAACACAAATTTAATAGATTAGAGTGAGTATAAAGAATATTTATATTATATATATAGTATTTTATATTATATTGACATTTTATATGTATAAAATATTTACTATTTAGTATAAATACCTTTTGCATCCACTTACGTCAACCAAATTTGTGTCGAACTTTTATCAGAAAAATATAATTTACATTTATCAGACAGTAGACATAGTAGGCCTTTAGGCACACGCTACAAGTCTCAATGGAGGCACAGTTACCCCATGTAGTGCGGCAAGCTGAAAAACTGCATTCTCGACAGAATAACTTGCGCGATCAAGTACGGTACATGCAGACATGTCTCGGAAGGACTCTGAGTCAAGTCACAGAGCTCTTCCCACGAATCCTGAACATAGACTGTCAAGAAGCAGTGTCAAGTGCCACATAATCTCTTCTCTTCATTTACTATTGACAGCGTTTGAGCTAATAGAGAAGCTCACGTGGAGAACCCTCTCTGAAATGAAATTCGCATTTGCCATCATGATGTTCAAGGCTCATAGCCAAACAGATGAGCTAAAGAATTAGCATCCTCAATGCAGATCTCTTGATGCTCCAAATCATCTCCGATGCACCTCAATATCTGTTTCAACTTTCCATAGGATCACAGCTTTCTTAGTCATACTCATATGTAGAAACAGACAGCATGATGACTGCTACAGAGCATGGGGATTGCCAGGGTTACTTAAAGGAAAGTATATCACTTGGTCAGTCGAAGAAGTAAGGTGACTCCAGTACTTCTCTCAAATCCAACTCTCCCCGCTCAGGCAACGAGGGAAAGGACAACTTCGGAAAAGATTGCTGAAAGCTCTCCAACAGCTGCACAGAACATGCGTTATATATGATGACTGCAAAGATAAAAAATAATAGAGGAAAACATTTTACTAACCACTTCCCAGAGAGTCAGAATGACGGACCTTTATTTTCTAAAATCAAATCACATCATATGGTTTAAACTGCAATGGACGGTAGATTCCCAGAATACCTACCACCTTTAATACTATCATTTCCTTCTTCCATCCAACAAAGCAACCAAAATTGATTAAAGAATGTTTCTATTCATTTAACCTTAGACTAATCCAATAAACCTGAAGCACTAAATATGGTTGAGGTTTTGCTTTGGATATGATGATAAACCAACAGCGATGCATGGATCCACGTTTTCAAGTCAATAGAACTGAACTTATACTTACATTCTCCAATATTGGTGTTTCATACAGCTCAACGAACTTTTCTCTAAGTATACTATTCATTTGATCCACATCACATGCATGTGTCCAATACGAATCATGAACTCCTGTAGTCATAAGCCAGAATATGGCAATGAGAAAAGGAAACAATACATAAAGAAGCAAGTGAAGGAAACCCCACTACGAAAAGAACCTGCAAAGTTTAAGCCTGCCCTTTTGCAGGCAACTGCAGTCATCATCATATGAGAACCATCAAGGGAATGAATAAAATTTGGCGGGAAAGCTGCTCTCTGACGCCTGACCATGACCTGCATTAGTAACAGAAATGATGAATTTGATGGTTGAAACCCCGAATTTCAACATTAGTTCATTTCCTTGAATATTTTGGTCACAGGAAGAACCTAATGTCTTCAGACATTGCAAAGATAAGATTAGTCCATTGTTTCTCCAAATTGATACATCAAGTTTGTATGGCTGAAATGTTTTATCTGTTTCTGATTTGAATGCAGATGCAACTTCAAAATCATATTGGGTAAACATTGGCGAAGCCCCAAGCTGGGCTATCTGCATTTAAGTGTCTAATGAATTCCTAACATGCTTCTAGTCTCCAAACTAGTTCTGACTGGTCAAGGAAGCATGCGCACATGGGGCCATGTTGAAATACATAATATAAAGTCACCTCATCAATTCTCAAGAACTCGACCTACATGCATATATTCAACCACCTACACCTTTGCATCCCTGAGGACAGCCACCTTAGAGCCTGTTGGTGGGCATTTATTTTGGCAGTACTTCTTTTTGCCCAGTTCAGCACCAGCACCAGTATCCCCCCCCCCAACCCATTGGACTCCCTAGTTAACAAGAAAGAAGAGGAAAGAAAAGCCTGAAGGAGATGGAAAGATATGCAGGGGTAACAAATTATGATCCTCAGACAACTTTTTCTGATTCATCACAAGTAACCAATATATGATGAGCTATGCATCGTTGATCCCTACACTGGCAAATGGCAATGGAAAACAGATAATTTACAAGACAACAGAAATGATTTAATAAAGCCAGGTAGAGCTACCTTGTTAGTCTCACGTTGTAGTGCTAAAACCTGCAGAGAAGTTTTGATCTGTAGACAATTGAATAAAGGGATGCTAAGTAACTTGAATTGGCCTCTAAACTGGTGCAACTTAACAACAACAACGATGGTTTATGATTCTGCAAATTTTACAGGACTTACCAGATGCCTCTTTAATTTACGGTAAGGTTGCACAACAGGAAGGCCAAGTGGAGTTGTCCACGTCACAGGCTCATTTTCCGAGGCAATAATCTGGCCATGTTCAAGAAATCTGGTTATTAGCATTCAAATATCAACAAACAAAAAGTAAAACAAGAAGTCAACCTACTTATGAAGAAACTAAATAAATACTGATGAAAGAACAAATAAAAAGAAAATGACTAATGAGTAAGAGGGACACACCTTAGCACAATCACCAAGCCAGTTCATGATGCTTCGTGCAGCTTCAAACATCTCTCCTAAGGCAGTTAAAGTAACCTGCTCAAGAAATAAAACACAACTTCCTGTTGCACATGCATGCCTGATTCTGTGTAAGTGAGGTTAATCTGTATCAATCTTCAGTTCCTACCTTTGCAGCATAGCAAGAAGCACCAAAGGTATCTGACTCGTCTGCAAACACACCACGCTCTTTCAGCCTCCTTTTAATTTGGTCTCTTGCACCAATGTAAGTGACACCGTACACAGATGTCATCACTGTCTGTTTCACCAATTTCCTATCCACCTAGATGAAGCCAAAGTCCCAAGTCAGGTATCAGTTAAAATATGGAAGGCAAGAATAAGAACGATAATAACAAAGCCTTAATCTCAAATTTAATCAGGATTGGCTACATGAGTCTTTTCTTGTCATTCTGTTATATCATGAAGTGAGTTTGATGTAAGGTGTAATTTTCTAAATCCTTCCTGACCAAACATTCCCAAGTCAACTTAAGTCATCTCACCAAGGAAGAAAAGATGCAGATTTTGCCTTAATACTGGTAGGTTGAGTTTTCCTCAGCAAGAATGAAAATTTTGTAGAACCTGATTAATTAATGCCTTTGCATGAAGTGCATCAGGGAAAATTGCAGGATCTATCTGTGCATCTTTCCGCATAATATCAAGTACCCTGCACAACAAATGCACTTCACCAGAAAATTGCTTTGAGGAAAACTTCCCCTTCTAAACAACTAGCAATGATTTATTACTGATATATGCACATATATCATGTAAACAGCAGAATGGCAAACATGGAAAACCAATAGTTACAACAATTTCTCACAAGTCCATTGATTTCTCATAACACAATCATCAGACTTAGATGTGATTTTTGGATTAATGCAGATCGCAAGTGTACCAGGTTGATTAATTCACCTAAACAGCATTGTGCCCAAGTCTCATCCAACTGTCATTCAGGTCACAAGTAAACAGCTTACCTTGTGGCTATTCCTGAGTAGACATCTGTAGGCTTCTCCCCTGCTACAAGATTAACAGCAGCTGCTCCCAACTGCCAAACAAACATGGAATAAATTGCAATTAAACGAAAATGGTGCATTTGCAGGGTAGGACATGATTTCATTTTCTGGTTTAGCTGGGGGGGGGGAGAGGGAGTGTGTTTTCAAATGAAAATGTTGCAATGAAAAGGCAGATTCAACATAACATATCAAATACAGTGCACAGGATAAAAGTGAAAAAAGTAGAGGATCCATTCATTCATGAACATCACTAAGGAATGTAACATTGATGATTTTCATGTCTAGTAGATAACGCCACTACCTTGTCTCTGCCAAGTGCAGCATAGTGTTGTAGGCCATTACAGGAACCATCCTACACAAAATCAAAATGAGAAAGTAGCAAATCCATGACAGATCAAATTGGTGAACTTAAGAGGAGGAGGGGTGCAAGAGAGATGTTCAACATCATTGCCCCAAAGAGATGTGGTTTAACAATAAATGAAAACAAGCTAATGAAAAACCATATTTCTAGTGCACTTAAAACAAAATAAGACCAATTAAGCATTGAAAAGAAGTAAAAATATAAATGTATCCCTTCTCTTGCCTCCCTTCCCACTCCTCTACTTGATTCTGATTTCTTTGGATCCAGAGCATATGGAATTCATAGAAACGGCAACAAAAGAATGTATCAGCCCAATAAAGTAGATGTATACAACTCACATATTTACATCAAACAAACAAAACCAGGGAGATTTACAGCATTTATCTGAAACCCATAACTGTAGCATATGTTTCCATCCATACATATAAAAATTCAAATGATTTTATTTAGCCTCAAAAACCCTTAAATTCATCTCTTTCTCAGTCAATAGTCACATCTAACTCCCCCTATATACATAATATTCTCAATATTTTCTCCTTGAATGCATGATGACTCAAATACAGCACTCTGGGAAAGCCCTTTCCAATTACAATGGACAACTCAGTTATGCAACAAAAGCATATAACATACTTTTCCTCCTGAAAAGGGACCCCTAAAAAACAAAATCACTATAAGACAAAATAAACTCATCATTTTTTCCTGTTTCCAATGAACTTTAGAACTAAGGAATGCAAAAAAAAAAGTAAATAACTAGTCTTTCTCTTCCTTGATCTTCTTACCCTATCTGCTTATTCTATGTCCCCTCTCCAAGTGAAAACTGAAATCCACTATCCAGCCTACCACATGCCCAAAAAATTGTAAAAAAAAAGGTGTCCAAACAATGAGGGTTCCAATTTGTGGGATTTGGAAAAAAGTTAGATATATGCAGCCCTACCCTTGTTTCTCATGTAGAATTCATATAAGCACAATCAGATAAACATGGTGGAGGAGGAACCTGGTGAACAGGAATATGGGATATGTATGTTTCCGGAGAAGGGCTTCTTAAAGCTTCACTGAGATTAATGCAAACAGCCAAGCACTGAAGTGGATCTTCCGCATGCAACCACCAACACCTTCCTTCTAGTGGCCTGTCTGCAGAATCAAATATATCATCCAGGTGATTCTCAGTAAAAGCTATTCGACCCCCATATGACAACTTGTCCACGCCACCAGCAAATAGGTTTGCAAGGTGTATCTTCAACCACTGTATGCCTGATTTTCCCACAGGGCGTCCCTCGGCAAACTCCAAGATACCCCGACATAGATCTGAACCGAGATGGTTTAAGTATGGGTGCATGGGGTATGCACGTCCTCTGAAGTCAACATTGTGTGGAAAATAAAAACCCACTTCATCCTTCATTTTACGTGCTACCTGAACCAAATAAATACCTCAGCATAAAAACCTAAAGGAAATGGAAAAATTTTACTCTTAAATGAGGTTTTATAAAACTTACAGCAAGCTTAAGTTCTATATCACAACGTTGAGAGTATCTCTCTCTGTTCTCTTTTGTTGCAGATCGGACTTTCCACTTCCATTTCCTCAACAGTGCTTCATCTTCAGTATCTGGCTTCTCTGGTAAAGGAACCTGCAAGGAAGAAGTTGGATGAAAAAGGAATCTAATGAATAGATTATATCATAATTACCTCATAAGCAAGAAAATGAATCGATTATTGCTTGACGGATGATGGATTACTTGAGGAAATAGTAAACAGAGAGATTGTATAAGTAGCTCACATCTCTGCGGTCTACCAAATGAGCAAGACAGCCTCCACTATTCCATATTCTATCCACAACACTAAGTACCCTCTTGTTTACCCTCCATTTGGCATTTCCAAGAGCATCCAGAGCCTGGCAAATTTGTCACAAAATATTATTAGAATATCCTAACTCAAACATTAGGTAAGCTGGTGAAATTCATAACCAAGTACTGACTGATAAAGCTTATGTATGGTTGTCTTGTGACAAAAAGAGAGAGGGAGAGAGAGAGAGAGAGAGAGAGAGAGAGAGGCAAAAGTAACTATGCACACCTCAAATACTGGCTGTAGGTGCTGTTTAGAAGTCCTCTTCACTGCTTCACGTTGTTGTCTACAACCATGGGTTCGCATGACATATGATGGTAAGAACAAATGTGCCCCATTGTCATAACTGCAGTTGGCCCAAAAAAGAGAAAAAAAGTGGTTCACTGCTTAGTCACAGAACAATCCAAATTAATGTAGAACAATCCATCAGAAACCTATAAGAGTTATCATCTTGCAGATTCATGCAAAGGGCCTCAAATAAGCATTGACCACGTAACTTAAGAGATCCAAAAACTCATTTTTGTAAATTACTGGTATAAAAACAAATAGTTCTTTTTCACATAACTAATTTGAGAAAACTTGCACTACCATCCAAGATTAGTTCCAGGTCTAAATTGACACAGATACATTATTTTGACACTGGATTCTTTTGTAGCTATACCGAGTCATTCATCAAAAATTCCTTGTAGATTGCAGATTAAATATTCATACTTTACATGTTCTCGAAGTTATTAAGCTAACAATGAGGATATAATGCATCACTCCTCTAACTAGCTGGAGTACCCACCCTTTAGCAATTTCATATAAAAATACAAATGAATTATGCTTGTACATTTAAGACTTTTGCATCAAAACATCCCCAGAATTTCAAATTACATTACTTCAAAATATTGATACCATTGATGACTCTATCCTAAAGGTTTATGAAAGGCCATTCCTAATTAAGTGCAGTCCTGCCAGAAAATATTAGTTATAAACCTACTCTTTAGTATTTCCATGTGAAATGATTGTTTGTAAGTTTGCAGTCTTGAGACTTTCACTGGCAGACCGAATGAATCTTGGTGCTTTGTTATTTGCATCCCATAAAGTAGTTCATAGATAACAAGATTAAAGTCAGTCAGGTTGTGAAATATAAGCAAAAGTTTCAATACCCTGTCCATTTGACCGGTGGCACCAACATTGGCATATATGGAATAACCATGTGCCTTGCCTGTGTAGGAGGAAAAAAAAAACGTTTATTTTTCCTTATAAAAGAAAAACAAAGAGGAATATCTGTATCTTATGAAGGGACAATAAAAGGATGTACAGGTCCTATATGTATCAGCTCCAATGTTGTAGAATCTATTCTATCTGCCGGTAAACTATAAGTGAACTACTAACCACCAGAATGTAAATTCAGTATTGTGAATGATTTTTATATGAAATAAAACCCTCACAGAAAAAGGCAGATTGTCCATACCCTGGCAACCATTGCAGCAACCGTGGAGCAAGTTCTATACAAGAATGAAAATATAACAAGATTACTCACAGTGCTCTCAAGGCCTTTGAGGACCAGTGGATCACATTCAATGAAACCATATCTTCTGCTTGTTTTCCTGTTCAAACAAGGGACAATAGGTACCAATACAAGGAAAAGGGGCTAACAAAACCATCATGTGACAAAACAAAGATTCCTCACTTTTTGGTCACAGTCCTAAATGTGTGTATAAATGCAGGTCGAATATCAGGTGGACCATCATATAACTGATTGGCAGGAGGCTGTATATAAGCTATCTCTATAAGCAATTCAATCAGACGGCACCCAACCTGCAAAGTGTGAGAACAGAGATCATTTCTAGTATCTATAATTAGGAGTAAAAAGATCTCACAAATAATTGCAAGATTAAGCAAACCTTAGCCTTAGCGTCCTGACTCCAAGGTCTTGAATCATCCTGTCCCTTCACAATTTGTCTTGCTGCTGCAAGCTTTTGCTTTTTTATCAAATCAGTAACAATTTTTCTCAGCTTCTCTTGCTCCTTCACCCCAGCATCATATTCATCTTCTTTATTCTTCTGACCATTATCTTTTTTCCCTTTTGTTTTCTCCAAGAACTTATGTATTCTAATCTGCCCATCACAGAAAGTATATAAATAAGTTATCATCATTTACAAAAGAAAGAATGATGGATGAGGAACTACAAGTACAATATGGACTAAGAGTAGCCTGTCCAAGAGTTCCTGCTTCTTTAGTTTAAACAAAACAAATGGAAGGTACTTAGTACTGACAGAGGAAGGGATTAACATTTGACATTCGAATGTAATATGCCTTTAAAGCCTAAAACAGAAAGATTTAACCAGCTACAAACAAGGCACCAATATGAATCATGGTAACGGAAAGGATAGAGGCATCGTTGCTTTAAGAGGATAACAATACATTATGAATACCTAGCAACTCAACTTTCTAGGAATGAAATGAGATCTGCTTGTAAGAAAGACCAATAAGAAATTCACACCTTTAATGGATCCATGTATATTTATGAAAGATGAATAGTTTTGTATTAAAAAAAAAAAAAGAATTGAAAATTCAGATCCATCAAGGTCATGGTATACAAACTCAAATACAAAACTAATTCAAAATCATGGAACTTGATACATAACTGATATTACATTCCATTGTTCTGACCAGCCCTCATTTAAGAACCAAATGGAATCACATATTAAGATCAGAATCTAAACCACATAAAAGATGGCATGCCAGTACCTCAAACAGAGTAATCCTTGGTATGAGAATAAAGATCTAGTAAGGTAGAAAGTGGTAGTTAATGTCCAATCTTAAGTACTAGCTCCTACAATATCAAATCACAATTATAGTTGCATGATGAGAGAAATTAAAAACCAAGAGAAGACAGGTCCAAAACAAGAGGAAAAGATAAATATAAAGATCTTTCTCTCATTGTAAGAATCAAAATATCATGAACATTAGAGACCCTAATTCTATAAAGCAATAGGAAGAGTATTATTGGTTTCTCCAGAGGCTTCAAAAATGAAGTTCCCAAGATCATTATTATCCATTTAGTCTATCACGTAACTCTTCTATCATTTTTCTAAACTCATCATCTTCAAAAAAACATTATCTATTTGCAATTTCGGGTCTAATTTTTTATTTATCCCATTTCTTTTTACAATCTATGTGAACCTATGCACTTTTTCTACATCTTCCTTACACTAAACATTATTGTGTGGAGTATAGCTTACTG
Organism: Bruguiera gymnorhiza; assembly: GCA_020883675.1. Taxonomy (NCBI): domain Eukaryota; kingdom Viridiplantae; phylum Streptophyta; class Magnoliopsida; order Malpighiales; family Rhizophoraceae; genus Bruguiera; species Bruguiera gymnorhiza. The sequence goes on from JAIRCJ010001060.1 coordinate 5,812,434, forward strand.
GAAAGAAGTGAATTCAGAAATTAATACCCACTCCCTTTCACCCTCAAAAACACAAAAAACAAAAAAAAACAAAAAAAAAAAAAACAAAAACAAAAAAAACGAAAGGATGACCGAGAACGATGTAGATCACAAGAGGCAGCAGAGTAAAGAAACATAACAGCTTAAATGTCACCCACCTCTTGCTCAATTGCTTCACCAATAACGAAGGCAGCAGCCACGACCCTTGCTCGTCCATGTTCTCCGTATGTCATCATTAATGCCATCAGCTTATGCATAGCAATAACAGCCATCATGTCAGCCGGCAACTGATCGAAATATGGAGCATAGGCTGTCCTGGTCTTACCCATTCTAATCAAGTCCTTTTCTTTCATGATAGCATCCCTAAAAGGCTCAAACCAACCAAGAAATAAGGCCTTCATATAAGGCAAATTTGGAGCCAACTTCCTTTCACACATGTCCATCAAAAGCTCTTTATATTCTTCCGCTGCCTTTTCCCATGCTTCAGTCTCAATCTTCACTTGCCTTCTCCTCAAAGCTTTAAGCTTATCCAACCCCATCCCACATGCAACTCTGGGCTTCGTAGCCATCTTGTGTTGGCTCACCCTTACCTCTTCTTCCCTCCTCATCTCCTGCACCAATTCCTGAACTTCTTCAACAAGAAAGGCCTCATCTTCAACATCTGTTGATAATGGAACCGCCTCAGCTACACTGTCATACTCTCTTGGCCAAAACCCAACATTACTATTTCTATGATTATTGCCGTTTCTCAATAGCCGAAAACCGGACTTGTCCATATGGTCCTCATGAGTCAAGATTCCTGCTATTCGACAAAAACCCAGACGGAAATTCGAGACCTTTAATGTATACAGCCTGAATTTCTCAGGAAAGATGGGTTCTTGGGGGAAGCCAAGAACGCTGCAAGAACTTGAAAAACAATGGAAATTGAGGGACTTTGTATGTCTCCTTGAAACGACTTGTTTAGCCACGCTTCTCCACATAACTGTGGATGCTTTTGGCGGACCTATAAAGGGAGTCATAGGTATAGTTAAGTGATCGAACTTTCTTGGAGACAGTACATGAGGGTTGGTACTGGACATGAAATCAGCGTAGAAATCTTGAATGAATTGAAAACCAAAACAAGCGAAAACTAAGGGGTTGGGAGATAAATGGAGATGGGTTTATAAAGAGAGGGGGGGGGGAAAAAAGGCCAGCGGCCGTCTTAAACCCTCCCAAAACCTTCTGGTATTGGGTTTTTTGGGCCACCGCGAATCCAGGAAAGGCAGGGCATTTTCCACAACTTTGTTGCTCTCCGAGCTTTAGTGAGTAAAAACACCAGAACCCGAATTAATATTTTAAAAAAAATACATTAAATTATTAACTAAATTATTACATCAATTGATTCCAATACGATAGCTTTTTTTTTTTTTTGTAGATAATAATAAAATCGTATCGCATTATAACATTAGCATCTATGCTACTACAGTAATAACTGCATATTATATATCTATAAGATTAGTTCAAAAAATTTTATTTGTCTATAAAACATTTTGTTTATTCAGATTTTAACGTAGAAGCTTCTAAAGTAGATCGTGTATATAGTAACAAATTGTTTCGTGAACATTTCCTCTCCCCCTCCTCACTCTTTTAAAGTTTGGTAGCTAGATTCGATCAACAGAGATCCTGGGAGTTTGATAACAGAAACAAATTGGACTGTACACTTATTTTTTGGGGCCATGCTTCACTATATATATATATAAATAACAAGAGGTATTTTTTAAAATATTTTTATTGTTATCCATGAATCATTATTGTGTCCATAGAATGCGTCTATCTTTCCGATGTCATTGGTCATGGATTAATCACTCAATTGGATCATCCAAAATACATAACATTGCCAGGTGCCAGTTCCTCGAACCTGTACGGTGAGAAACCAAGAGAGACGGGAATATTCAGAATGAAGAACAGGTTAAGAACAACAATTCCGTGGCCTACAGGATACAGTTGCCAGGTTCCTTGTGTACATAATAATATCCTACTCTCACTAATGAAAAGGACAGGGCAGGGACGAAGTAGTTTCATCAATCGCAATAAAAATGATTTTTTATGCATTCATATGTAATGTACAGAACGAAAGAGAGAAATGTCGAAAATTAACATGTAAGCTTGGAGAGACAACGAAGGGGTGGACAAATAATTTAGCTGGTTAAATTAATTTCTTATTTTTCGGTGGAAATTTGACTGTCACCAAAACAACTCGGTCAACTAATCAAAATAACTGGAGCAGAGCACCACTTCAAATTAAGTGGATTAGACCTTCGGTGTCTTCCTTCTTCCTCAGAGGGCTGTTGCTGATGGCATGGACCCTGCCCTGTTTGGTTCTTCCTCTCAAAGAGCTGGAGCTGTCGGCCTGAAACAATCGATATTGCACAGTCCCACAGACCTTATCATGTCACCAAAGCTGCCACCATAATCCAGTCAGCAGCAGTTAGAACATAAGTGTAAGAGTATTTCCATCACATTGTGCACCAATGCGTTGAATGCACAAGATGGGAGTGCAATATGATAAGTAGACATGACCTGGAACCAGAACTGGACTGAAGCTGAACCAAAACCAGACCCTAAGGTTTTTGTTTTTTCGGAATCAAACCAACAGAACTGAACCAGATGGAAGTGATTCCAAAAAACCAAAAAAGAACCCAGACATATAGAGAGAGGCAATTGGTAAATTGGTTGTATATATATTGGGCCACTTGAAATAGGTAATAAATGAACCAAAAGAACACACACACACACATATATATGGAGCACTTTAAATGAGTCATAACTGAAACTGGGCGCATGGATATTATTGGCCACCGCATGAAAATGACTTTTGAAAAAAATTACAACTAATTATGTTTATTTTGAGAGAGAGAGAGAGAGAGAGAGAGATGAAAACTGAAACTAAATCAAAGTAAGAGACTGCAGGTTCTAACTGAAACTGATCTGGATTGGGGTAAGGTCTAGTGTTAAGAGGGAATTAATGAAAAAGGACCCCTTAAATTGGCTTACCGATCAATGCTGTTCCTTGCCTTCTCAGGATGCTCTACACCGTTGCTCTCTTTCTCAAGGCGATCCTCACATTTTCTTGGTTTCTCTTTCCTATCTATGCTAAACCTTGATTTATCTCTACAGTCTGTGCTTAGTCTGGGGTCTTCTCTTTTCTCTCTCTGGTCCATGCTTGATCTAGACTCCCTAAAATCCGTGCTCTTACGGGGATTCTCAGACTGACCCTTAATCAGTCTGCTTCCCTTTTTCATATGTGAAGATTTCTCAATGGCTGATATGAACTTTTTCAGATGCTTGATGTATTGTGGATAAAGTTCCAAGTCACAGTGATTCCCTCCCTTAATCCATAATGGTTCATACTTCTCTTTGCAAAGCTCCCAAAGCTGCTTGCCATGGGAACAGTCCACAACATCATCAGCAGTTCCCTACAAGCAACAGGCAATTGCACAGCAAAACATCATCAGCAGTTCACTTTGCAGCTCAAATGTTGATTCAATTGATGAAGAAAAAAGATTATTGCTTATAACAGTGCTCAGCTTACCAGCAACAAAAAGTGAAAAAAAGTCTCACCAAAAGGGATAATATCTCCTGGACCCTCATACAAGCAAAAATCTAGACTCTCTAATCACAACCCTCATTCCACAATATTTAGGTGCAGTGGTATGACATCAATGGTATCATAGGTAGGAAGAAGGCAAAAGGGAGAAAGGGAAAAAGAAAAAAACGTGGTTGACAGCAAGACAAGAAAACAAGAAAGATGGAATATTCTTTTTCCCTAGAAAGAGAAGGGAAGCACAAATGAAAGAATGAGTTTGCAATATACTTCTTTTCTGGTTTTCTCTTGCTGTAACTGTCATAGCTTAATAGGCATCTAATGATTTAGGACAGGAAATCAAACCAAAAATACAAACAAGAATATCACACAGGAATCCACTCAAAAAAATAGAAAACACCAAAATCTACCTGTAAATCAAAAAAAAATTGATACTCATTGAAAAGACTTAATAATCAATATCGATGTCAATTGTCGATATCATAAGCCTAGCCTAATGAAATACCATAAGCCCCAACTAATCATTCTATGCAAGATATTCTTTTCAGCAGGATTTAAGAGCCACACATTGCCTCGGACATGTTAAACCACCACCAAAAGGATGTAGATATTCAACAGACACAGGCATGAAATGCAGTATTTTGAATTTTTTTATCAACAGCCTGGCATGTGAATTTCCAAGTAACTGAATGCCATAGCATTCTTTGATGTTTCAGCAATAAACTTTCCAAAGAAGCACAGAACGTTAAAATGCCATGACCCCAGAAATGCATACAAGTACTTCACAACTACTATAAAACCAAAACAAGAAAAGAAACACTTACATGAATCACGAGTACTGGACAATTGACAAATGGTATCTTGTCAATATTCTGCAAAATAAATAGCAAACTATCCAGTTCATTTACATGTGTCAAAATGAATAAACAAAAACCAGTCATTTGAGTGCTTAACCTTATATATATCAAACCAATATGTCCGCTTCACTGGATACATCACACGGAGGCCAGAAGCAATTGGGCTGTGGAGAACTACAGCCCTTAATCTTGGTAACCTGGTTGCCAAATCTAACGTGGGCCCACTCCCAACTGATTGCCCATATAAGATGATATCTTCTTCCTTTGTCCTGTACTTTTGTTCAAGGCACCTATAGGCAGCTTCTATATCAGCATAAGTATTCTGCTCACTTGGCTGTCCAAAAAGGCATAAGAATCAACAACTAACGTTTCAGCTATTCTCTAAACACTGCCCAACCACAAATTTTACAAATGCGACATTCCACTTACTCGAAATAACTATAAAATTTATGTATAAAACTGATACTCAATTAGCTTATTTGAAAAGTAACAAAAAGCTTAGCTTGATGGTGGCTTTGTTCTCATCATACCACAACAGAAATTAATGAGTCCTGTCCCCACATTGCCTTTAATGGAAACCACAACACTTTGGAATTCCTTAAACTCTGATTAAATCAAGTCCAACTTTCAATCCAAAATTCTATAAAGGAATAGGCTTTACAAAAAGTCTAAATTTCACAGTGCCGTTTCCTCAAGTTTCCCTCGTTTCTCATCTACTGTCAAAAAATTCAAATCCAACGAAAAACGAAAAAGAGAAAAATAACATTTCTAGCAATACTTTCTCAACAGCCACCTAAAGACCTCTACCTTCCCACTTGACCGTCCATAGCCACTGTAGTCATACCTGCATACACCAAAGACCAATCACTTCAAAGCTTAAACAAAAAATATACATCCCAAAAGAAAGCGAAAAGGAGAAAAAAAGAAAAAAAAACAAATGAAAATTTGCCTAGTTAATAATAACGTAAAGGGACTTACCCCATTAAGTTGACTCTCAGATGCAAACTTAGTTCTTTAAACAAGTCATACATCTGACCCAGATCGGCCGCGTTACCATGAGAGTAAAGTATAGTTAGCGAGGCCGCAGGGTTCTTAAAGTATACTGCCACCACCTGATTCCTCCTCTCGGTATCCAGCTTCAAAATGTCCACGTTTTCCTTCGAACCCAAGCCCAACTCAATCCCGGAAGACACCATCTTCAGCTTCCCACTCGCCGGGTCCACTACCACCTCGTACGACGGTGGACTCGGCGGAAAAAATGCGAACTTTGCCGCCACAGTCGACGTCACCGCCCCCATCACCACCACAACCACCACCACCAACCCAAAACCCAAAAAAAAAAATACAACCCAGAAAAAAAAAATTACCCAAATTCCAAATCCAGTTATAGATTCAAGACACCGCCAAATCTAGCTCAAATCATTATAGAACCATTAAAAAGAAGTGAACTTTAATCATAAGGCGGCCGAAATTCCGGGG
>JAIRCJ010001060.1:7735870-7750870 GCA_020883675.1 Bruguiera gymnorhiza
CTAAACCCTAAACCCTAAACCCTAAACCCTAAACCCTAAACCCTAAACCCTAAACCCTAAACCCTAAACCCTAAACCCTAAACCCTAAACCCTAAACCCTAAACCCTAAACCCTAAACCCTAAACCCTAAACCCTAAACCCTAAACCCTAAACCCTAAACCCTAAACCCTAAACCCTAAACCCTAAACCCTAAACCCTAAACCCTAAACCCTAAACCCTAAACCCTAAACCCTAAACCCTAAACCCTAAACCCTAAACCCTAAACCCTAAACCCTAAACCCTAAACCCTAAACCCTAAACCCTAAACCCTAAACCCTAAACCCTAAACCCTAAACCCTAAACCCTAAACCCTAAACCCTAAACCCTAAACCCTAAACCCTAAACCCTAAACCCTAAACCCTAAACCCTAAACCCTAAACCCTAAACCCTAAACCCTAAACCCTAAACCCTAAACCCTAAACCCTAAACCCTAAACCCTAAACCCTAAACCCTAAACCCTAAACCCTAAACCCTAAACCCTAAACCCTAAACCCTAAACCCTAAACCCTAAACCCTAAACCCTAAACCCTAAACCCTAAACCCTAAACCCTAAACCCTAAACCCTAAACCCTAAACCCTAAACCCTAAACCCTAAACCCTAAACCCTAAACCCTAAACCCTAAACCCTAAACCCTAAACCCTAAACCCTAAACCCTAAACCCTAAACCCTAAACCCTAAACCCTAAACCCTAAACCCTAAACCCTAAACCCTAAACCCTAAACCCTAAACCCTAAACCCTAAACCCTAAACCCTAAACCCTAAACCCTAAACCCTAAACCCTAAACCCTAAACCCTAAACCCTAAACCCTAAACCCTAAACCCTAAACCCTAAACCCTAAACCCTAAACCCTAAACCCTAAACCCTAAACCCTAAACCCTAAACCCTAAACCCTAAACCCTAAACCCTAAACCCTAAACCCTAAACCCTAAACCCTAAACCCTAAACCCTAAACCCTAAACCCTAAACCCTAAACCCTAAACCCTAAACCCTAAACCCTAAACCCTAAACCCTAAACCCTAAACCCTAAACCCTAAACCCTAAACCCTAAACCCTAAACCCTAAACCCTAAACCCTAAACCCTAAACCCTAAACCCTAAACCCTAAACCCTAAACCCTAAACCCTAAACCCTAAACCCTAAACCCTAAACCCTAAACCCTAAACCCTAAACCCTAAACCCTAAACCCTAAACCCTAAACCCTAAACCCTAAACCCTAAACCCTAAACCCTAAACCCTAAACCCTAAACCCTAAACCCTAAACCCTAAACCCTAAACCCTAAACCCTAAACCCTAAACCCTAAACCCTAAACCCTAAACCCTAAACCCTAAACCCTAAACCCTAAACCCTAAACCCTAAACCCTAAACCCTAAACCCTAAACCCTAAACCCTAAACCCTAAACCCTAAACCCTAAACCCTAAACCCTAAACCCTAAACCCTAAACCCTAAACCCTAAACCCTAAACCCTAAACCCTAAACCCTAAACCCTAAACCCTAAACCCTAAACCCTAAACCCTAAACCCTAAACCCTAAACCCTAAACCCTAAACCCTAAACCCTAAACCCTAAACCCTAAACCCTAAACCCTAAACCCTAAACCCTAAACCCTAAACCCTAAACCCTAAACCCTAAACCCTAAACCCTAAACCCTAAACCCTAAACCCTAAACCCTAAACCCTAAACCCTAAACCCTAAACCCTAAACCCTAAACCCTAAACCCTAAACCCTAAACCCTAAACCCTAAACCCTAAACCCTAAACCCTAAACCCTAAACCCTAAACCCTAAACCCTAAACCCTAAACCCTAAACCCTAAACCCTAAACCCTAAACCCTAAACCCTAAACCCTAAACCCTAAACCCTAAACCCTAAACCCTAAACCCTAAACCCTAAACCCTAAACCCTAAACCCTAAACCCTAAACCCTAAACCCTAAACCCTAAACCCTAAACCCTAAACCCTAAACCCTAAACCCTAAACCCTAAACCCTAAACCCTAAACCCTAAACCCTAAACCCTAAACCCTAAACCCTAAACCCTAAACCCTAAACCCTAAACCCTAAACCCTAAACCCTAAACCCTAAACCCTAAACCCTAAACCCTAAACCCTAAACCCTAAACCCTAAACCCTAAACCCTAAACCCTAAACCCTAAACCCTAAACCCTAAACCCTAAACCCTAAACCCTAAACCCTAAACCCTAAACCCTAAACCCTAAACCCTAAACCCTAAACCCTAAACCCTAAACCCTAAACCCTAAACCCTAAACCCTAAACCCTAAACCCTAAACCCTAAACCCTAAACCCTAAACCCTAAACCCTAAACCCTAAACCCTAAACCCTAAACCCTAAACCCTAAACCCTAAACCCTAAACCCTAAACCCTAAACCCTAAACCCTAAACCCTAAACCCTAAACCCTAAACCCTAAACCCTAAACCCTAAACCCTAAACCCTAAACCCTAAACCCTAAACCCTAAACCCTAAACCCTAAACCCTAAACCCTAAACCCTAAACCCTAAACCCTAAACCCTAAACCCTAAACCCTAAACCCTAAACCCTAAACCCTAAACCCTAAACCCTAAACCCTAAACCCTAAACCCTAAACCCTAAACCCTAAACCCTAAACCCTAAACCCTAAACCCTAAACCCTAAACCCTAAACCCTAAACCCTAAACCCTAAACCCTAAACCCTAAACCCTAAACCCTAAACCCTAAACCCTAAACCCTAAACCCTAAACCCTAAACCCTAAACCCTAAACCCTAAACCCTAAACCCTAAACCCTAAACCCTAAACCCTAAACCCTAAACCCTAAACCCTAAACCCTAAACCCTAAACCCTAAACCCTAAACCCTAAACCCTAAACCCTAAACCCTAAACCCTAAACCCTAAACCCTAAACCCTAAACCCTAAACCCTAAACCCTAAACCCTAAACCCTAAACCCTAAACCCTAAACCCTAAACCCTAAACCCTAAACCCTAAACCCTAAACCCTAAACCCTAAACCCTAAACCCTAAACCCTAAACCCTAAACCCTAAACCCTAAACCCTAAACCCTAAACCCTAAACCCTAAACCCTAAACCCTAAACCCTAAACCCTAAACCCTAAACCCTAAACCCTAAACCCTAAACCCTAAACCCTAAACCCTAAACCCTAAACCCTAAACCCTAAACCCTAAACCCTAAACCCTAAACCCTAAACCCTAAACCCTAAACCCTAAACCCTAAACCCTAAACCCTAAACCCTAAACCCTAAACCCTAAACCCTAAACCCTAAACCCTAAACCCTAAACCCTAAACCCTAAACCCTAAACCCTAAACCCTAAACCCTAAACCCTAAACCCTAAACCCTAAACCCTAAACCCTAAACCCTAAACCCTAAACCCTAAACCCTAAACCCTAAACCCTAAACCCTAAACCCTAAACCCTAAACCCTAAACCCTAAACCCTAAACCCTAAACCCTAAACCCTAAACCCTAAACCCTAAACCCTAAACCCTAAACCCTAAACCCTAAACCCTAAACCCTAAACCCTAAACCCTAAACCCTAAACCCTAAACCCTAAACCCTAAACCCTAAACCCTAAACCCTAAACCCTAAACCCTAAACCCTAAACCCTAAACCCTAAACCCTAAACCCTAAACCCTAAACCCTAAACCCTAAACCCTAAACCCTAAACCCTAAACCCTAAACCCTAAACCCTAAACCCTAAACCCTAAACCCTAAACCCTAAACCCTAAACCCTAAACCCTAAACCCTAAACCCTAAACCCTAAACCCTAAACCCTAAACCCTAAACCCTAAACCCTAAACCCTAAACCCTAAACCCTAAACCCTAAACCCTAAACCCTAAACCCTAAACCCTAAACCCTAAACCCTAAACCCTAAACCCTAAACCCTAAACCCTAAACCCTAAACCCTAAACCCTAAACCCTAAACCCTAAACCCTAAACCCTAAACCCTAAACCCTAAACCCTAAACCCTAAACCCTAAACCCTAAACCCTAAACCCTAAACCCTAAACCCTAAACCCTAAACCCTAAACCCTAAACCCTAAACCCTAAACCCTAAACCCTAAACCCTAAACCCTAAACCCTAAACCCTAAACCCTAAACCCTAAACCCTAAACCCTAAACCCTAAACCCTAAACCCTAAACCCTAAACCCTAAACCCTAAACCCTAAACCCTAAACCCTAAACCCTAAACCCTAAACCCTAAACCCTAAACCCTAAACCCTAAACCCTAAACCCTAAACCCTAAACCCTAAACCCTAAACCCTAAACCCTAAACCCTAAACCCTAAACCCTAAACCCTAAACCCTAAACCCTAAACCCTAAACCCTAAACCCTAAACCCTAAACCCTAAACCCTAAACCCTAAACCCTAAACCCTAAACCCTAAACCCTAAACCCTAAACCCTAAACCCTAAACCCTAAACCCTAAACCCTAAACCCTAAACCCTAAACCCTAAACCCTAAACCCTAAACCCTAAACCCTAAACCCTAAACCCTAAACCCTAAACCCTAAACCCTAAACCCTAAACCCTAAACCCTAAACCCTAAACCCTAAACCCTAAACCCTAAACCCTAAACCCTAAACCCTAAACCCTAAACCCTAAACCCTAAACCCTAAACCCTAAACCCTAAACCCTAAACCCTAAACCCTAAACCCTAAACCCTAAACCCTAAACCCTAAACCCTAAACCCTAAACCCTAAACCCTAAACCCTAAACCCTAAACCCTAAACCCTAAACCCTAAACCCTAAACCCTAAACCCTAAACCCTAAACCCTAAACCCTAAACCCTAAACCCTAAACCCTAAACCCTAAACCCTAAACCCTAAACCCTAAACCCTAAACCCTAAACCCTAAACCCTAAACCCTAAACCCTAAACCCTAAACCCTAAACCCTAAACCCTAAACCCTAAACCCTAAACCCTAAACCCTAAACCCTAAACCCTAAACCCTAAACCCTAAACCCTAAACCCTAAACCCTAAACCCTAAACCCTAAACCCTAAACCCTAAACCCTAAACCCTAAACCCTAAACCCTAAACCCTAAACCCTAAACCCTAAACCCTAAACCCTAAACCCTAAACCCTAAACCCTAAACCCTAAACCCTAAACCCTAAACCCTAAACCCTAAACCCTAAACCCTAAACCCTAAACCCTAAACCCTAAACCCTAAACCCTAAACCCTAAACCCTAAACCCTAAACCCTAAACCCTAAACCCTAAACCCTAAACCCTAAACCCTAAACCCTAAACCCTAAACCCTAAACCCTAAACCCTAAACCCTAAACCCTAAACCCTAAACCCTAAACCCTAAACCCTAAACCCTAAACCCTAAACCCTAAACCCTAAACCCTAAACCCTAAACCCTAAACCCTAAACCCTAAACCCTAAACCCTAAACCCTAAACCCTAAACCCTAAACCCTAAACCCTAAACCCTAAACCCTAAACCCTAAACCCTAAACCCTAAACCCTAAACCCTAAACCCTAAACCCTAAACCCTAAACCCTAAACCCTAAACCCTAAACCCTAAACCCTAAACCCTAAACCCTAAACCCTAAACCCTAAACCCTAAACCCTAAACCCTAAACCCTAAACCCTAAACCCTAAACCCTAAACCCTAAACCCTAAACCCTAAACCCTAAACCCTAAACCCTAAACCCTAAACCCTAAACCCTAAACCCTAAACCCTAAACCCTAAACCCTAAACCCTAAACCCTAAACCCTAAACCCTAAACCCTAAACCCTAAACCCTAAACCCTAAACCCTAAACCCTAAACCCTAAACCCTAAACCCTAAACCCTAAACCCTAAACCCTAAACCCTAAACCCTAAACCCTAAACCCTAAACCCTAAACCCTAAACCCTAAACCCTAAACCCTAAACCCTAAACCCTAAACCCTAAACCCTAAACCCTAAACCCTAAACCCTAAACCCTAAACCCTAAACCCTAAACCCTAAACCCTAAACCCTAAACCCTAAACCCTAAACCCTAAACCCTAAACCCTAAACCCTAAACCCTAAACCCTAAACCCTAAACCCTAAACCCTAAACCCTAAACCCTAAACCCTAAACCCTAAACCCTAAACCCTAAACCCTAAACCCTAAACCCTAAACCCTAAACCCTAAACCCTAAACCCTAAACCCTAAACCCTAAACCCTAAACCCTAAACCCTAAACCCTAAACCCTAAACCCTAAACCCTAAACCCTAAACCCTAAACCCTAAACCCTAAACCCTAAACCCTAAACCCTAAACCCTAAACCCTAAACCCTAAACCCTAAACCCTAAACCCTAAACCCTAAACCCTAAACCCTAAACCCTAAACCCTAAACCCTAAACCCTAAACCCTAAACCCTAAACCCTAAACCCTAAACCCTAAACCCTAAACCCTAAACCCTAAACCCTAAACCCTAAACCCTAAACCCTAAACCCTAAACCCTAAACCCTAAACCCTAAACCCTAAACCCTAAACCCTAAACCCTAAACCCTAAACCCTAAACCCTAAACCCTAAACCCTAAACCCTAAACCCTAAACCCTAAACCCTAAACCCTAAACCCTAAACCCTAAACCCTAAACCCTAAACCCTAAACCCTAAACCCTAAACCCTAAACCCTAAACCCTAAACCCTAAACCCTAAACCCTAAACCCTAAACCCTAAACCCTAAACCCTAAACCCTAAACCCTAAACCCTAAACCCTAAACCCTAAACCCTAAACCCTAAACCCTAAACCCTAAACCCTAAACCCTAAACCCTAAACCCTAAACCCTAAACCCTAAACCCTAAACCCTAAACCCTAAACCCTAAACCCTAAACCCTAAACCCTAAACCCTAAACCCTAAACCCTAAACCCTAAACCCTAAACCCTAAACCCTAAACCCTAAACCCTAAACCCTAAACCCTAAACCCTAAACCCTAAACCCTAAACCCTAAACCCTAAACCCTAAACCCTAAACCCTAAACCCTAAACCCTAAACCCTAAACCCTAAACCCTAAACCCTAAACCCTAAACCCTAAACCCTAAACCCTAAACCCTAAACCCTAAACCCTAAACCCTAAACCCTAAACCCTAAACCCTAAACCCTAAACCCTAAACCCTAAACCCTAAACCCTAAACCCTAAACCCTAAACCCTAAACCCTAAACCCTAAACCCTAAACCCTAAACCCTAAACCCTAAACCCTAAACCCTAAACCCTAAACCCTAAACCCTAAACCCTAAACCCTAAACCCTAAACCCTAAACCCTAAACCCTAAACCCTAAACCCTAAACCCTAAACCCTAAACCCTAAACCCTAAACCCTAAACCCTAAACCCTAAACCCTAAACCCTAAACCCTAAACCCTAAACCCTAAACCCTAAACCCTAAACCCTAAACCCTAAACCCTAAACCCTAAACCCTAAACCCTAAACCCTAAACCCTAAACCCTAAACCCTAAACCCTAAACCCTAAACCCTAAACCCTAAACCCTAAACCCTAAACCCTAAACCCTAAACCCTAAACCCTAAACCCTAAACCCTAAACCCTAAACCCTAAACCCTAAACCCTAAACCCTAAACCCTAAACCCTAAACCCTAAACCCTAAACCCTAAACCCTAAACCCTAAACCCTAAACCCTAAACCCTAAACCCTAAACCCTAAACCCTAAACCCTAAACCCTAAACCCTAAACCCTAAACCCTAAACCCTAAACCCTAAACCCTAAACCCTAAACCCTAAACCCTAAACCCTAAACCCTAAACCCTAAACCCTAAACCCTAAACCCTAAACCCTAAACCCTAAACCCTAAACCCTAAACCCTAAACCCTAAACCCTAAACCCTAAACCCTAAACCCTAAACCCTAAACCCTAAACCCTAAACCCTAAACCCTAAACCCTAAACCCTAAACCCTAAACCCTAAACCCTAAACCCTAAACCCTAAACCCTAAACCCTAAACCCTAAACCCTAAACCCTAAACCCTAAACCCTAAACCCTAAACCCTAAACCCTAAACCCTAAACCCTAAACCCTAAACCCTAAACCCTAAACCCTAAACCCTAAACCCTAAACCCTAAACCCTAAACCCTAAACCCTAAACCCTAAACCCTAAACCCTAAACCCTAAACCCTAAACCCTAAACCCTAAACCCTAAACCCTAAACCCTAAACCCTAAACCCTAAACCCTAAACCCTAAACCCTAAACCCTAAACCCTAAACCCTAAACCCTAAACCCTAAACCCTAAACCCTAAACCCTAAACCCTAAACCCTAAACCCTAAACCCTAAACCCTAAACCCTAAACCCTAAACCCTAAACCCTAAACCCTAAACCCTAAACCCTAAACCCTAAACCCTAAACCCTAAACCCTAAACCCTAAACCCTAAACCCTAAACCCTAAACCCTAAACCCTAAACCCTAAACCCTAAACCCTAAACCCTAAACCCTAAACCCTAAACCCTAAACCCTAAACCCTAAACCCTAAACCCTAAACCCTAAACCCTAAACCCTAAACCCTAAACCCTAAACCCTAAACCCTAAACCCTAAACCCTAAACCCTAAACCCTAAACCCTAAACCCTAAACCCTAAACCCTAAACCCTAAACCCTAAACCCTAAACCCTAAACCCTAAACCCTAAACCCTAAACCCTAAACCCTAAACCCTAAACCCTAAACCCTAAACCCTAAACCCTAAACCCTAAACCCTAAACCCTAAACCCTAAACCCTAAACCCTAAACCCTAAACCCTAAACCCTAAACCCTAAACCCTAAACCCTAAACCCTAAACCCTAAACCCTAAACCCTAAACCCTAAACCCTAAACCCTAAACCCTAAACCCTAAACCCTAAACCCTAAACCCTAAACCCTAAACCCTAAACCCTAAACCCTAAACCCTAAACCCTAAACCCTAAACCCTAAACCCTAAACCCTAAACCCTAAACCCTAAACCCTAAACCCTAAACCCTAAACCCTAAACCCTAAACCCTAAACCCTAAACCCTAAACCCTAAACCCTAAACCCTAAACCCTAAACCCTAAACCCTAAACCCTAAACCCTAAACCCTAAACCCTAAACCCTAAACCCTAAACCCTAAACCCTAAACCCTAAACCCTAAACCCTAAACCCTAAACCCTAAACCCTAAACCCTAAACCCTAAACCCTAAACCCTAAACCCTAAACCCTAAACCCTAAACCCTAAACCCTAAACCCTAAACCCTAAACCCTAAACCCTAAACCCTAAACCCTAAACCCTAAACCCTAAACCCTAAACCCTAAACCCTAAACCCTAAACCCTAAACCCTAAACCCTAAACCCTAAACCCTAAACCCTAAACCCTAAACCCTAAACCCTAAACCCTAAACCCTAAACCCTAAACCCTAAACCCTAAACCCTAAACCCTAAACCCTAAACCCTAAACCCTAAACCCTAAACCCTAAACCCTAAACCCTAAACCCTAAACCCTAAACCCTAAACCCTAAACCCTAAACCCTAAACCCTAAACCCTAAACCCTAAACCCTAAACCCTAAACCCTAAACCCTAAACCCTAAACCCTAAACCCTAAACCCTAAACCCTAAACCCTAAACCCTAAACCCTAAACCCTAAACCCTAAACCCTAAACCCTAAACCCTAAACCCTAAACCCTAAACCCTAAACCCTAAACCCTAAACCCTAAACCCTAAACCCTAAACCCTAAACCCTAAACCCTAAACCCTAAACCCTAAACCCTAAACCCTAAACCCTAAACCCTAAACCCTAAACCCTAAACCCTAAACCCTAAACCCTAAACCCTAAACCCTAAACCCTAAACCCTAAACCCTAAACCCTAAACCCTAAACCCTAAACCCTAAACCCTAAACCCTAAACCCTAAACCCTAAACCCTAAACCCTAAACCCTAAACCCTAAACCCTAAACCCTAAACCCTAAACCCTAAACCCTAAACCCTAAACCCTAAACCCTAAACCCTAAACCCTAAACCCTAAACCCTAAACCCTAAACCCTAAACCCTAAACCCTAAACCCTAAACCCTAAACCCTAAACCCTAAACCCTAAACCCTAAACCCTAAACCCTAAACCCTAAACCCTAAACCCTAAACCCTAAACCCTAAACCCTAAACCCTAAACCCTAAACCCTAAACCCTAAACCCTAAACCCTAAACCCTAAACCCTAAACCCTAAACCCTAAACCCTAAACCCTAAACCCTAAACCCTAAACCCTAAACCCTAAACCCTAAACCCTAAACCCTAAACCCTAAACCCTAAACCCTAAACCCTAAACCCTAAACCCTAAACCCTAAACCCTAAACCCTAAACCCTAAACCCTAAACCCTAAACCCTAAACCCTAAACCCTAAACCCTAAACCCTAAACCCTAAACCCTAAACCCTAAACCCTAAACCCTAAACCCTAAACCCTAAACCCTAAACCCTAAACCCTAAACCCTAAACCCTAAACCCTAAACCCTAAACCCTAAACCCTAAACCCTAAACCCTAAACCCTAAACCCTAAACCCTAAACCCTAAACCCTAAACCCTAAACCCTAAACCCTAAACCCTAAACCCTAAACCCTAAACCCTAAACCCTAAACCCTAAACCCTAAACCCTAAACCCTAAACCCTAAACCCTAAACCCTAAACCCTAAACCCTAAACCCTAAACCCTAAACCCTAAACCCTAAACCCTAAACCCTAAACCCTAAACCCTAAACCCTAAACCCTAAACCCTAAACCCTAAACCCTAAACCCTAAACCCTAAACCCTAAACCCTAAACCCTAAACCCTAAACCCTAAACCCTAAACCCTAAACCCTAAACCCTAAACCCTAAACCCTAAACCCTAAACCCTAAACCCTAAACCCTAAACCCTAAACCCTAAACCCTAAACCCTAAACCCTAAACCCTAAACCCTAAACCCTAAACCCTAAACCCTAAACCCTAAACCCTAAACCCTAAACCCTAAACCCTAAACCCTAAACCCTAAACCCTAAACCCTAAACCCTAAACCCTAAACCCTAAACCCTAAACCCTAAACCCTAAACCCTAAACCCTAAACCCTAAACCCTAAACCCTAAACCCTAAACCCTAAACCCTAAACCCTAAACCCTAAACCCTAAACCCTAAACCCTAAACCCTAAACCCTAAACCCTAAACCCTAAACCCTAAACCCTAAACCCTAAACCCTAAACCCTAAACCCTAAACCCTAAACCCTAAACCCTAAACCCTAAACCCTAAACCCTAAACCCTAAACCCTAAACCCTAAACCCTAAACCCTAAACCCTAAACCCTAAACCCTAAACCCTAAACCCTAAACCCTAAACCCTAAACCCTAAACCCTAAACCCTAAACCCTAAACCCTAAACCCTAAACCCTAAACCCTAAACCCTAAACCCTAAACCCTAAACCCTAAACCCTAAACCCTAAACCCTAAACCCTAAACCCTAAACCCTAAACCCTAAACCCTAAACCCTAAACCCTAAACCCTAAACCCTAAACCCTAAACCCTAAACCCTAAACCCTAAACCCTAAACCCTAAACCCTAAACCCTAAACCCTAAACCCTAAACCCTAAACCCTAAACCCTAAACCCTAAACCCTAAACCCTAAACCCTAAACCCTAAACCCTAAACCCTAAACCCTAAACCCTAAACCCTAAACCCTAAACCCTAAACCCTAAACCCTAAACCCTAAACCCTAAACCCTAAACCCTAAACCCTAAACCCTAAACCCTAAACCCTAAACCCTAAACCCTAAACCCTAAACCCTAAACCCTAAACCCTAAACCCTAAACCCTAAACCCTAAACCCTAAACCCTAAACCCTAAACCCTAAACCCTAAACCCTAAACCCTAAACCCTAAACCCTAAACCCTAAACCCTAAACCCTAAACCCTAAACCCTAAACCCTAAACCCTAAACCCTAAACCCTAAACCCTAAACCCTAAACCCTAAACCCTAAACCCTAAACCCTAAACCCTAAACCCTAAACCCTAAACCCTAAACCCTAAACCCTAAACCCTAAACCCTAAACCCTAAACCCTAAACCCTAAACCCTAAACCCTAAACCCTAAACCCTAAACCCTAAACCCTAAACCCTAAACCCTAAACCCTAAACCCTAAACCCTAAACCCTAAACCCTAAACCCTAAACCCTAAACCCTAAACCCTAAACCCTAAACCCTAAACCCTAAACCCTAAACCCTAAACCCTAAACCCTAAACCCTAAACCCTAAACCCTAAACCCTAAACCCTAAACCCTAAACCCTAAACCCTAAACCCTAAACCCTAAACCCTAAACCCTAAACCCTAAACCCTAAACCCTAAACCCTAAACCCTAAACCCTAAACCCTAAACCCTAAACCCTAAACCCTAAACCCTAAACCCTAAACCCTAAACCCTAAACCCTAAACCCTAAACCCTAAACCCTAAACCCTAAACCCTAAACCCTAAACCCTAAACCCTAAACCCTAAACCCTAAACCCTAAACCCTAAACCCTAAACCCTAAACCCTAAACCCTAAACCCTAAACCCTAAACCCTAAACCCTAAACCCTAAACCCTAAACCCTAAACCCTAAACCCTAAACCCTAAACCCTAAACCCTAAACCCTAAACCCTAAACCCTAAACCCTAAACCCTAAACCCTAAACCCTAAACCCTAAACCCTAAACCCTAAACCCTAAACCCTAAACCCTAAACCCTAAACCCTAAACCCTAAACCCTAAACCCTAAACCCTAAACCCTAAACCCTAAACCCTAAACCCTAAACCCTAAACCCTAAACCCTAAACCCTAAACCCTAAACCCTAAACCCTAAACCCTAAACCCTAAACCCTAAACCCTAAACCCTAAACCCTAAACCCTAAACCCTAAACCCTAAACCCTAAACCCTAAACCCTAAACCCTAAACCCTAAACCCTAAACCCTAAACCCTAAACCCTAAACCCTAAACCCTAAACCCTAAACCCTAAACCCTAAACCCTAAACCCTAAACCCTAAACCCTAAACCCTAAACCCTAAACCCTAAACCCTAAACCCTAAACCCTAAACCCTAAACCCTAAACCCTAAACCCTAAACCCTAAACCCTAAACCCTAAACCCTAAACCCTAAACCCTAAACCCTAAACCCTAAACCCTAAACCCTAAACCCTAAACCCTAAACCCTAAACCCTAAACCCTAAACCCTAAACCCTAAACCCTAAACCCTAAACCCTAAACCCTAAACCCTAAACCCTAAACCCTAAACCCTAAACCCTAAACCCTAAACCCTAAACCCTAAACCCTAAACCCTAAACCCTAAACCCTAAACCCTAAACCCTAAACCCTAAACCCTAAACCCTAAACCCTAAACCCTAAACCCTAAACCCTAAACCCTAAACCCTAAACCCTAAACCCTAAACCCTAAACCCTAAACCCTAAACCCTAAACCCTAAACCCTAAACCCTAAACCCTAAACCCTAAACCCTAAACCCTAAACCCTAAACCCTAAACCCTAAACCCTAAACCCTAAACCCTAAACCCTAAACCCTAAACCCTAAACCCTAAACCCTAAACCCTAAACCCTAAACCCTAAACCCTAAACCCTAAACCCTAAACCCTAAACCCTAAACCCTAAACCCTAAACCCTAAACCCTAAACCCTAAACCCTAAACCCTAAACCCTAAACCCTAAACCCTAAACCCTAAACCCTAAACCCTAAACCCTAAACCCTAAACCCTAAACCCTAAACCCTAAACCCTAAACCCTAAACCCTAAACCCTAAACCCTAAACCCTAAACCCTAAACCCTAAACCCTAAACCCTAAACCCTAAACCCTAAACCCTAAACCCTAAACCCTAAACCCTAAACCCTAAACCCTAAACCCTAAACCCTAAACCCTAAACCCTAAACCCTAAACCCTAAACCCTAAACCCTAAACCCTAAACCCTAAACCCTAAACCCTAAACCCTAAACCCTAAACCCTAAACCCTAAACCCTAAACCCTAAACCCTAAACCCTAAACCCTAAACCCTAAACCCTAAACCCTAAACCCTAAACCCTAAACCCTAAACCCTAAACCCTAAACCCTAAACCCTAAACCCTAAACCCTAAACCCTAAACCCTAAACCCTAAACCCTAAACCCTAAACCCTAAACCCTAAACCCTAAACCCTAAACCCTAAACCCTAAACCCTAAACCCTAAACCCTAAACCCTAAACCCTAAACCCTAAACCCTAAACCCTAAACCCTAAACCCTAAACCCTAAACCCTAAACCCTAAACCCTAAACCCTAAACCCTAAACCCTAAACCCTAAACCCTAAACCCTAAACCCTAAACCCTAAACCCTAAACCCTAAACCCTAAACCCTAAACCCTAAACCCTAAACCCTAAACCCTAAACCCTAAACCCTAAACCCTAAACCCTAAACCCTAAACCCTAAACCCTAAACCCTAAACCCTAAACCCTAAACCCTAAACCCTAAACCCTAAACCCTAAACCCTAAACCCTAAACCCTAAACCCTAAACCCTAAACCCTAAACCCTAAACCCTAAACCCTAAACCCTAAACCCTAAACCCTAAACCCTAAACCCTAAACCCTAAACCCTAAACCCTAAACCCTAAACCCTAAACCCTAAACCCTAAACCCTAAACCCTAAACCCTAAACCCTAAACCCTAAACCCTAAACCCTAAACCCTAAACCCTAAACCCTAAACCCTAAACCCTAAACCCTAAACCCTAAACCCTAAACCCTAAACCCTAAACCCTAAACCCTAAACCCTAAACCCTAAACCCTAAACCCTAAACCCTAAACCCTAAACCCTAAACCCTAAACCCTAAACCCTAAACCCTAAACCCTAAACCCTAAACCCTAAACCCTAAACCCTAAACCCTAAACCCTAAACCCTAAACCCTAAACCCTAAACCCTAAACCCTAAACCCTAAACCCTAAACCCTAAACCCTAAACCCTAAACCCTAAACCCTAAACCCTAAACCCTAAACCCTAAACCCTAAACCCTAAAC